>CM051694.1:5367363-5732363 GCA_028022725.1 Lycodopsis pacificus | reverse complement strand
CTGCCAGCCTGAGGATCTCAAATTATGTACCAGCTTGTGTGGCACCAAGAGGTCAGAAATATAACAAGGACCCACAGTTCTGCTTTCACTTCCTGTTTCATCTGTAGCCAACGACGGTCACAGTTTAATATCTGTGACTGATGTAGCCGGCTGTCACTTACGTTGCTTTTCGACTGGAAATACATTTATTGTAATTTTTGCGTCGTCTATATTTTTCACATCATGCAAAAATAAAAAAAGGATTTGGTTTGCATCTCATAGTTGTCTTTTTGTTGTTGTTTTGCTTGTCTTTGGGGTAATTTTGCATCCCTTTGTTTGGTGTCTCTTTGTTGTTGTTTTGCTTGTCTTTGGGGTAATTTTGCATCCCTTTGTTTGGTGTCTCTTTGTTGCCATTTAGCATCCTTTTGTTTGGTGTGTCTTTGTGGTCATTTTGCATCTCTTTGTTGTCCTTTTGTTGTTGTTTGGTGTGTCTTTGTGGTCATTTTGCATCTCTTTGTTGTCCTTTTGTTGTTTGGCGTGTCTTTGTGATAATTTTGCATCTCTTTGTTGTCCTTTTGTTGTTTGGTGTGTCTTTGTGGTAATTTTGCATCTCTTTGTTGTCCTTTTGTTGTTGTTTGGTGTGTCTTTGTGGTCATTTTGCATCTCTTTGTTGTCCTTTTGTTGTTGTTTGGTGTGTCTTTGTGGTCATTTTGCATCCCTTTGTTGTCATTCTGCCTCTTTGGTGGTCATCTTGTGTGTCTTTGTAGTTGTTGGTGCTTTGAGTCTTTACCTGCGCCCTGTAGGCCCATTCAGTGAACCATCTACGCACACACACACACACACACACATGCTTACTCATAAACAAACACATGAAACAGAGTGGAACACTGAATCAAATTAGAGACTCAAAGGTCCATGAAAGTGTCAAATCATTTATTCAACAGAAGGCAAAGCTCACTGAACACCTGCAGGTGTTGGTGGCAGTGTAAGTGACCTCCTGTAATGCATCTGTGCGCTCCGACGTACAGCAGCAGAGCTATTTCACACCTTCAAGCTATTTTTACTCTTTGTACTAGTCACAGCTCCAAATCTCATTTGTAATGGTTATCAACTGGTTGGGGTCCCCACAATAGCTAATGGGGAAAACAAATTGGTAATTGCAATGTTTATCATGTGATTAACCTTCATATGATGGCTGTGTGTAATTGGCCTAATTATGAGGTCTGATAGATCCTCACACAGACGGGTCTGAAAGTTTCTGGCCTTTTAACAAAATGGAGCTGTGAAACACGTCGTAACCGTCCCGTCAATGATGAACAATTCATTTGCAATTTAAAACTCGACATGCCGCGACAGTTAATGGTGGAAACACTCGAAGCAGCCGATAACGTATCGCCTCGTGCAGATGGCTTCGATGTGAGACAAAGAGCCCACAGTTGCACCTGCTGATGTGGAAGGAGAAGAGTAACCGGCCCAACAAGTTTATTCTCTCCTCTCCGGGGCACACTTGCTGTCAAACTTGGACTCAGCCCCCCCCCCCCGTCGGGTTGCGGTCGGAGTGTAGACACGATGGGTTGTGATTGAGACCCTCTTCTTCACACTGCTCTCAGCACACTCGCTTTGACACAACACAAAGGTGATTTTGCCTGCTAGCCTTCTCGCCTCTCGTTGTCACGGCCGGTTTGTGTTAAGTGGCCAATGCTGGCGCGGGGATTGACTTACAGCGAGTGACTGCGAGACCGGAGTGTTGAAACAGGACGGACTGGTTGTTTGTGTTAGAGGCCAAGTCGCTTCACTGTGTGAAGACACACACACACACACACACACAGTACAGGCAGAGAGGGCTTCTCTGAAATCTACCATAATGCTCTTATGAATCTCAATGAAGATGTATTCTCTGATGATCCGTACCTGCGGCATACAAACCAATACTGTGCCTCATTCTGAAGTGAAGTCCAAATAAACAGTACCCGGCTGAATTACATATTAGTAGAATCACTTTACTTTTGATGGAATCACACGAACTGGAGATGACAGAGAAGAGTCAATTGACGGAACAAGGAATGGCAGCTCTTCTACCCATTTCATTTTATGGTTAATTGTCCATAATTTCTCAGTCATTTTAATCCTTTTTCAAGCGGAAAGGACAACAATTCTCTGCTGCCAGCTTTCTCAATTGTGAGGATTTTCTCTGATTTATATTATTGAAAGCTGAATTTCAGTGGGTTTTTGGATTAGTTGTCGGACGGAACAAGACATTTGAAGACATCACCTTGGACTCTGGAAAATGGATCATTGTTTTCTCACTGTTTTCTTACATTTTAGGTGCCGAGTGAAATCATTCTGTGTAACTGTACAAAATGCATTGCATGTGTCCCTGCTGTCTGAATCTACTTCCTCCCTCCTTAAACATCTCATCCATTGCCTTTGCTGGCTCGACACACACTTTGCATCAGTGGAACGTTGTAAAACTGGCGGCGTGCACGATGAACAAATTGAGGACCAGCTCTTAACAACATGCTGTTACTAATGGTGAAATACTCTCAAGGGTACTTTGTAATTGATCAAATATTGGGCATTTTAATCAATAATGAAAAAAATATATTTCAAGAACACAAATAACTAGGATTAATTTCTTCTCCAGCTGCAGTGGTTTTGTTACAAAGAAGAGTCAGCAGTCTGCCATTTGCTTGTTAAAATGTACAGTTTTGACAATTGAGTGTTGCTGGCTCTGCCTCATAGGGATGAAACATATGCAAAGATCTTGTCTGGATATGTACCAAATTATTTTGTTATCCCTCTGGGGATTTACCAAGACCTCTCACTGTGCTGGGATTTATCAGTCATGTTTTACTTTACTTAATCCATACATAGGGATAAGTCAAATAACAAATGACTGTCACTTACGCACAGGGAATTCCTGTCTTAAAGCGATAAAGGAGTCAAATCTTACTTTCTCACATTTACATGCACTTAAATCCTAATTTGGATTATATGTAGGTCATTGTGTGATAAAGAACTGCAGATAATGTCAGTAAAATGGCACTTGTTAGCCATATAACATTTCCCTATGTCAGTACTCAGCCAAATATTAACCAATATGTTTCATGAATTGCATTTTTCAATGACTCTTGTGATAAATGAGACCACTGCGGTGCAATAGAAATAGATTCCCTGCTCTTCAGCTGGTGTTGTGGTGATCTGGCCATGTCGCTGTGCTGTTTGCAGTGGCTATGTTTCAGAACATGTTTGACTTGCCCAGTCCGCTGATGCCCTGACGCCGTTGTTGCACTCCCACTATAAAAGTTTTAACAGTTGGAAGAGGTCCAAAACAGAATTTGCTCTTATTAATACGGCGACGCCTCGCGTGGCGTCAGACTTCCGGCACTTTCAAATATTTACCCCCTTTGCACAAAACATTTCAAGATTCATAATGACCACTTGAACTCTTTGCTCTTCCCCGCTGCCGAGCGGTGCAACGCGGGCAGTGAGCCCTTGTTTGTGTAATGTCGCATTAACCTGTTCAGCCATTCAACCAGCAGAGCAGGTCCGATGCTGGGAAGACTCGGCAGCAACCTCTTGCAGATGGGCACCTTTCATTTTTAAAGCATTTTCATCCGCATGGCCGACCCGCTGCACGTTGCGGCACAAACCGTGAGTGCTAATCCCAGATGCCTCCCACCCCTCTATTTGGTATGAAAGATCTGCCATATTCGTCTCTGCAGTGTCTTTTTGAAGTGATGTTTTGATCGGTGCCAAGTGAACCATGGGCTGTGTAGTTTTAACTGAACTCCACTCATGGGACAAAGCACAAGGTGGAAGAAAAGCGGCATAATTGGACTCAAAATCTTATTTTGGTTTTCCTTATAAACTTAGGAACACTTGGTAACACTTCCAGTAGTATGGACTGCACTGGTGACCCACTGGTGACCCTGGTGACATTTGCTCATTTTTCATTTGCAATCTCCTGTTTTGTACTGTTGTGTAAAGCAAACCAGAAGATGGACCATTTGTTGGTCTTTGAGTCTGGTGCTATTCTATATATCTCTATTTGTCAGCAAATCCCATGAAAAGACCAAATGCAACAATAAAGTGATCCCACTAACAAGAATTGTGTTTAGATCAAAGCTTGTGTCTTCGTGCTCTGTGCCATAGAGCTCCATTGTTGTCGACAAACACGCCAGAGCAGTAAATGTGTATTAATCTGCTGCTGAAAATAGTACCCGACAAATGCCCTATTTTCTCTTGATGAAGTGAGGTTTGCTGAAAACTACAGTGCTCAGCAGTCTCGTGTCGGATCCTCAGCTTTAACGTAAAGCTTGCATCAGAAGCGTTGGAGAAACCTGCAAGAAAGAGAGAGATTAAAAACAACTCAGTGTTGCCACATACTATGCAATGAAAGCAAAAGTCCTTCCATGGACTGTAAAGGAAGTATACTTAGTCACCAGTTGGTTTGTTGGCAACGATTTTGAAGCCTTAAGTTTAGAATTTTGGATGTTGCCATCTTGGTTTCTGGCCGTCGCCATCTTGGTTTTGGTCTGTTGGACAGGCTGCTAGGTCAATGAAATGATTGGATGGGCTTATTACAGTCCTGCGACAGCCACAGATACCTGATTTCATTTATTATTTGCTGTTGGGATGTAAAGAGAACAAAAATACAATCTAAACACATGGTCTGCCCTAGCTTTAGCTTTAACTACTGTGTTGCTAAGTTGTTCATCTGTTACTCACGTCACATTTTCAGAGGGTGATCATTTTTGACACTTAAAAACAAAACACTTCTGTGTCTGCTGCTGTAACAGGAATCAATCACCACAGATCTTTGTGTATTTGTCTGTTTAATAAAAAAAAGAGCAAAAGAAAGAAGCTGTTGAAGCTACTCCAGCTTTTTTGCATGATGAAGTTCTGCAGTTCCGTGTAACGTTCTCAACATGCGATTCAGAAGATTTTTACTAGAAAGCCTGCCATGAGAGCTCCCCCCCCGAACTACATCTCTGAACCCTGCCACTTTATGTTTTCTGTACTCTCTGTGGTCCTCTTTGGATGCTTTTTGTTTGATAGTTTCCTTGGTGGATATGAAAGATTAATGCAGCAGAAACACCTGCAGCAGTTCCTCAATGACAGCTGTAAAAGTGCAGCGGAACAGCTGTGAGAAGACAGCCCGACTGCCGTGCCCCCATAAAGCAAACTGTTAAACACGGTGTCGCAGCTCGCCCCGCCAATCACAATTGACTTTCTTTTCATGAGGCTTCAATACGGATGTAGCCGTTCTTTTTTTTTTTTTAACTGTGTGCTCACTTTCTACCTGTACCATATGCCTTGTGTGTGTGTGTGTGTGTGTGTGTGTGTGTGTGTGTGTGTGTGTACACACAAGCCTTCTTGTGTTCACGTCATCTGCACGAGGGAGGGACTTTCAGTTTTTTTCTTTATCACTGAATTAGACGAGCGGTAAGCAAATGCATAATTCATCTTATTAAGTAGCAGGAGATCACAGAACACTAAGTCCAAGTTAAATAAGCATAAAAGCACGTCATGTTTGTTCTCATCAGACCTCTTCGCACACAGGAGACAAAGGTCTGAGAAACGTATCGCAACTGGGCCACATCTGTTGAGTCAGAATGTGTTTGCAGCAAAGTTCCACACATATGGTATGTGCCGTGTACGATGTTGTCTGTGTGGGTTCTTCTCTGGTTTCCTCCCACAGACACACGGGGCGAAGTGGAAACTCTGAAGTTGTGACCGTGATAGGCTGATGAACTGTCACTGCTGCATGCTAGTCTCCAACCCGTGCTGGAGTTCTCCAATGTAAAGACTTGTTTCATGAGCAGCGATTAATGATGCACAGATGGAGGCGGACCTTGCACCAGTAAAGTGACGTTATTCAAAGAAATGAAAGACACCCGATCGAGCATGAGGCCAAAATCAAACAGGAAATCCGTCACATGACCGTGTGTTCTCTAACTGTGCAGCGGCGGGCGGTACAAGAAGCACTTTATCCCTCACATGCATCACAACAGCACACTATGAGATACAAACTATTTGATTTACTTCAACAGTTTGACCACTCCTAAAGTGTTTCATGATGGTGGCTGCACAGTGACCACAGTCAAACACTGAACATGCTGACGCTTGAATACCTGCAGTAATCCCTGTTAGGAGGCAGTGGAACGTCAGACATACTCCTTCAAATGTGACTCCAGTAGATTCTTTGTCCTGCTGACGTAGATCATGATGTCAAAAGGTGATGCTATATTGTGATTTGACACATTTTCAGGACCTGAAGAAATAGTGGCCGTTCACAAGTTGCGGTTAAAAACAAAACTAGGTTGACGAGTCGGGACAGATGGTAAAGCTCCGGGTTGCCAAAAGGCCTCCATATATTTAATGTCAACTGATATTTACAGAAGAATGAAAAGATATCCGCTGGCTGTGATTTGTTTGTTCTTCGGCACCCTGAAAAAAATAGCGGTGCTTGGGAACACTTGTGCACCGAGACATCAATGGATTTATGTTTGCGTGTGAACTGCCCTCTATGCTGTTGCTAAGAACTACAGTGCGCTGCTGTTTTAGGAAGTCAGAAAGCATTACGAGATTGACTAACAGAAGAACACCAGGCCCGTCCTTTAACGTATTAAAAGGTTGGCTCGTCTAAAATATATATTCCATATATTCCTACTCCTGATAATGCAGCAAGTTGCTGGTTTTAGTCGCGTATGTTTTGAGATATCTCTTGTTGAGACTTCTGCCTCCACCTCAACACAATGGAGCGGATTGTTGAGCTCCACACGGCAAAACATAAAAAAAAAACTCCACAGCAACATGTTCTTTTCAGAAATAACGTCCTTGTTGCTTTTTTATTTTTAATACTTTCCTTTTTATTGCATTCCTTGATCATATTTTTCAAACCACAGAAATGTTGATCATTTTAGTTTGGGACCGTTTCTCCATTAGAAGAGTAGATTTCAAGTCTAACGGGGCGAAGCAATTAGAAGTGGTTATTCAGACAAGTCCATGAATCACTTTAGTGATTGAAAGCTGAGGTCATCAGTGTGTGTTGGGTTCTGGTTTGTGTTCCCAAACATGGCACGTGATTTTTAGTGGATTTAACGTGCACTTTAAGGCCGAGTACGAGGGAAGTGAGTGACGCCCCGCTGCGGATTATTTGCCATCATCAAAAAAAAAAGTGTAACCACACAGCGAACCAGACGTTTTCCATTCACCGCGTCGCCCATTGAGTCTTGCTCACACATTCTAAGATCATTTCTCCATTTTTTCGCCTCCTTTTTAATTCATCTTTTATTTTGTTAGCCATTTGAGCGTCGAGAAATGAAAGCATTTGCATTGAAAGGACAGGTGGGTGTGAGAGCGACACCAGCATGTCTGAATCGCAGCATTAAGAGCGGGGTGGGGGGGGTTTCAAAAGTAAGAACCATTCAGGCGGCAGGAGGAGCAGGATTTCAGCAGATATTAAAAGATGATTGTGCGTGGGCTTCTTTTTTTCCTCCTGTGCTCCGGAGAAAGAATGTAAACCCTGTATCAGTCAGACCGAGGATAATAAACAGCATCAAAACATCAGAACACAGCACAACAAACACAAACAAAAAAAGAAGGATGGGGGGGGGGGGGGTGCGGCGTATAAATAGTTCAAATATTTCAAGTGATTTCAGAATGCGATGGTGAAATACTGGATGTTTGTGTCCTCAGCCGCGGCAAAGTCTTTGACTGTTGTTTTCACTGTAACTGTATCAAGGCCATACACATCCACAAATACATAAATATAACAGTAATCAGTCATTATGATGGTTAGCTGTCTGTTGGCTGCATCTTGATGTAGCAATTTGAATCCATGTATTCCCCACCATCAAAAAAACCCAACAAAGATACATACTTTATTAAAATGTAAAATAATTACACACACACACACCCATACTGTATATATGTAATTATATATTGACGGCTGCATCAACACTGAACATCACTGGTCATTTTTCAGTGCTAGTCTGTGATGAAGTCTTTGTTGTCTCTGTCTCACACATCACTTTTTTTTGATTTGTTCTCATTGCAAGAAAATAAAAAGGTTCAGAGTTCAAAGTGGTTTCTTCTCCTCTTTGATACTTTTGTTACTTTAATTAAATTGGACACGTGAATGCATGTCAGAACACAGCGCGTATCACCTCGTTTTTTATTTATTTTGTGGAATAACATTACCACCTGCTTTGATAATCTGACTCAATAGTTGACACACAGGAAGTACTGTAGCCGTGAATCATGCACACACATCGCTGTGGAGACGCTGGCCAGCCACCGCCAGCGTTTTGACTGATATCGCAATTGCGATCTGATTTGCGATAGCAGAGGGAACGATTGCATCATTTTCTGCATCACTATTCTCATTTTCATTGAAAACTATATTCAAATGGTGTTATTTTTCTACAGATCTGTACCCAACAAAGATGTTTTCTTAAGTCTGTAGAATATGATGTGTAGGCCAGGACCTGCCGCATGACAATATTGCATTTAAAAAGGTGGTTGAACACACAATTTGCCATCAACAAATGTTCCAAAAATAGCTGTCTGCCATATTCAGGCGGCTACCTCCGGGTCTGGAAAGTGAAGCCAATGCAGTATATATATTATATTTCATTTTTTACTCTATTTTTATTTCTAGCTAGCGTTTCAGGCCTCGGTCTGCTTCTCCACGCCACACGTTTAGGTCATGTGACGTGTCTTCCTACCAGAGAAGGACAGACGTGTTGATAGCTGTTTGGAGTGGCTGCACCAGAAGCTAGCGATCTGAAGCCTCTTCCTGGATGTATCTGACGGCTTTTCTTGAAAAGTGGAAGTAAAGGAGACCTCAAGACAAAAGTTGGAGCCATGCCTCGTTTTGGGCAGTGAGAAAAATTGTCGATGGCGTCACATGACCTAGATGGTTTGAAGCGCATATAGCAAACATGAATTCAGTGTATGATTTGAATCAATATTATAATCTTTAGGATATTGTAGTTAGAGTTGAATCTATTGTTCCAAGGACTGCTGCAGTTTGACGAAAGACCCTTTTTGACTTTTGTCCAGGCCTCTTCCTGTCCCTTACAGATTATCATTTCTGCTGATGATCCCAGCTGGCACTACCTCCAGATTAAAATGACTATCAGATAAATGTTGTTAAAGTTTAAGTGTTTGGAGCTGGATTCTTTCATCCTATTGTGATCCATAGTTCCGTTTCCTCACTTCTGTGGTTTTCAGAGAGTCTCCGTCACCTGCTTTGACCGACCTCATGTCGTCCTCGTATTCACAGGCCCGAGCTTCAGTCTTTCAACATCTCCTGTCTTTCTTCATCAGAACCATGTGGAACCAGGTGAACAGCAACGACCAGACGGGCCAAGTGGCCGCCAGGATGGAGACCACTTTGGGCAACGCCAGCATCTCCATCTCCCAGCAGCAGGCACCCAAGAAATTTGCGCCCGTGGTCGCACCCAAGCCCAAGTTCAACCCTTACAAACATGCAGGAGAGCCCACCTTCTCTGACAGCGCAGGTAACCACATGGGAGAGAAAGCAGCCAATCGCTAACGTCACACACTTTACAATGAAACGAGAAACACTTCAAGAACATCTCTTCTTTCCCTCGCTAGCGGGAGTTTATCTTCAGCATGTCACATCACTGTTATCACACTTTGCTCACATCAAACACATCTCATGTTGCCCTCTGCCATTTGTTGTGTCAGTCCGCATTCATGTTCCACTTCAGCTTAAATGATTTATTTTTCTCAACAATGAACTCTGCAGTTTCCCTCAGGAACAAGTGAACTTGAGCAGCAATGTCACTGTATTGATTGTGTGTACAGCCGCAACTTTGAATGTCGAACTGTTTCACTTTAAAACAGCTACTGAGCTGTGGTTCTCTTCCAACACTCTTATTAAAGAAGAGATTAATATGATAGTTATGACACATCATTAATTCACCCTTTATTTGCCAGATAGCGGAGCTAATTAGTATTGGTTTACATGGTTCCCAATGTGATAAATTTTTACGATCCTTAAAGGCTCATTGATAAAAAGATGTGACTCCAGCCGTGAACAGACCTGCACAGCAGAGAGGAGCAGTTAATGCTGTCAAATCAAAAGAGCATAAAAAGACTCTGAAACATGCTCAATGATGCGTGAGAGGATTGCATTGTCATAGTAACACACCCTTACATTCAAGTGTGATTCTAGTTTATTGCAACATGGTCTCTTTCAGTAGCAGAACAGTGGATTGTGAACCCTTAGAGACTCACATAGACCCGTTGTAATAACAGTGGTTTACACCTTCTGAAAGCTAGGAACCTGAAGAGTAGTGTGAGATGCAGCTCAGCAGTGTGCGACTAGTTGTTCTAGTTATGAATCAGAAAGAATTCATTCATTAATTAGTTTAAATAAATTGTGAAAGTGTAGAAGGCCAAGAACTTTATGATGGAAGTATATGATGGCCATTCCCATGCTCTGTTATGTCTCATAAGTTGTTGATACCGTTTGTTGCGTACACACATTTGATGCTGAATTGAATTATTTTGTAGTATTCAGACAAAATCTGTCAAAAATCCCACATTAAGACACCAGGACCCTGAGGAACACCACGGAACAGTCTGAACTGTGGTTTGATATCAAAAACTTTTGGAGATTTCTGCAAGTATTGCATTCTTTATGGCAGTTGGACGGTGAGTGCTCCTGTTCTGAAGCCCCCGTATAGTCAATAGACTTAGAAAAGCCTTTATTGTTTCAAGTGTCACGAGGCTGAGTGTGTTCGAGGTCCCAACAGGTTGTTCTATACAGGGACGTCTCACTACTACAACTGCAAGTAACATCATCAAGCATGAATACTATAGGCCTCATTAGATTCACATGAGTCGCAGCTTTCCAGTCATACACAATTTATGCAATTCCAAGACTGATTAGGAAGTCCAATATGCAGAAATATTCAAATACACCATTTTAAGAATAGGCAAAGATAACATGTTTATACTGCATGCAAAAAAACTGCATGTTCTTTGCCGCTGACGGCATTTTCCTTTAGATATCTAGAGATGAGAGGTCAAGGGACCCCTTTGAATATTGCATAGCCAGTTTTCCCCCGCCAAAATTTAGCCCGACTTAGCATTATTCAGCCAGCATGACATCGTACCAGTGGATTCATCAGGCCGACTCGTTTCATTTGATAAGAGTATCTTGACTTTATCGATCACATGACTCTGATATCGGTGACCTGTGATCTCTCTCCTTTGAGCCTCGTATCAGGCGCAGCCTTAAGGCCTTGCAATAATTGCACATTTTGTGATGGAGGTTTTTTCTTCACATATTTGCATCGTGACAGAGGCCTACCATAATTTCCAATAAACATACAGTGCGAGTCCAGGAAGCCTTGCAGAATCTATTTTTTAGGCCCCTTGGGAGCTGATGGTTTGTTTGAATAAAAGGGTTTGAATACTGCAAATTATTATTCAATAAACTGAGTTTCAGTGCAACTTATTTAATTGGTCTTTGTTCCATTACAACAGGGTTACACTAGAATGATTTAAGATTCACATCTCAGAGATTATTCAAGATAAAGTAGTTAAATTGAGCAAAGACAGTTGTGCTCTGCAGAGCACAACTCTGTCTGTTTTGCATGAGACAGAAATGACTCCACGCAGCACACTGCCGTCATGATCACCTTTGATTAGTAATATATGTTGAGAGAGAGGCTCATATTGTCAGATGTGATATATAGTTTCCTTTAAAAAGGACTCGTTCAGACGCGAAGTAAGTAAAGAAGTGAAATGTCTGCGATTCTTAGCTTTACAGGGCGATATGACCAACATCGTTTATCCCAATAAAGGTAATTTCATATTTAGACAACATATATCACGATGTAGCATGTAAAACCTCTATGAAATAACCTCATGGTAAAGCCTTTGTATCCTGCTGTAAACAGTTTCAAGTGAAATTGTAGAGAAAAAGATGAATATGTATTTTCATATATGCACCGTTTGTTAATCTCATTAAACGAGTGATAATGTAAAGTGTGATGTAAAAACAGAACCGACAAATTGAAATGATATTCACTCAAAAATATATCAATTCAGACGGGGGTAATGGTTTATCAAGATATCTTCATGTATGATTTTAGAAAGATGATGAATGATCATATTGAAATGTTGCCCAGCTCTACATGGCCCTATTTCATTGGTTCAACCAAAGAAACACAATAATAGGATGAGTTATACAAACATCATTTCCATTTCTCATTTTCCAATGAATGCTGTCTGTTAATCATCATTGAGTGCACAGAGCCAGTTGTTATAAAGTCTGTGTCAAACGTGACACTTCGAAGGTTTCATCCAGCCACACATGTCCCGCCTCCCCATCTGCTCGATGTGTTGTAATGTGAATATTATCTAAACCTTTAGCCTCAAACCCCCCCGAGAGCCCCAGAACGGGGAAACGGTTATGAAATTCAGTGAGCACACTGTTGGGCTGAAAACACTGCAGTCTGTGGGGGTTTGTGGTTTGAGTGGTGGACCTGTCTGGTGCTCCAGATGTTAGTTTTGTAAGAAATGTTCTTAGACGGCTCCCGTTTGGGCTCAAAAAACATAACATCACACCAACCTGTTCATTTAGTAGATGTGGTCTTTGGTGTCCATAGTTCGGCTTGGCCTACATTGAAAGTGTGTGTGTGTATGTATGTATGTATATGTATGTATGTATATATATATATATATATATA
Source organism: Lycodopsis pacificus (assembly GCA_028022725.1). Lineage (NCBI taxonomy): Eukaryota > Metazoa > Chordata > Actinopteri > Perciformes > Zoarcidae > Lycodopsis > Lycodopsis pacificus. The sequence goes on along the minus strand of CM051694.1, from coordinate 5,719,644 downwards.
TATATATATATATATATATATATATATATATATATATATATATATATATATATATATATATATATATATATATATATATATATATATATATATATATATGGAGCCCTAGAGGATTAATGACTGTGACGGACAAACGTCTTTTATTTTGTATTTAATTAATATTTCTGTGACATTACCTCCACTTCTAATGGACCCCGGATCTCTAAAAGCCTCATTTGACACTCGTCACTCGAGGATGCTAATTTGACAACATGGCTGAGCTCAGAGAGAAACACAAACCGGCCTTCAACTTCCAAATGAAATGAAATTGTACATTCTAACCAGTGAAAGTGACAGTAGTAATATTATTGTTATTAATTCATTATTTCCTTCTTCAACACAAATCCTGAGTGTTTGATTTCTTCTTCGTCCCTCCGAACGGATACCGCGGCTCCAGAGGAAAGGGCTTCGGCCACTGAGTCGGCATTTGATGAGGTCGGCGTAGACGCACCCTCACAACGTGTTCGGCCATTTTAAAACAAAAGGTGTGCTTTGAAACCCGTGCGTCAGATGTGCATTTTGGCCTTTTTAGTGTTGATTACCATACTGGCCATGTTCACAGCTTTTTAGATTTTTTGAAAATGAATAAAATATACATATGTAACTCCCAGTTCCCATCGTTAAAACCTTATAATTCCAAAATGTCATTTGACAGCAAAGCATTTAATCTAGACACAGTGAATCATTGACCGGGGTTAAGAGGATTAATGAAGCAATATAAAGAGGGCGGGGCTGCGTTGCAAAAGATGGAATTGTTGTAATGTAAATGTCGTACTTGTATGGATTCAGTCACACTAACATCTCATAACCTCAGTGACCTAATCTCACTGTTCTCTTCCCTCTATTATTGTCTTCTGTTATCTCTCACCATGTTCACATTGACTGTGACAGTAATTACATAAACTGGGCATTGCTCTGAATTTTGTCTTCATTATACAGATTCAGTTGAAGGGGGAAAATATGGAGGAGGCACTAATTAATATCTGTTTTAAAGTCCTTGCAGCTGTTGCCAGGAATGAATTGACATTATCTTTTTTGCAGATATGTATTTACATTTGCAGCGTGTTGTAGTGACAATTGAAGTGGTAAAGTCTTCTGCCTTTTGGGCCACAGCAATATTTTTCATTAAAACATTAACATTTGATAATGACACTGGTGATTAGTTGTTGTCAGCATTTTGAACACGCAAATATGCAAAGCCATCTGCAGACATCTCCACTTGTCAAAGGATAAGACTTCTTTACGGGAGAAGATTATCTGGGTCTCTCTCTCTCTCTCTCTGTTTATTTATTTTCTTTTATATCAAACGTGGGGAGTGTCTGATGTAAAAAAATTGAGGATTAGCATAAAAATTAGGGACAAGTCAATTTGGCACAGCGCCTCGCTGTCCCTTTGTGTAGCGGGGCCGGTGTCGGGCTGGAATGAGCCGTCTGAGGATCGTTTGTTGTGCGGACAAAAGAAGCAGACGGGGCGGTGAGCGGTTAGATTTTTTTTATATAGGTTGAACTTGTTCTGATTAAAGCCCTCCCAGCAGGAGGAAGTGCATGACATATATGTCTCAGACAGTGACCCTTCACTCACAACTCCTTACAACAGATTTTAGGGTTTAAGTTGATCTCAGACGGTACATGAGCTGCAGGAAGGTCGGTCGGGATTGCTTTTTGCACAGAGAAGCCGGCGCTCCGCCTTCTTCTTATGCACATTCTTTGCTGCAGCATTTTAACTTTTTCTGTTTAAGTTTTAGGAGAAAGTACACTGGTGATGGTTGTGCGATGATCAGAAGCAGCAGCTCTGCAGCCCTCTGTAGAAGAGGTGGACAAAATATCATGAACAACTGTACGAGGTAATGCAATCCAGCGCAATAACGCTGCAATAAAAACTAGCTTTCTAAGGCAGGTGAGGCTCAGTTTGGTTGCAGTGTCATTGTATGCCGTCAAGCTTTGGACGTAGTTCAAACAAAGGCTTGGTGTTATTGGCAGATGGAGGAGACAACAGGAGCACCTGTGCATTGTGCTATTTACTAGTCTTGTTTGAAATCTTTTGTCTTTTGCTTACTCTTTACCGTGACAACTTTTTTGATTTTATTGGAAAGGAAATGTATTCTGGGTAATGTTGTTTAAAATGCCTGAAGTATCTCGATACTGAAACGATACCACGGCAACAACCTAAAAGATCAGGAAAACGAATGCAAGAATAGATGACAGGACATGGAACCCAAATTCTTCTTTTTTTGTTGAATAAGACAAAAGATATTGGCAAGGCAGTGGAAGGTGTGAGAAGAAGCCGTAACACAGGAGTGAATTATTGTACTATCGTGTGTTCCTCCTTCTTTCATATCCATCCAGGACTGGTGAAATTTAGATCGGCTACACATGAATGCTTCTAACGGGTTAAATCCATCGACTGAAAGTATAGCTCAAAACAACCGAACTCGGAACAAGACATTTTTAGGCGACCGGAATGGTACAAGTAACTTTCATGAACTAATAACTAACTGGTACTACGACAAATCTATGACAAAGTTTCTTGACAAAATGATCTTTTAAATTGACAAACATCACGTGTTGATTCATGGCACAAAACAGGATCAAACCAAGACACGGTCCCATGGGGGACCATAGATACTGCTCTAGTATCGGTGTACAGTGCTGGGGAAAGGTTTTGCACACGTTCCGTTGGATTTGTGTGCAGCTGTTTTCATAGATCAACACATGTCGGTGACGAGTTGGAGTCTGCTCTGATCTCTGGGACTTCTCCGTTTCAGTGTTTTACATCTCCGCATGAGAACGTGATGTCGAGGACAGAGGTGGTGTCCATGAAACCGACTGGAGAGTCACTTTCTCTTTTGTGTTTTCTGTTGCCCTTCACATGTACATGACATTCTAATCGATGTATTGAGAGATCTCTCAAGCCGATGCCTTGCACCACTTTTATTTTCACTAAACAGTTTTTCAAACAGCTTCTGCAATATTGATCTGAGTCGAGCATTTAAATGGAGATTTTTCTTTTCTTTCTTGTATGAAGCGGATGTATATATTGATATGGTGTGACCAAAGAGTCTCCGTCACCACGGGAACGAATCATCACCAGCCGCTTCCTTCAGAATGTATTCATGTTATAAAGAGAATCAAATCCATAACTTAATAAATCAAAATCTGATTTCCTCCGAAACAACTTGTGACGCCAACGCGGGGCTTTGCCTCATGATGTCCGCTGTTATTTATGAAGCTTGATACGTTTTTGTGAAAGTTGAAAGACATCCGAGAAGTGTTGCTTTTGATCAAACTTCACGCGCTGAAGTTGCCAGAAACCCGCTAATTGTTTGCTCAGAGCAGTTCAAAAGTGTCAAACATGTGCATAAGCTGTTTTTATTCCTCCCTGCTTCACTGGCCAGAGGCAAACTGACTACCGGTTGTTATGTCAGAGTCCCTCATGGGTGTCGCCATGAGAATTTACAGGAAATCCACCAATGAGTGTGTCGGTGTCCCCACAGAGCCCACCGGCTCACGCTCTGAGCCGACACAAAGGCCACTTTTATCTAGTAGAACACCTTAACTTGTGTCTAGTCTGCAGTGTGCCGCAAAGTTAGTCTTTGAATCTTTGCTTTTTTTGTTTTCAGAAAAGGCTTTCTTTTTTCTTTTACAGTGTGGAACCGTGTCTGTTTTATTACATCTATTGTTAGGTAACGCAGCCAGAATGAGACGTTTCGCTTCTCTAAATCTGTACTCTATAAGAAGCGTTGCAGCATCGTGAAAATATTTGTCTTCATATCCTGTCTGTCCTTTCAAAGTGTTGTCTACATGTCAAAGGACGTTTGAATGCTGAGGAAGATTTCAAAAAGTCATTTGCTCACCGGAGAAAGTGGTCTTGACTGCGTGAACCGCTCTGGTGTACATATTACATATTTTGTAATCAATTATATAAATATACATACACAGAGTGTGTTGAGGGCCGATACTGATGTTGATATATGAAAATTAAAAAATACAATAATTACAAAAATAATACAATAATAAAAATAGTATATTTCTTGTCACCTGTTGCAATATATGTGACCCAACCAACCGGTTTGATTGGCCTCTCTCTTCTCTACTGTATTCATTAAATACTTAGTACTAAATCACATCACTGCATTAACAGTTTCTTCCTCCAGTCTTGAGCTATTTGTTATTTGGTACGGTTAACAGGCCGAATGACCAGAGTTCTCCATCCAAGAGATCACCTAATACATTAAATGAAGTTTGAATATCACCGTGATATTTGCTCTGTGGAACTTGTTATCACGGGAGATCCTCTCAGGTTTCATTTCAGTAGCTCATGAAGCCATGAGATATAGTTAAAGGTAACCCACTCATAGAGCTATACTGTAGGTTTACAGGAGATGCTCAGCTTGGAAAGGTTTACGCAGCAGTGACTGACCGGCGTTTCTCCCTCTCCCGTTTTGTTTCAAAGAAATGACAGAAGAAGCTCACCCTCTCCGTCTTTGATGAATCACGCTTTCGCTCATCGGTGAACCTTCCTCTCATCACATTTTGAGGCACTAATTGTTCAGCTCGGTGGATGTTTTTGAGCTTTAAGAGAAAAAAAGGGCCAGCTCTCACCTATCCTCTGCATTCGTTTCTCTGCTTTCATACAGAGACATAATCCGTCTATTGTTCCTCATCTGAATTTCTCCTCCCGTGGGAATTCTCCTCAGAGTTGCAGAAGCCAATTTGGGTCTGCCTCTTTACACTTAAAAACAAGTATATCTCCAAAGAGCTCCAATCCCTCCCATCCCTCTCTAAACCCAATGAAGTCACAAATCACTCCTCTATGCGTATCATGCTAATTAAGAGCAGGGCTCAGCTGCTCTTCTCCAGCGGAAGCTGGAATAAAACGGCTCCGTAATTACGTCAAAACAATGCGCGCTCAACCTCCGCCGCAGCGCATTTGGAGCGGGGTGTGTGGAGATAAAGCACGCGAGCCGACACCCCGGACTTAAAACACTTTGTCCGTATTGTCTGCAGGGGATTAAAGATTTATTTTGCTACTGGATAAAGTGTGATTTTATTTTATTTTGAAAACCGATTTAGGGTTTCATGCGAATATAAATGTAATAAAGTACTGTGGAAGTTTTTTTTAACATTTCAAACACCAGTGACTCAAGCTTTCTGCAATGACTCAAGTTCAGATCGTGGGAGATAATTTATATTCAAAAAATATATATAAATAAACTTTACAGCGATGGGACAAAAAGTCACTTCTCCCCTGCTCCTTCTCTTACGAACACTTCCCTCCACCGAAACGCCGGCTGCGTTATGTGAAAGTCTGTCGTGCTGGGCTTTGTCCTAAGTCGTTAAAGACCAGATGGCCAGCGCTTATACACGTGTAACTCTGATAACATTGTACATATGTAAATATATAAACATATGCTCAACCTTCAGCCCCCACAGAATACGCTAATCCTCAACAAAGAGCAGTAAAACTATTCTCTGGTGGTATTTCTCTTTTGCAACAAAATCCATAGTGTCAAAGCGCCTCCTCATAGAAGCTGGCAGCCATTAGTCATACGCTGCACTGGAAGTGTTTATAAACGTGTCACTTGCTTGAGAGACAAAGTTTAATATTCGTCTCGGTGTCACAGCTGGATCCGTCGCCCACCCTTTCATCTTCCCCTCAGCAATGCTCTGGATCCCGATAACCAATTACACCTCTTACGTCCTCTCCAATAACTGTAATCACTGATTAGGATTCCTTGTTCACAATGAAGCTGCTTAAAAGCAATTGCTCAATAAAGACAGGGGAAGTTGTCCCATTAAGTCTGTCTTCCCGCTGCTTCTGTCATTAGCGCTCGCTGTGGAGCTTCCAACTCCCGATTGTCACAAATGGAGCCGGCTTCATTCACGGCACAGAGGCCGCTCTCGCTCCGCCGCGCTCACGCCGCTTTCATGACGCGGCACTTCAGAACGGAAAGTGCTCGACAGCTCAAACACGTGTTGATTTCAGATCCATTAGAAGCAGCAGAAGTATCGGGTGATGCTCGGACTACAGCAGAGAGCCAGGCTTGTTTTCAGGCCCTCTGTCTGGGCTGGTTGTGTGTATTGGTGGGAAGCCAGTGAGGGTTCTTGCAGCGTCTGGTACTGGTTGGTTTGAAACAGACGTGTTTTCATTCTTTCTTTCTTGTGTGTATCTATTCTGCATCCGTTTCGCCCTAACGTATGAATAAAGGTCATCTTTTTCAGTTCCTGTAGAAGAGAAAGAGAAGTGGGAAGATGACTTCTAAAAAGTGTTTGTTTTGCAAATTGTATTTTTGTTGTAGTTAAAAATACAAGTGTTTTCAGTAAGTAGAGTATTTAACCGATTTTTACCCATTTCTTCATATTTCAAACAACCAGCATGTTTTGGAGAGTTGTGGTTATTGTTTTGCTTCAGTGTGGATCCAGATCGAGCTCTTAGTTTCTCTCCTCTTGCCTCACATTCCTTATCTCGCTCTTGTTTTTGGACCCGTTTGTAAGTCTCCTTTTTTATTATCAAAAACATCAATCAAAGACAAAAGCATTAAATGAATAATTAAAGGCACTCTGGACTTTTTGACCACTAGTAGTGCTATTGAGTAATGTTGTTATCGGTGCCCCCACCCCGTACAAGCACGCGGTAGCTCGGAGAGAAGCTGTGCAATGTGCAAGTGTATTTTGGTAAATATTGTTTGTTTGTTTGCAAGAACACTCCGCAGGGCAACTGTAATTGCTTTTTGGGTGTGATGATTGTTCAGTTACAGCGATTTACCTTTGTACACATCTCCAGTGTGAGTTGTGTTCAAAGGGAGGGTCTCAACTACTCTCTGGCCATTTGAGGTCCAACAGCGCTGAAGAGACTGCTTCCACCCTTTTAGCACTTCTAATTATTATTTAAATGTAGATGTAAAGATCTTCTGGCCACCAGTGATGTATTTTCAAAGTCAGATAGTTCCTTTTATAGAAGAACGTTACATTATTGGAATGAGCTTTAACATTACATGCCACTTAAGTAGACACCCCAGATTTAAGGGTTAAAAACAATGTCACTCTGAGATATCGCCGTGAAACTCGCCTTGATTACTTACGTTGAGACATTTTTTTTGTATGACAATTTTTCTGAAATTGTATGCAAATGGTGCATTATATTATTAAATATGTGCTAATTTGCCTGAATTTACAGACACAAAATATGAACATTGGATAAAGCCAGGTTCATAGAGGGGGATTTGGGATATATCTTTGTATCACTCCATAAAAACTAGAACATTGTGTTAACGGACATTAAAAAAAAACACACAAACCAGTGCAAACACACACTTTTAGGAATGAAATATTCTATAAATCAGGTTATGAATGACATATGAACGAACCCCTCAGTAGAAAGACCTTCAGGATATAGATAGGAGTGAAACGGGAAGGTTTAGTCTACGTATTTAAAATAAGAAAATAATTGGATACCACCATGAAACTTCCATCAGTTGATTACTTACATGAAGACGATTATTTTTAAGTTTTCTGAAATGTTATGTTTAAATATGCAAATAAGGCCTCATGTGTGTCTTGGATGTTTTCGTTCCACTAGTCTGAAAGACGACATCTATAGAAATCTATAAATTGACCGGAGCATTGGAAGCGACGTTCCTCCCTGTACGGTCTCATCTTGATGGAAAGGCTTCTATTAAAGCACCGTTTCTATGCTGGAACTCCTGCTCTGTCCAAGTCTCTCTTTCCACTGTTCCACGTTCAGAACTCTTAAGACAACATTGTAACATTTACAACCCCGCGTTTCCTGAAATGAGAAATCCAAAACATCTCGGATGTTCTGGAGGAAACGTACATAATTCTCCGTAAGCCACGAGTTACAAGTGACTTATCTGTTGTGGCAGAGAGGATCTGTGCCGGAGCGAGGTGGGGAGGGAGGACGGGGGCAGAGAACTTGTTGTCGAGCGGCATATTTTATTTCCTCTCCCGTGGGTTTAGAGGAGCTGTTACACTCTGGAGTTTTAGCGGAGGCCACAAGGTTATTATATAAACAATTCACACGGAGGCCCTCGAGCACCCGGAGGGAATGTTTTAATGCAATGCTCACAATTTCTGAAATGCTGTAATGCTCAAGACGCAGACATGTGTCCAATTTTAACCATGCAGCGTTATCGCTCTGTCTTCCTTTTTTTTTTTCTCCTTCTTCTTTGGGCTGTTTTGTCAAGGCAACTAAAAAAAAAAAAAAACACGCTTAATTAATTTGGTCAGCTGCCTTGGATAAACTACATTGATGACATCAATTAGATTCTAATGAAAACAGATAAAAGCCGTGGAAAGCAAATGGAATTTCTGAACAGGACTCATCAAAGTCTTAGCGTTGGAACAAATTCCCATTACGTCTCATAAAAGCCTTTAATTTGCAAAGCTCATGTCTGGTTTGGTACTTAGAAGTACATGGTCAAATGATTCAGTCGTGAGTCCTGCGCCAAAGAGGAGCCAAATCACAATTTCATTTGGCACGTAACTCCTTATCCGGTCCGAAACATGTGGTTGGATGCAATCCTTGGATTAGCGTGGACTTTAGAACGACACATTTGGCTCGTTTCCACCTGCTCTGGCAGAACAAACACCTAGTCCAACCCGTCTGTAACACAGCATTTACATTTCCAATCTGCGGCACAAGAAACACACGCTCGCCCCGCATCAGTACTTCTTAGTTAACCAAATTGCTACAAATTGCTACAATTATGTCAGTCCGTTGGCGAGGGATGACGAGGCTCCGTTTCTCCGTCTCTTTTGCCACCTGTCTCTCTTATGGAATAACTGCAGATCCTCTTTCGAATGTCTTGGATTTTATAGTTCAAGAGAAGTTATGATGAATAATCCTAATTTCTCAGAATATTGTACAGATGGATTCAAGAAATGGTGCATTATATCGTTCAGACAACTGGAGGATAAATACGGATGTCTTTATTTACTGAGTTTTAAATGTCTAACTCGGAGTAACTTCAGAGTCCCTTAAATTCTCAGGTCATACTCATGATCAATCAGATCATGAGTGTTTCTAGTATGCACAGATAGCGATACAAAGAGATATACAGCTTATTCATTTAACTCTGGTATCTGATCGGTATTCGGTATCTGTATCGGAATCGGGACGTTTTGGCGTCCTGACATTATTGAATCAGAAATGGATGACGACATTATTGAAGCCGTCTCCGGGTACCCAGAGCTCTACGATAGCGCCTCATATTTGTACACAGACCGGACGAAAAAGGAGACTGTACACATAATAAATGAACAATTCAAATAAATATAAAACTGATGCAGCAGCTGCAAAGTTAGCATAGCAAGGCATAGCCCTGACTGATCTAAAGTCCAAGAAAACAAGCCTGTTGGAAGTTGTTTGCTTGTCGTCTTGCGGACAGACCTGACAAAGCATGAATTCAGACTTTTGACAAATCGGCTTTATCATGTAGTTATCTCGGCATCCCTTTGATCCATTTATTGCAGTTAAATTACTGCAAAATCTGTTTATTTTGGTTCGCCTCAAGAAGCGCCGGAAGCGGAAGGCATCCATGCCATCAGGTGCTGAGCAGGTTGTGTACAATGGAGCTTTTTATCTGAAAGCAACCGCTGAGGAGTGCGGTGAGAGTGAAACAAAAGAGCAACGTTATGAACCGTGAAAACCAAAACAAAGAGCTGAAAGAGGCTACAAGAGGAACTGCAGAGTCTGGTGATAATTCACTTTCATACTGCGCAGCCATTTGATCAATCGTTAATACATTACATTTTGAATGTAGCAGCTTTAATCTGATGCATTATGTTGTGAAATCCAAGCAGTTGTGGCTATGGCCGACATCCTAAGTACATCTGTAAGACACTTGAACTTTACCCACTCAGTGGCGTGTTCTTTATTTGTTGTCGCTTCCACAAATGCAAAAAGGGCCACGCTTTACAAAAAGCTGCTCATTGTATCACACAGTTCCACATTACACACACATTTCAGCCTCATGTGCCCGGGTCTGTGAATGGCTGGACGCACACAGGGAAGTGTGCCGCACATGCAGGAGCTCAAGCTGATCCATTCACCCAATAACCTCAGTTTATCTCACTGTGGAACATAGTGTTGGCCATGCAGAGCATCGTGGGAGCTGTTCACCGTCCAGTTACATCAAAGTTCATACGACTCACATTATCCACAGATTCGTACACATTTTTGAAAACTTTTTTTTGTGTGATTCATAAGTCAAATTTATTGTTGTTTTCTGCACCTGCCACACTGGTTATTGAGACTATAAATGAGTTAATTGTGCATTAATTCAGTGGCGCAACGTCTGCTCTTTTAGAATTGTGACGGTTTGAAATGCAGGAAAAAAGGGGAAGTATTTAATAAGCTGTGTGTTTGTGTGTGTGTGTGTGTGTGTGTGTGTGTGTTTCTGCGTGTGTGTCCATCCCAGCGGACTACCCCCCACCTCCGCCACCTGCCGAAGAGTCAACCGGTTTCTCACCACCCCCTGGTTCCTTCCCGTCTCCTCCACCGATGAACTCCTGCGATTATCAGGTGAGGGGGGGGGATGTGTTATTGCATTCAATTTCATCTCAGTTGTCAGGAACTCTCGAAGAGTCGTCACGGAAAGCAAAAGACGGCCCCGAGCTCTGCACTCAGTGCAGCAAAAAGCACAACTACTGCCTGCCTGTCCATTTGAGCAGCAGCCAACTGCAGAGACGTCCAGCTCCAGATGCTGCCTGGAGCCAGAAGGACCCACACACAAGCCGGCTTTCTTCAGTGCAGGAAGCATGGAAGGCTGACACCTATTGGTGGAGCCTGGTTATAATACCCACAGGCGTTAGTTCCCTCCCCGGGGATATCTGGCCCCTGCGATCTGACCGACACGCTCAGCACTTGACCCATGCTGCGAAAACCCTCCAAGTGCTTCACATTCCTTCGTTCAGCCCCCCACCCCCCTCAAGCCCCCTCTTTTCTTGATCCGACCATGTTTCTTATCCTAAACGAATTCTTCCTGTGTAGAGACAGAGTGGATTTAAATAAGTTATGCAAATTTAACGGCTCTTCCCACACAAACTGTGTACATACCTGTAGACTGGGGATTAGCACTATGTGTCTTCATGCGGTGTTATGGCCTCAATGTAAAATATGCCATTTATTTTAAAAGGTGCAGCCCAACGACAGTTACATTATGAATTCCCTGCTTTCACTCAACACATTTAGGATCAGCTGAGCAGTTAGAAATGAAATAAGCCGTCAACAAAATTGTAGATTTTAGAAATCTGTGCAAAATTTGACTCCAAAAATCCTTTCTGCCATTGAATATTTTATGAAGCCACAGATCATTTTTAGTACAAAAAAAAAATCAATGTTTATACTAAAGCCCTGCTAGTGTCACTTCTCTAATACCAGATCTGTTGCCTAAACTCACATATGTATACCTAACTGTGTGGGTGAGTGCATATCTTACAAAGTTGCTCTATTTTAGCACAAACTTCTACTTGCATTTGATTCCCCCCCCCCCCACCCCCCCTACTGTCGCTCAGCACCACAATAATCCGGGGAACCACTAACACCATGTGTGAAGATGCCCATCAGACCGCTGCAGCCTCACATGAGCTTCAGCTGAACTTTGGAATTCATTTTTGCACAAAACAAGGGAGGATTTTGTCTCATGTCACTCTCGTTGGAAGCAGGGAAGAAGAAGCCCAAAAAAAATCAATTAAAAAAACCTATTGGATGATGAAATTGAGGCTGTTTTTCTGAAAAGTTTACATTTGTGTGTTCACAGCACAGCAGTGATGAAGTAGACATGATAATAAGAGATAATCGTGTCGTTCCCTTTTTACCACTGCTGTATCTGCCATCTCCTTCTGAACAGCACCGGCAGTAGACGTAAAAAGAAATGAAGTGCTTAATTAGTTTTAAAAGTGCTTTAGTGTTTTTCATCTCTGACTTTTCTTCTCCTGTCACATCGGCTGGCCATGCAACTGAATTCCTTAATACGCCACTGGTATCTTAATTACGTGCCCTGTAGCCAGAGCAGAAGTCTTTTAACTGCAGAGAAAGAGGGGGATAGATATCAATCAAAATGTCTTTGTATCTTCCTCTTCGTGCCCCGGCAGACAAATCTCACACACTGAAGGAATACGTTTAAATGGTATTTCCTCAGAAGAAAGGAGAAGTATTCCTTTATCACCCTAAAGACAGACAGAGGTCTGGATAGTGACGAGCTGATGCCGAATCCTTCAGCAGGAGAGAGGAAGACGGAAGCAGCTAGTTCTCATCGCGGCTGTTGTCCACATTACGAAGCCCTACACGGCGAATTCCAACACATCACAAAGACCGCAATGTTTCCTTTCATCCCCCTCGTTATTCCCCGTTAAATAAGTTATTTTCTCTTATTCTTCTTTTGTTGATTTGAGACAAGCCATTAGTGTTTTTCTTTGTTTACCCCTCCCCCCCTCCCTGCTCATGATAGCCTTAGATGTTTTTTAAGCAGCAACAGCTCTGCTCCAAATGGAGGCAAGCCCTGCCTGTAATAGATTGTGACAGGTAATCCAAACACATAACATTAGAATAAGAAGCAGTCACTGATCCAGCCAACTCAAAAAGCCCCCGCAGGCAATTGCAAGAAGTCTTCTTGCAGTTGCAGCATAGTTCAGAAGACTAAAAATATATCTGTCATTCCGCAGAGAAATTCCCGGGAATTTCTGTAGAAAACCGGGTGTCACTAACGGTCAGGTCATTTTAGATACTTAGCTGCAGATTTTTGTGCAACATTTTTTTATTATATTTTGTCTTTTTCTTTTTTTGTAATATGCTGAAGTTGTGTTTGCTCTGCGGTGGAACTGTATGAATAAATCAGCGAGGTCTCAGACTGCTGGAGTGATCCTGTTTCTGACGCTTTCAAGCTTCATCTGGTAATAAACCAGTCAAATAAAAATCAAAGCAATTCTCATCATCTTTTACAGGGCACATGTTTAAAATATGGAATAGAAAAATATCTGACTTTAATTCTTAAAAAAAAAGAAAAGAAAAAATTGACCTTTTTGTTTGAAATACTGCTGGATGAGATTGTGATGAATAATGCATGAAGAATGAAATACTGTAAATCCAAGTGTGCTGAAAAGCAGGAGGTGAATAGTGCTCTGCTTTATGAACAGACATTGCATTTCTCCCAGAGTGAAGTCTCTGCCATTGATGTGTGGCTTTCCAAAGGCTTGTGTCAGGTCAAAGTGAAGCATGAACTCTAGACTGTAATCCACAAGAGAACGTCTCCGAGTCAGTGGAATTACTCCTCATTGATGATTATCTTGTGATCGCAACCACGCACAGTGACATAGTTGGTCATTTGGCTCACTGTTTGCTCACAGATGAGAGGACCAGAGAAGACCCTGCAGGAGAGGCGCTCCAGTCTGGATGCTGAGATCGACTCCCTCACCAGCATCCTGGCCGACCTGGAGAGCAGCTCGCCCTACAAGCCACGCATCGCACAAGTAGGACGCCAACACACCGTCACACCCGCGCAGACAAATACACACACCGACAGTCAGTAGCTATGTACATTAACTCAAGTACTGTATTTGAGTACGATGTTGTTCTTGAGTATTTACATTCTCTGCGTCTGTGGGGGAATATGGTACTGTTCATTCAACGGACAGCTGTAGTTTCGGGCTACTCGGCACATTAAAGGTCCAGCCCACTGATCGTACACATGCAGTTTAATTAACTGGTCATGGCCAGCACTATTCCATCTGTGAAAACAGTTGAACGTAGTGTTCTTTGTGGCTCCGGAGGGAGCTTTTTCAAGTTTTATAAAAACGAATAAAAACCGATGATGTCATAGTGACGTCATCAGGGTTACTTCAAATCTTAAAAGGGGAAGACTGCGTTACAACCGGGCTGTGTAGTTTGAAAGATGTAGGTGTTTATGTGGCAAGCAGGGTGTAATGAAGATGCACTATGGGAAATGTAGGATGCAGGGTTTTGAGGGTGTGGCTCATACTAGGGGCTAAAGGTTAGCATCTATTAGCCTCTGTTGCTGCCATTTTGACCATTTGAAAAAGAAAAAAACTCTCACAAACCCTCCAACTTAATTAAAGGGAAAAACTAAATGACCCGAGTACCCCTTTAATATTTTACATAATGAAACAAAAACAACCCTGTAAATTTATACCACACTGTTTAAGACTCAACCAGTTGCACTTTCAGGAGGGTAACTGGAGGCTAAAGGACCACAGCTACAATTCATAACTGTACAAAAGTACAGACTGGTTGAATCATTTTACACGATTGAAACTAAATTACTTTATCAAATTAGGTTCCTGCAGGAAACAGACCCATATGTTGCATCTTTTAAGAATGTTTTGCACCAATGAAAAAATGTGTCTTGACCTATATCATTAGTTGATATTAAACGGTATTAAGAGCAACTTCAAAAAGTCAAAGCCTTGGGCAGTTCACTAAATTGTTTGACACACAATAAATGTAGGACAGGCGGATAAAAAAACCGAACCAATTGTGTTTGGTGTAGGAAGTGCTCGGAGGGGCTTTTAACGCCGTGCAGATCAGATCTGAGTGAGATATTCGAGCTATAGTAATACCTGAAAGGTTGTTGTCTGTTAGGCCTGCAGACCACCAGTGAGCTATATTCTTGTCCAAAATATTCTTAAAGGTATTCCAGTTTTTATTCTGTGGGTTATGTCCCGTGTACTTGCCATGTCTACATGTCTGTTTTATTTATTTATGAAGGGATGCATATGTGAGGCTGAAAACAGATTTAAGGTGATCAATTATTGACAGAGCTGTTCATTTAGCTACAGACGAGATGCACACATATACATCCGCTGACCTATTATGACAGATAGTGACTTTAATGTGGAGGGAAAACACAATCAAACTGGTTCAACTACTTTCATGGCACTTTTTAGCACATCTGTGAATATACTCTTTTTTTCCCCCCAGACTTTTAAAATGCATGTTAGATCTACCTTTGTGGAATATGACACTTGAAACATGGTATTTTGGAGGGAAGTGTGCAGCGTGACAAAGACAGACAAAAGACTGTCGGTTGCAATTGCTTTTGTCCTCTTGGTTTAGCGACTCCTGGCTCCCTGGTTAGAGGGAGCAGCATGGGTGTACCACCACAAAGTGAAAATGATTGCACCACGCGGGGGAAACATAGCGGATACAGGGCGACAAAGAAATGTGAAATGATACGCACTGCAGGCAAGTAAGTAAAATATGATCTGGTGATTTGTGGATGGCTTAGTGTTGTGGGAAGTCAGTGTGTTCACGGATGCTGGTGTTAAACGCCATACTGTAATAACATAACATTATGTGCTCATCAGATATGGTGAAATGGCGTTTTGACATTGAGTGGTTTGGCAGTAGAATATGGACATTGTGCTCTTGGGTTAACAGTCTGCATGGACCAGCTGCCCACAAGTGTCTGTGCACGTTTCCCGTTGATTGAGAACTTGGTTAAGTTCAGGTCCTTTCTCGTCAAAACTATTCATACAGGCAGCGATGCAAATTTGCGACAATTGCAACACTTTTTCAAAAATGTTTGAATATCTCATCTCACAGTATGGATGCTACTCAGGATACAAGGTAACTGTGGAAAACACAGAGACTGTGGATATCAACGGTAACATCTCAAGGAGTGTACAACTCCAAAGTGGATTTAAATGGCCAAAAGACAGCATAAAATACCTTGGCATATACCCCCCCCCCCCAATCCCTACAGAACGTGCGAGGCTAATTATAGTAAAATCATTTGGTGCATTGATAGTGACCTGGAACGAAGGTCTACGCTCCCTCTGTCCCTGCTCGGTCCTCTTGAAAGTATTCACATGAATGTTCTGCCCAGACTTGCCTACTTATTTCAGATGCTACCAAAACCAATTTTTGATAACCTGGATGAAATAATTCCCAAATTTATCTGGCAAAAAAAGCATCCTAGAATTAGACTTAAAACCTTCCAGCTATCTAAGCTGAGTGGAGGCCTTAAACTTCCAAACTTCAAATATTACTTCTGGGCTGCACAACTGAAACCTTTGATAGCGTGGATTCAGAATAGCACATACAATCGCTGGCTTAATATTGAGAAAAACCTCTGCCCAGAGCCCTTACAAATTCTGCCTTTTTTAGATGCGCCGATAAAAGAACTGGCACAGTGGACTAAGATCGCTCTTAGAATGTGGAACAAAATACAGACAGCTTTTGGGCTTGAGAACTTTTCCAAAAGTTATGGAAAGTGTGTGAAACGTACGCCTCTAGAAAGGCTTTTAATAGAAATACAGATGGGGAACGAAGATAAGAAAAGAATAAGTAAACTATATAACATATTTCTATCTATCAATCTACATAATGCCCGACAGATAAAGCAGAGATGGGAGGCGGAAATGAACAGCATCATACCACAGAATACCTGGGAGGAAATGTGCACAGAGGCACACCTAGTTTCAAACTCAAACACCAGATTCTTCAGAACACCAGAAATAGTAGCCAAGATGGGCCCAACACTTTCCAACTTGTGTTGGCGGAACCGTGGAAAATTCAGTTTTACTGACATCGTTATTCACCAATATTCAGTCAAATATGCGATCCGGACGCCATTGATGCTTTTCTAGTCGCCGCTCTGATAATGTTACATTGTAAAAACCAATCGGTGTTGAAATTGACCGGAGGAGAGCTGGTAACGTGGCTAATGGAGAACGAACAAAGGTTACATTCACTTACATTATGATGCGTTCAGGCCCTGCTCAGTGAAAATGAGTATTGGGCGAAGGTAAATTATAACTTTATCATGATGTGTTCACATGTGATCTCGTAGAATGTAGTGTTGGTGAGAAACTTGAATAAATCCAGAAAAAATATGATCAGGGATCTCTAAAAGTACTATTTTCTGCTATTTTCTTTTGTGCTGCTCTGATTCTTGATCCGATCCTTTGCACCTCTATATGACATACTGCTAGCTGTCAGTGTTACAAAGTAATTTATTCTGTGTTTCATGTAAACACACAGAAACCAATGCACAGAAGTACAAACACTTTTATTAGGATGCGGCGCTACCAGCTGCTGAAGCGCATTTCTTATTCCTAAATAAAATATAGTATAAGTGCACACCTTTGTTTGGTTTAAAACAAACGTGCAGTATATGTCGGCGCAGGAGTCTGAAAGCCTTTGTCAACACGACTTGAAAAATTGATGTGCACCTGCTGGGCCCTCTGTGCTCGCCAACAGTCGCCCTAACTAATGTATGGCCGCCGTGGCGCTTTTTACCTGTCAGGGTCAAAGTCGTCCCGCGTTTTATTTTTATCACCGCGAGCCGTTGCAAGCTTTTTCTTGAGTTACGGGCGGGGAGCTGCACCACCCGTGTCTCAGCAGAGTGCACATACATGCCGTGACATGTATACATCATGGCGCGTTATGTATCGGTACGTTTTGTTGACTTAACCCTGTTTCTGCGGTCTTGCGCCATCGCCGTGTCTTCTCTCTGGGAGCTTTTTGCACGTGGACTTTTCCATTTTGATTGTTTATTTTTCAGCAGCACGAGCATATGCACGCATGGGCGCACACACACGCACACATACACACACACATACACATACGCACGCACACACACACACACACAACACACACTGTTACTTTCTCCTCAGCTGATGCTGATTCTAGCTGATTAACTCAGGTTGACCTTTCCCCCCCCCCTGCCCAGCTGCTCCCGTCAGTCCGTGCTCGGGCTCTTTCAATGCTTTATTCTCCAACACAGCGCTGAACTGTGTTGCGGGCCAGGCTTTTAAGTACCATCCAGCTCCGGCACAACGGCCGCACAGTAATCTTCCGCTTGTACAAGCAAAGAGCAACGAGCGGTCTTGATTTACAGCTTTCCTGCGCGCAAAGCAATTACAGAGCCAGCTCTCCAAAAATCAATAGGTCCCTTCCAAGCTCTTGGAGAAGATCCCCCCCCCCCCCACCCCATCCGACGCTAAATTTGGAATCAGCGAGGTGACCTTACGTGGGCCATCCTCCCAGACGGAAACTGCAATGGACATTGCCGCTCATTCATAAAAATTCCAAGTAGCATTCCTGCAAACGTTCAGCCGGCACTGATGCCTCACAGACATCCAAACAGTTTAGTTT
Source organism: Lycodopsis pacificus (assembly GCA_028022725.1). Classification (NCBI taxonomy): domain Eukaryota; kingdom Metazoa; phylum Chordata; class Actinopteri; order Perciformes; family Zoarcidae; genus Lycodopsis; species Lycodopsis pacificus. The sequence goes on along the minus strand of CM051694.1, from coordinate 5,701,470 downwards.
GCTTTAGTTGGTATTCTCTGTGGCATAACGGAGGGTAATGAAATGTGATCATTATATAATCCCCATTTGTTCTCTCTCCACTTTCCATCTTAGATGCCATTTGGTATTTGACACAGTTAACTAAGTTTGCGTTGCAGTTTGTTCGCTTCATCCTGCGACAGAAAAAAATATAAATAATAAAATTAACAAAAATATATATATAAAATGAAGCTGGACCTGATTGTGATGAGAATGCTCTTTGTTCTGTGAGAGGTTTCTCTCATTTCATTTCAAACCACAGTTCCATCCCAAATGTTATTATATAACATATAATATAATTGCACACAATTGTCATGAATGTTCCTGGACATGTGTAAAAGTTGTCCACTCTCATTGTTTACCCGTCTGTGCTGATCTCCAGGCAACTTATTTGAATGTAAAAATGAAATTCATGACCCGCTGAGTTTTACTGAAGGTGTGTTTAAACGTCACACAGTGAGCTGTGCAGCCGTGTTTGAGTGAGTCCCATGAACACAGCCGTGTAGTGACGCTAGAGAAGTATCGGATGGACTATAGGAACTGAAATGTTGTGGTAAAACGTGTGTGTGTGTACTTGTACTGTGCACAGGGCCATTGTCTAGCAGACCGGGCACAATCCTGGTGGGCTGACACCATTTTTTCAAACATTTTTTAATTATTATTTTGTCTGACCGGCCATAAAACAGGTATAAAACAGGTAGCTCGGCCCAATGTCTCTGTGTGTATCAGTTCCACCCCGACGCGCTCTATACGAACGTGTGTCTGTGCACGCTGAGCAGAGAGTCATTCAATGTCTGACAAACATTTGCAAAATAATTCATGATTAATAGCATAAGGAATTGCATTTGATTGCACAGACTGCACATCCTCATTAGACGGGCTACTTCGGGAAACACCCGTGGCAGCGTCTTGACGATTGTGCAGTATGAATTACAAAGTCAGCTGAAAGCGCTCTATTTTCTATTTACGCCGCGCAGACGTTTTCATGCTGAATGAATGAATGTTGGTTTTTGTTCATGCTTTTTCATGCTGAATGACTCATTTACACAAAGCTATGAACACATCTCTGGTAAGGACACGATTTAAAGTGGTGCTATTGTGTGATTCTATCAAAATCTGATCTGTTGATAATCGATTAGTCGACAAAATCAGAATAGTTTTAGTCGACTAAGAATTTCTTTCCTCGGGGAATGATTAGAGGAGGAACGATAGAATAAGTAAGTCATGAGGTCCAATGACTCGGCCGCGACACAAGGTTTGCCAATCAAAAGTGAACAGAGTATTTCTGCTGTTTGAGATTAAAAAAAACGATTGCTGCCATGATAACTTTCGAGAGTTATAAACAGAGTATTGTAAAGCACTTCAACAATAAGATCTGAAATGATGTGTTTCGACATAACACTCGTTTCTCTATGAGAGGAGCAGCTAATCGGTCACCTGGTGAACTGCCTGGCTGGCTTAGATCTGTACATATCTCCTGCCCGTCATCACACATTTGTTTTTAAGATCCCGCTCTAAGATTTCATCATCGCTTCCTGTCCTCAGCTCTGAGTCTGGCTCTAGGATCGGAAGAAAAACACAAAGAGTGCGTGCTCATGCTAAAAACCCTTCAAGTCTGCTGCACTGCAATCTGCGCCCAACCAGCCCCACTAATATGCAGCGTAGGCCTGTCTGAGCACATCACATCTGTTGTGGGGGAGTTTACAAGGAGGCCCGGATGAGTGTCAAAATAGTGCGCTCATCAAAGCGCCGCTTCGGTGGAGGCTACTGCAGCCGTGACCCCTCCGACCTCTGATTCACACCGAGCCCCGCCGCCTTTCTAGTAATCGAACCCAGCGCCGTCCCACTGTGTCTTATTTAGTACATTCAGTATGTGCCTTGTGGAGTTCGAGAGCCTCTTAAACTGTGGGAGACCAGCCTTTCCAAAGAGTCGGCCGGTTTCAATTATAAACAAAAGTATTTAATACTTCTGAAGCTAAAACAGTCGCATAATGAAGTACATTATTTACAGTTACATAGAATATGACCCGCTCACCCCGAAAGCGTTACACCCACACAGTGGAACCGGAGCAAGAGGCCGGAAGTTCTTTCTCCCCCGCCTTACATAGTTGAAAAACATCCCACAATTTTCCGATTGGCTAATACAGCTGGCTCCTCCTTCTCGCAGGACCCTCGCACGGGCATGACCTGTAATTGCCTGTCTAGAAATCTATCTGTCCCTTACTATTCTAAATACACTCAATGACTGTCTTTTATGGCTTAACACTTCTATGATAAACATATATAAAGAAGGATTTGCAACTTTTCACAAGTGTTGCAAACATAGATATAACGTTGCTACAAATACTACGATACACTTCTAACTACAAATCACTTCTATCTATGTATTCCAAAACACTTCCAATTATGATTACTTAATTATGAATTATGAAGCAATTATATTACAGCTCACTGTGGACTCCACAACTCCAGTCCATCACTGGATGATAACGAGGGAGAATAATTAAGTATTCATGTGTGTCACAATCTGATGCGTTTACTGGATCCTATCCGAATGCTTTGTGTCCAGTATCCATTTGTGTTCACAACCTTCACAGACAGAGATTGGTAGTTTTGGCAAACTGTTTGTAGCTGGTTTTATTAAAATTAGCAATCATATGCTGCTAATATGCAAATGAGAAAAAGAAAAAAAGATTGCCAGCAACAAAGACAGCTTCTCCAGGCACGGTCGGTTATTGTCTTCCCCTTTTACACGTATAGTCGAACGTGTCTCAGTGATCGCGCATCACGCAGCTCCTGATTTAGAGAGAAAAAACACAAAGAAATGAACAGTTTGGTCTTTTAGTCTTTCATCGTGACGTTTTCACCATGCAGTGGATGTGTTGAGGAGAAAAGTACACGCCAGTGCTGATGCGCTTCAGCAGTTACCCACCGTCCGACCCCGTGAAGTAACCAAGTAACAATTTAGTTTTGCATTAAGCAGGGACATCTTTGTCCCTGCTTAATCTCTAAAGCACTACCGCCATTAAAACCTCGTCGTGATCTGATTCAGTGCGGTGTGATGAGATCTGAGTTGAAATTAAAAAGCTCCTCCTGTCTGAATCATCACCACGCTGCGCAGTGATAATGTGCAGCATCCTAAATAAAATATTGAAAGCCTCAGCCCCGTACACTTTTCCACCGTGATAAACCTGCATCAAGATGGGGGTGCGTGTGTGTGTGTTTTTAGGGAGGATGGGAGGGGGGGGGGGGGCGCTTTAAGTGAGGAGGGAGAGCTACTCAACTGTCACAAGGCTGCCTTCTGGCAGTGCCAGAACGTCTGGGACCAGAGATGTGTGACTCACTTACAGACACGGTTCCACCTCAATTAACAGTCAGGGCAGCGAAGCGCACTCGAGCCGTCTCTTTGTTTGTGTCCATGTTGGAGACTCGAGTGCGCATTTGTTAATGCTGTCTAGAAATAAAAATGACTTGAACAAGGCTGTTGAGCTCTTGGGTGGCCGTGAGGAAAAGAGGGTCGTGACCCTGAGACATGGGACCCTCACAGTTCATGTGTAAAGCGTCGGGCTCCGGAGCCCTGCATGTGTTGTTATGGTTTTCAGACTGTCCGTCTGTCCGTTCCCTTTCTTGTGACCCAGATATCTCACTAACGCCTTAAGCTAATTTCTTCAAGTTTGGCTCAAACTTCCTCTTGGACTTAAGGATAAAGTGATGAGAATTTGGTGGTCAAAGGTCATGTGACCTCACGTTTGTGCCCTTCTTGTGAGCGTGGTATCACAGGAGCTTCTTCAGCGAATGTATTCAAATTTTGCAAAAACTCAAGAATTGACACGCTAATGATGATCATTTCACACAAATGTCTAAACTACAACTTGAGTGCTTGGCAGGGTCATATAATGGCGATGCGGTAATTCTAGTTTGGTTTGCAACGTAACGATTGAGACTAGAGCTCTTCACTCGGTGACCAGTATTTGAAACCTAACCTTGGACTTAGGTGTGGTTGGGTATGGGTCCAGTTCCATCCCTGCAGGTCTCATAACTGTGTCAGTTTTCCTTTTTTCACCAAATACTTCTAGAAACTGGAAAAAGACCTGAACTGAAGAAGTACGGGCGTTTCCAAACCTTTCAAGTTCATTTGTTTTGGTTTGAATCAGTGTGTGAGTTGACAATCCTGTCGTGTGTTCCCATTGGTTCGGTTGTCTTTTCGGTAAAGAAATTCAAGCGATCCAAAGCATCAGCAGCCGAGCTGCAGCATCGCACGAGTTGGTCCGTTTGTGTTTTTTACTCGATGTCAAATAGCTGGAAGTCTGCGAAATGGGTTGTCATGTCCACACGAAAGAAACGGGCATTATTGAATCCTGCTGACAGTTTAGCTGAAGCCCAGCGCTGGAAATGCTGCTGCGATGGATCCTTCCACACGAGTGCCCCGAGGAGGCCCTCGCTTCACACTGCGCCAGTCAAAGCCGGGCCGTGACACTCCCGTCTCTCAACAGGCGGAGCATTGCGGATGGCACTTGCTGTCACAACTCGGCAGAATGATGGGCCCTCACCGCTCTCGCTCCCGAGCCTCCCCGCTGATAACGCCGTCTGCTGAGTGGTCCTGGAGAACGCAGACAGCGGACCACCCTGGTGGTGTCTCTGCTCCCTGAGAGTGGGGTAGGGTTGGTGACCTCTCTGCTGCCCCCCTTTATGGGGTTCAAACTCCGAAGGCACCTCGAGGGATGGCCTCCCCCATTTCAAATTCAGGCCTTCAGGATCACACTTATCTCCATGTGAGGGGTTCAGAAACGATTTTGTACATACATGTGGATAAATATTGACTGTACAGAGTCACGGGCCCAAGCTGTATTCCAATGTAAGTGATAAGTACACCTGTCACCGTAGATAAGAACAATCAATAAAACAGATTAAAGGAATAGTTTTGGGAAATACACTGGATTTCTTTCCAAGAGTTAGATGAAGACGTTGACATTATTCTCATATCTGTTGGTTAAATATGTGGCTATGACCAGCTGATTAGCTTAGCTTAGCTTAGCATAGCATAACGTCCTCTGGGCTTTTGGGAAATGGTTTTCATAAAAGGTCATTTAAAAACAGATTGAATAAATAAAGGTTTAGCGCACTGTAAAGGAAATACAACTAGTATACAGTGCTCACCTCTTGTATGCTCCCAGCAGGTTTCCTCTTGAAGGGTGTAACGGAGTGCCCGTAATACTGAAGTATATTGGTGTGTACGAATGCGTGCGAGGGAAATGCTTTGTAGATATCGTTGTGTTTTCCATGAGTCTGAGGAATTTTAAGGATTTTTTTGCGCGCTGGTCTCCCCAAAATTCAAGAGAGACTCTACGGCGAATACCACATACAATTTCTATCCTTTTTGAGTGAACTATTCCCTTTACTAGATGAAATGTACCATCCCTATACAGGCGTACAGTATGAGGCGAGCAAGGTTATCTTCCAAGGCCGGCGTTTTTGTAATTTGCATTATATTACATTATATTGCATTCTATATTATTATTTGCATTATAAATGTCAATGGGGATGTGAATGAGGGTTTCACTTCACTCTCTGTAGTTAGCACTCTAAGTGTATAATGTTACCCCGTGCAGGTGTTGGAGGATCTTATTCAATTTGTCTTGAGGAAATATCTCACTCTACTTGAAGTATAAAAAGCCAGCACTCCTCCACTATGGCCGAAGTGTTTCCATGTAGTGTATGTTGCTGGCCTGCTATATGAAGAACCTTCACACCATGTGGAGGTCTCGACACTGAGACACTTTGACTTCAGCCTCTGTCGAGGCGGATTACATTTGCATCCGTCGGGAACACGCATGACGAGGTGCGTGTAGGGACACATTCCATTTGAGTTATCAGCGCTGGTTTGTCCGATGGTTTCTCGTGCACAAAAAGGTCAGTCGTGTGGAAAATGAGTGGTCAGCCACCGCTATGCTAGAGTAAAACCTCGTTCACTTGGCTGAGGAATGTCGGCTTCAACTGTTTCCAGCTTCCGTCGCTGTCACAGGTCAACCGGCTTCTTTGATTCCTTTCTAAAAGGTCAAAGCCAAAGGCGGCTATTCTTTCACCGTGGATGCTTTAACTCTTCGGGGCTCTGATGCCACTGATGCGTCGCCGCCGCTTATCTCTGCGAGCTGCATCCAGATGACACCGCGGCTCTGTGTCGGCAGTGTTTCACTTTTTCCGTTTGCTTGGCATGCTGCTATTCTCTCCTGATTGCTTTGTCGCTGCGCAGAGCAGCGATGTTGGCACAGCGCCGGTGGCAACCGGCGACCTTAAGGTCAATCTGGCAGCAGGTTCCGAGTTTTTGACAGGGGCAGCCAACTGTAGAGAGAGGAGCATGCCTTTGGGGCGCTCATCGTGTTCCGTCAATGTTTGTTAGTCAAATAAGCTGCGTGGTATCACCCCTTTGTCTTTTATTAACAGGCTGAACCAATGGCAAAGTTAGTCTGAGCCAGCGAGGCTCTGACAGTCAATATGAACTGCCTCTTTACATCATCAAGTCCCTGGTAACAATGCTAAAAGGCCTACCATCAACTGCTGTCATAGCACATTATCCGTCTACCCAATAACATGTGCGAGCTTACAGCACACACACACACACACACACACACACACACACACACACACACACACACACACACAGCCTCTGAAAGAACAGTTTTGGTTTCCCGTCTCTGGGATTGATGATATCGACACACTGTAAGCGAACGGGCGAGCAGCGTCCCGAAGCAGGACGGGTCACAAGTGCGTGAACCAACCCTCATTACAGGGATGAGTCAGGGATGTGTGCGGTGAGAGACTGGCCCGCAGTACTGCAGGAGGTGAACGAAACAAGTAGTTTCTGCTGTGTGAGCGCCACAAAACACACATTTCCCTTTTTTTTTTTTTGTAAAGATAGCCTGCAGAAGTGCCACGATCGCTGACTCTCGGGGACTTTTTTTCTTCACACAGTAGCCCAGAAAAAGATTTTTCTTCGTTGCATCAGTGAGTAATACGCCCTACTTTTATATGACTTTTTTTTTTGAGGGGGGGATTACATAACTGAATTTTTTGAACTCGGACTTAATGTTCGACTTTGTCGTCTTCTGTACATATGACTGCTGACTCATTGGTGTTCATATCGCTCCCTGTTCCTTAAGTGCGTCTGTCGTTTCTGTACAGTACAGGACCTTTCGATATTCCGAATGACACGGTACTAATTCAGTCACGATGAACATTCATCATCATGGTGATGATGGTTTGTTTTTGCGTGAAATAGAGCCAGAGCAATAATTTGGCCCATTATAGCTGATATTGGCATCAGTGTGTCCGTTGTTTGACGAGTAACAAATTGCAGAACAGAAATACCAAACAGGGCCGTCGTTAGTTTGTCAACCAAAGAGCAGCGACAGAAAGATGATCTGCTTTCAAATCCTTCTTAGAAATCAAATAAAGTAAGGGATACGTATTGACTCTTTCTTTCTTTATGTGTGTATGTTTAAGATTTAAATTATTGTCCAATAGATTTATATTTTAAACTGTCAAATATGACATACTTATCTATGGAAAAATCTTTATTGTGCATTAAAATGTTTCCCTTTTTAGTCGGTGCATGTAAAAATGATCAACTGTACGAACATCAGAAGCCACAGAACAAATATTACAGCTGTGATATCATCAAGAGAAAACTACTTGGAGAGTAGGAAACATTGCCTTTAAAATAAAAAATAAAAAAAATATATAGATAGTAGTTTGACTTCAAAACCCACATGACTTCTCCTCCACGGCAGTGCCAGTAATCCTGAATCCAAACTGTTCTCACATCCTCGGATAGTGTTTGATTTCACATTCTGTTACAGTCCGACTCGTGTGTAAAGTCGAGGATGTACTTTTGTGAACATTTTCACGTTTGCAGATTTGAACGTAACGGATCCAAAGAAACATCACGTTTCAAGTCACATCCAGGTTAGACCAGACGCACCCATACAAAGGAATATTGCCCTTTGCAATATTGATTTGAATCAATGCACCAGGTTTTCCACCTGAGCCAAACATAAGAGAATATTTTAAAAGTTTTAGATTTGTATTACTCTCTCAAATTGCATAAAAATAGGTGGCTGGAAAGGCAGCTAAAGATAGCAGCAGTCGTGCTAAGGGATCCATTGGGACACTGTTGTTATTGATATTATTGTGAGTAGTTGCTTCGTTTACTATAAAGAATGCATTTGAATTAAACCAAAAGTAAAAGACTGAACGTGACCACAGTTTGATACAATAATCAGCAGTGTCACAGTGGCAGTATTTCAAGACAAATGTGATCCAAGGCACATGCATTCTAATGTGTGTGGCGTGGGTTGAATCTTCACTTGTGAAAGGCGAGGGTTGTCATGTAACTATCACTTGAAGGAGCAAAAGAAAGAAGAAGCCGATATGCAGATATAAGACAGGCAGAGCGGAAGAGTTCCCAGTATGTGTAGAACAGACTTTTATCTGCAAACGGAGAGATAGTTCCAAACAGCTAGAGGTCTTGCCGTGTTCCACAGAGACATTGTTTAATCATATTTAATGTGCCTTATCTTGAACTATTTTAGGAGAAGGAAATTGATACCCTCAATTGTGTGTCTGCATTGAGGCTGGCGGATTGTGAAACTATTGTGCGGAGACGAGATGACTGGAAGTGGAGGGGAGATTAGCGAGCGCCTCGTGTTGACTGGGAATGGTTCCGGGGTCGTAGTGCGAGTGCTGGAACTGAAACAGACGGACGCTTCTGTGTGAATAAGGAGCATCAAGTTGAGGGGAAATATATCCAAAGTCTTAGATGAGTCTGAAAAGATGCAGAACTTCTCCCTCTTTAGGGGTTTTCCCCCAGCTTGCTTTAACAAAGAAATATATATAACCCCCCCTCCCACCCTTGTGGTTTGAAATGCAAAGTTAACAGTTTTACTCAGCCCCCTGAGGCTTGTATAGTCTCTCCTAATCTTCTTTAATGTGTCAAAAGGCTTTCTTGAGAGCCTCTGTGAAATTTCACACTTAAGTTGTTTGCAAAGTCAGTCTGCATTACAGCGTGGGGTTCAGCGTGAGGGTTCACTTTGCTGAAGGCGTCGGTGAAAACTTTTTAAAAACTGTGCTGTGTTTGTGTATATGGTGGGGGGGGGCACAGTATGATGCTGTATGGAAGGTCGGACTTGTGGATTTCAAAGCTGTGTCGGATCATACAAAAGGACCATTTAGAATTCATAATCTGTAATAATTCAATTGTAGCTTTTATCGTCCCTCAGTGGAATTTTACTGCGCTGATTATTATTGGTTTTACAAAATTGGAGCTGCAAATTGTAAAACTATCAAGATGAGTTATTTATTATTAAAATTGCAGTTTACTTCATTGAACTGCAATTTGATGATTTAATATTTCCTCTTTCATAATGGGCATTTCCTGCATTGTGCTATATATTATGGAGACGCATATGGAGGTTTCTTGTTACAACAATATACCAAGTTATGACAAGAAACTGATTTATTGAGATACATTAATCTAACGATGATTGTGCTTTATTAGAAGGTTTTGTGATTCAACAAAATAAAACGATTTACAACTGAAGGAAAAGTAAAAATTGCGTTATTTGTTTTGTAGTAATAACCAGAAAATGTGTCCTAATGACATGAAAAATATCTCGTTATATGATGAAATAAAAAACAACAAAAAAATCACGCAATAACAAGAAACTGAGCAAATAAAACGTTTGTTTTAATGACATACATTAATGTAATGATGATTATGTAATAGGGAGAAGGTGATTTAACAAATGATGTGGATTTATATCAAAGGTTTCTTTTAAAAAATGGTTATGTAGTAATAAGAAAATAGGTCCTAATAAATGAAAGAATATCTTGTTATATATGAGGGAAAAGTCTGAGCAAAATATATTTTGTCATAGTGGAAGCATCATGCTGCTATAATATATCCATCCATATTCGGAGCATGTTACTCCAAGAGAAAGTATCGTATCATTACATATTGCCCATGTCCTACCCATCAATCATGTTATCTCAGACCGCTCATTAACACCGGAGGGTCAAACTCAAATGATAACTTAGTTAATAACACAGACATTTCTGTTCAGGTCGTATGCGTTTGATAAGTTCCATCGCCCTCAGAAAGGCGTGAATCCATTCTCTTAATGTAATTTGTGGAAAACGTACCGTGACCGTGTAATTATTTGGAGGGGGCCGATTTGCATTTCCAGCGCTCTGCTCGAACTAAATGCTACTGTAGGTTCTAAGGCCTTACAGATAAATGAATAATCTGGAGTATTTAAAACCCATGAAACATTTAAATTAAGTAATTTCACTTCCTAAAGGGCATCCCCCCCCATACATATGCAGACAGACACACTTTTGAAATAAACATCAGCACTAATCACTGAGGCAGGAGTCTGAGTGAGAGCAGACTATATTTTCTGGAGTTTTTTAATGGGTCCTTAGGGGCTTCCCTCTGACTTCCATTCGATGGGATTTAGACCAAGTTGATGCATGCACCTTGTTTACCGTGGAATTATTTGTGTCGCGACACATTATCAGGATGCACATTTTACAGGCTACTTTTTCACTGATGGAATTACAACGCGAGTGTGCCTTATTGAATTTGAGCGAGGGATCACAGCAGCCGGCAGCAGCGCAGCCAAACAGCTATTTGGGGCACTGCTGCGCAGCAGGCTTTGATCAACTTTTAAGGGAAATCGATTGGAATTGTTGCTCTGCCCCAATTTAGAAGACATCTCATCAAACTGAACTGCAAAGGGTCTAAAGACTACAAGTGTTCATTTTTGTTCCCCTAGTGCTGCAAGTTTAGTAATTGACTCAGATTTTTGGCTTCAGGCAGTAACCTAATAAGGCCATCCAAGGTTAATGATAGACCCTTTTTAGACTGGCTGAACGTCTGACACCGATATGTAGTGGTAGTGAAAAACAATTATTACTTACATGACAGACACTCGGGGCGGACGCCCCTGACATCCCACTGAGACGCTGTTACTCTGTGTGTTCATCGGCTGTGTGCTGTTATGGTTTGGCCCGATGTAACCGACCGGACGTTAGATCAAAACGCCGCGGCGAGAATCCCTGCAGTGGCTTGTGTTTGCTGCTTTACAGCCGCCTCTTCCCAGGAACACCAGCGCCGCAGATCTCTGTGATTTAACATCTTTCACGTCCAAGGAGCTGGAGTCAGCACAAGTGTTGTGTGCCGTTGCCAGTCTGCTGTCATGGCATCCTCTGCCAAACAATTTATCCCTCTTCCCCTCCTGCTTTATTAGCCATAGATTATAGGTGGCAGCGGATGGTGTGGAGCCTCTGCTGTCGAGGTAGCCTTGTAATTGACTCCAAGGAGGCAGGGTGGATAATCATTTGAGCGTAAACCACAGTATCGCTAGATGGCTGTTGAATACAATGTCCTGTTACTTTTTTTTTTTTTTGCAATGCTAGCAGGGGGGACAATGTGGGTCTGTTCACAACTTTGTTCCAGATTGAAATATCTCAACTATCATCTTTTTGCACCTATCCATGCTCCCCAGAGGATGAACCCGATTGGCTTTGGCGATCCCCTGACATTTCATCGCACTACCATGAGGTTGGGCTTTTGAGTGAAAGTCAAACCTTTGGACTGTAAATGTATTGTTCTTTGGTTCGGTTTCCTTCGATGTCCATTTCCAGCCCATACAGTGCAATGAGTTTTTCATTTAGCAGTTGTTTGTTTTAACCGGATGCAACCTTTCTGCTGTTTTTCAGAACTCCGTATCCTTGGCAGCCTCCACCCCCAGCGCTCCAGTGACCGGTTACAAGCGCATGGTCATCCCAACCCAGCCGCCTCTGACTGCCACGAAGAAGTCTACGCCCAAACCTCAGGCACCCGGGGGGGTCTCGTCCATCCCCCCTTCTCCTGCCAGCCCTGTGGCCAAGGCTCAAAGCCACACTGCTCCTCAGCCTGTACCTGCCTCCTACGCTACAGCCTCAACCCCGAGCCAGCCAACCTTCAACGTCCAGGTGAGATCGGCCCAGCCCGGCCCCCAGCATCAAGCCCCAATTGGCCACCACTTTGGCCAGCAGCCCATTCGCAGCCCTGCACAGGTCCAGTACATGCCTGCCCAGCCCAAAGGTCCTGACTTTGCCTATGGACCACCACAGCCCGGCTTTTCCCAGATGGCTCCGGTCGGATACCAAGAACACCATCCAGGAGTACCCCAAGTAGGCGGCTTAATTCCCAGGAGACCTGAGCCGGCCCCTGTCCAGGCATACCAACCTCCAGGCCCCAGAAAGACCTACATCACAGATGTACCACCAAGCCTGGTTCCTTACACTGCTGGACCAGCTATCCCGCCAAAGGTAAGAATGGTTTTCATAGCTGGAAAAAACAAACATATTTGTGATGATAAAAAAACATTACTACAGTAGTGGATGAGGCCACAATTAGTCCACCCTTTTAGCCATCCATCCTTCCATCTACCGTTTTCATATATCTTTTTTTCCACCTTTCATACTCTGGAATGGTGGCACTGGGCCAAGCAGACAAGCCAGGACATCCGTTTCCCCAGCCACGTCTCCCAGCTCCTACTGGAGAATCCCGAGGCGTTCACAGGGCAGCTGGGATATTTAATCCCTCCAGCGTGTTCTAGGTTTGCCCTGGGGCTTCTTCCCAATTAGATATCCCTAGAATACGTCCACAGGGAGGGATTTGCGAAGCTTCCTGATTGGTTGCTCGAACCACCTTAACCTGCTCTTGTCAAAACGAAAGCGTAGCAGTCTGTCCTCAATCCTCTTTGGGATATTTGAGCTCCTCTATCTCAAAAAGACTGAGCCCAGCACCCAGACACCATGGGAGGAAAACTCTCTCGGGCCACCACTCGTATCCCAAACTCCGTTCTTTTAGTCGCTACTCGATATCTACGAGAATAGTTGAGGGTTTGACGATGTAGGATCATAAGGTAAATACAAAGCTTTGGTTTTCGCCATCACAATATCTGCATGACTGAAATCACTTCATCAATCCACCTGTTGACGAAGTGTTGACCCTCATCTCTTGAGCCGGGGGGGTCACCGTATGTTTAAGGAAGTAATTTACCATCAGTTATTTTTCTTCATGGCATCTTTTCAGTCATGTTGTATGATATTTGATAAAGTAGAAGTGTGTGTGTGTGTGTGTGTGTTTATGTGCACAGTACGGATACATATCTGCAGCATCAGATGGCAATTCAACAGGGAGCTGCTTGCCATCTTCCATTGAAATGCGCAGAATAAACAGTTGTTTTAACCTTTATGAATTTTTGAAAGATCTTCTCCGTTGGGGGTTTACACCATCTGATTTCATTTGTCTCATAAACAGCAGCTCGTATTCATGTGTGCTGTGTATATCTACCCACTGTGCATTGTAAATCTAAGGTCAATACTTTTAAGTTCATTTATTTTTCATTTAATTGTGTAAAGATGGAATATGTATATATACTGTGTGTGTGTGTGTGTGTGTGTGCGTGTGTGTGTATATATGCTACTGTGTAGTTATAACTACTGTGTGTAGGGCTGCAGTTATCAATGATTTTAGTAATTAAATATTCTACCCATTCTGCCACTGATTAATTGTGTAATAATTAAATTGCATACAATAATATTATCCGTCAAAACCATAGTCATGTACTGTGTTTCAGTGTCGTATTACATTCTGGTTTTTTTTTAATCCACCGTCCCCGAAAAACTTTAACCATCCCAAAGTCAAATAAACCGTCAATTATTCTAAATGTTTCTTTTACCTTTTTATTGTCATCTATAGTGGTTATTTGCATTAAAACATGCAATTCAATCATTAGTTGAATGATTGTATTTTAATTAAATACTTGCTGTGAATAATAATAAGTTGTAATTATGTATTCGATGGATACATTGTGCATCAATGATTTTTAGTTATGGAATTACTGGAGTTTGTTGAGGAATGGTTTCAGCCCCATACGTCTTTATGATTTTGTCCGTCAAGATGAAATGATCTTAAAATTCAAAACAATTGACTTTTTGTTAAACTCCTCCCCCAATTGTCCCATCGTAGCTTAGCAACCGTAGCTAGGACCAAAAACAAATCTGAGCAGCAGAAGTAGATGAATGGATTAAACCGTTCCTTATTTCTACGCCTTCCACACGGATCATCAGCTGGTGGAGGACGAAGACCTTTTAGCTTGGGACATGCAGCTGCAGTCTTTCAGCACACGTTCAAGAGCCCTTCCTGTTTTATGAACAGGATTTAGTTTTGTTTTCAAATGACTCGTGGCGCTAACATCAGCTTCGTTAGCAAGTTAGCTTCAGCTGATCAAAGCTGCCTGTGACAGCTGACAGAGTGGCTGGCTAGAAATGAGAGGTCTGCCTCTGTCTGGTATCGAGGACACGGCAATGTGTATGTTTTATCTTTTTTAAAGGTTTTTTTATTTTTATTTTTAGAGTCCATTGTCAAACGTACCATTAAACGCACTTGGAATTAAATACACCCAAACACAAAAAACATATTCATAATACAGTTAAAAACGATACATTTAATCTTGGCGAGAGCGGCCGTCTTAGGCCTGGCCTCAAGCCTTCAAAAGCATCGCAAGATGTCGGAGCTTTTTATAGAGCTGTACATGACTGAGAAGAATGACTAAATACTGTCATCCCTTAGAACAGTAGTGTATGCCACAGAGACGGCTATTCTAGTCTCGATGCATCCAGCCGTCGACAATCTCTGGAAAGTGCAAGGCCCTTGAGTTTTCTTTAATTCAAGGATTTTATGCTGGTTCAAAATACAAACTGGGCCTCCCGGCCTCTGGGAATAGCTCATCGAGGACTGTACTTTACTAAATACAAATTAGCTTCAACATCGCAGAGAGTATCTTAAAAATAAGTCTAATTATATTTGTTCAGAACAAAAGTCTACATTTTGCTTGAAAAGCTGGCTTTGGTCCCAGTATGATGCATTATTAAAGAAACAAAAGGTGGCGTTTAATAGATTTGTGAGCATCGCTTTGATTTCAGATAAAAGAAAATCACTAATTTTACAGATATAGCGTGTGAGCTATGTGTGTATATATATATATATATATTTGTCTTGCTTTCTCAAGGATATGCCCCCCCCCCGTGCTTCATTTGAAGGCTTTGAAATGCCCCATATGCACACGATGATGTGCTTTATATGACTCTGACCCGACCTTCGCCTAGAACTTTTATACCCAAACCTTAGCTCCAATCTGTCCTTTTGTGTATTTGTCTCAGTATAGCAGCTCTGTAAAGCCAAAATAAACCAGACACTATAAAAGCAAGATTAGACTGAAAACGAAAATCTGTCAACTTTGCCTTTATGATCGTCACCGTGCCTGACCCGATGTCGTGGCATCTTCCTAACCTCTTACAAATGGTGTTAAATCTCCTTAAAAGAAGTGGCTTGTGCCTCTTTTAATCGCTTGTGTGAATAAACCAAAACATAGTCAATTAAAGGAGCTATTTACATACGCGTCCATCTCCAGTTAATGTTGATTTTATGTAATACCCGAGACTCTCTCTGTAGGAGGTCTGTGACTTTGATTGAGGACTTTATTCAAGAGATCATCCCACATAATTGAGGGTATTCATAGAAGGTCAGCATCATTAGAAGTCCAAGATGAAGTCCTTGGATGAGATTCTGTGATCTAGTCTCGTCCTCATTAGCATGCCAGCTCTGCCCCCCACCTCACCCCCTTCCACCCAGCACCCAATCCCCCAACGTGTCCTTACCCAACACGTAAAGTGAAGGTGTAGGAACAGCTTCTCACATCAACAGGCTCCAAGGACGCTTAATTACCCAAATCCAGCAGGGTTTGATCTCTATTGTAGTCCAAAAAATTAACCGATTTCATGGCTGCCGGTTAACATACCAATTTCCACGAGTCTCTCCATCTACCCCCAAAATTGGAGGAAAGCTAAGCTGGATGATGACTTGTGTTATTGCTGAGCTTGAGTGACGTTTGACAGGGGAGGATTATTTTTGAACCGCTCAATCCCCGCAGCCAGTTAAAGCCCCCTGGAAGGTCAATGATGGTTTCAACTGTCAAACATGTTTAAATATCTGACATTTCTCTGCCTTCCAGTCCTGGCCACTTTGCCTTTGACCTGCACACGAGCATTTGCATATGGTGCCATCAGGACGTGTCCAAAAGACCGTTTTTGTGACATTGCATGGTGTCACTAAACGATGATGGGAGAGAAAAAGGCAAGAACATATGAACACACATATCTGATTAATATATTAATATAGTTAGTCATATTAGGAAAGACTATTCTGTATTTAAATGGTAAATTCCTGTTTTTTTGCAATCTTTTTTTACCAACATATGTCATCTCTTCATTTCTGTGCAGATCAACCAAACCATTTATATTACACTTTACCAAGAGCGTTACAGTAAAACAAGGAATCAGAAATATAATCCAGAATATAATGTAAAATGATAAAATGAGTGATTTGAAAAAAGCTACACTTAAAGTAAAAATTATAGTTAAGAGTTAAAGTTAGTTTAAAAAACGAATGGGAACGAATGAAAGCGGTCCCAGGACAGCCCTTTGGGGGACTCCACAAAAAGGATTGATTGAGAGTAACTTGGCGGTTTTGTTTTTCTATGTGGAAAGTCAACCTCTCGTAACACTCAGACGGTCCTTAATCTGCGGCATCGGCATATTACAGTAAAAGGAGCTGTTCTCTCACTTGCTCAAGAGGTGCTTATGTTCATGCCTAGAAAGACGATCAGGTGTGAACACTTGCTGTGTACACATCATACATGGTGCCTCCTCCTCAGCTCATTGACCCCAGCTGACCTCCGCTCTACGAACTATGAGCAGCTCTTAAAAAAAGCGCGCTGACTGAGTGTCGATTACCAGACAGGATTCTCTGCAGGGTGCAGGGTTACCATGTGTAAGTACAAAGTGAGAGCCCACGGCTCCGACAAGATGAAAACATGTTATCTGCAGCCCTGTGATCTTTTCTCTGTGTCGATGCAACGTGAAACAAATTGCATTTCTTTTCTTTTTTTACACCAAACAAACAAAATGGTTATTCTCAACTATGTATTGACACACAAACTGATAGACAAACAGGAAATTGGTGCAGATAAGTTATGTATCTGTATCTTTTTCTTACCCTTAGACATTTCGATTTCTTTCACAGCCTCAATCAAACTATTACAATCACAGCTCCTCCACATATTTTTGTGCGTTTTCCTCTTCAGTCTTATCTACAGAATTTCCCTCTGGGTACAAGAAAAACCAATGAATACTTCTTTAGAATTCCTCATAGCTGCTGTCTATTTTTACTAAACCATAAAGTGTTAACACGACATCAGAAAATGCTATTGCTATTGCTATTCAAGTGCCGCCGTGTTTAAAGGACAAAACCATGATTTCTATTTCTGTGTAGCAATTTCTGCCAAGTTAATGTCAAATGGAGCTTTCAGAAAAATGCCACCACTTAAATAAGTGTGTGTGTGTGTGTGTGTGTGTGTGTGTGTGTGTGTGTGTGTGTGTGTGTGTGTGTGTGTGTGTGTGTGTGTGTGTGTGTGTGTGTGTGTGTGTGTGTGTGTGTGTGTGCATGCAATATTGGTGAGAGGTACAAGTAATGCACCTGAAAATACAACTATAATATAGTCCATGCAGTTTCTCAGACAGTGATATTGTCTTCACAGTGCAATTAACAACAAAATGAGTCATGCTTTTGAAAAGGTACACCCACTCATATCTAAGTATGAGTACGCCAATTACACCTGTGAACTTCTCTGCCCTCTCCAACAATTGTTTTTTCTGCTCATGCCATTTAATAAAACAAGATTATACTAAGATGCACAAATAACAGGCTTTGCACATGTGCTCATAATAATTAAGTCTCTCCCGATTATTTTTCACCTGAAGTGAACTGCTGAGTAAAGCAAATCTCTCCCAATCTATACTACATGTTATCCAAGAGTAGCACATGTCAGCCCACTCTGTGCGAGTTCTTGGTGTTTACTCTCTCTGTGTTTGTTTAATACAGAAGCAGGCCACATGACTTCAGCTGCCTTCAAACTGAACTGCTGAGGTCACATGTCGTGTGTGTGTGTGATATGCTTCAAGTTCAAGTGATTTTAAAGGAACACTTGTAAGCAAACAAAGTGTCTGCTTCCATTCAGTGCAACCCACTAAACCGCTGGTGTCTTTCCCTGAGGCCTGACAAATGTGTGGACTTCTTTTCCGTATTGATGAAACATTTGCAAACAATTTAGACATTTTGAAACCGGCCTTGTTTACAGCTATGCCTTCACGGGGCACATTGATGTGTTTCTTGGCGCATGTAGACCAGAGAGAGATCACCTCTCATGCATCCTCATGTGCACGAGGGCAAACAAAGCTCTTACAGATATTGCCCCATAGAGCTGCTCGTGGTGAAACACTCGACAGGGTACCTTTAATGTAGACACAGAAATAGTGAAAAGTCAACGGTCTAACTGCACAGTTCAGTACTATAGAGATCAGTCTTTTCACATGTTTTCAGCAATTATTTTTCAACTTTAAGTTGTGAGACCACTGTTGCTAGGGGGCTGATAATAAAACAGACATTGCCCTGTTTTGTTTTCCAAAATGCTTAATGATGCTGCATTTCAGAAATCCTTCATGAAAAAAGCAGCAGAAAGGTAACCTCCACTGGCTCCAACATGTTGGAGTTGTATTCATGTGAATACCACAGCAGTGGGTCACTCCAGTTGGCTCCGCTTTTAAACACAGTAAACACGACCCCTACTTGAAGGCACCGTCTTCTATGCGCAGATAACATAGATACTTTTTGTTTTTTTTCATCTGAAAGCTGCAACGGGCATCAGGTCGGGATGTGCATGAAAATGTGATGTTGATGTTTAAAAACTATGCTGTGAACTTTGTGAGGTTTCAAAATATCAATAGTTTAGTCGGGAGGAAATGTTTTGGCGGCGGATCTGCAAGACTTTAGAGACGGAAGCTGAAAAGACCAAAAAGGCTGTTTGTAACTAATGCAAACACTGTGTCATTATGTCTCCACTCTAATAGTGGAAAGCCTAACCCATTCTAATGACTAGGATTAGGAAGACGAGGTGAATTGTATAAATATAAAGCTAGAAATAAATGAATGTTTGAATAGGAGCCCTTGCAGAGACCCCTCTATCCCTTCTATTGGCTCATATCAGTTGACTGACTTATACCTGCGGCACACATTCCTGTCTGCTGTGCACCGTGTGCTCACCAGAAGTCATTTCAACTCCAACGCAGGTCAGACTGGGTGACAGGGATCAGCTGCATGCCTCTAGCATTGCCCGCGCACACGCTCCTGTATATAGCTACCGCCGTGCCGATGACCGTGCCGTCCGATGACATGGTGTTCGGTGGTGGTCCACATGGGCTCGGGTTACAGAGTGGTTTCATAGACCAGAGGTCGGGGTTGGAAAGTAGGTCTCCTTATGTTTCACTGTCTTCATGCCAGCACATCAGAAAGCTTTCTTCCAGGAGCTGATTCAGGCTTTAAAACAGGACCGCAACACATCTCCAAGGCAAATATGGCCACCAGCGACAACAAGAACAGATTAGGCCCATTACGGGTAACAGGGGCACAGTGCTGATGAATATGAGGCACTTTTATGTTTAACTGAATCATTTTTTGAATAGGCCTTTGCAAATATGGAAATAATTGGTTAAAAGTGAATAGTTTATTTTTTGTCTTGTCATTATGTTTATGGTCAGATGGTGTGTATTTAAATCGGTTTAATAGAAAGATTTTCACTGTAAATCCATTGTGAGGACCGCTAAATTAATAAGTGGATTACTAATTGGGTTTTTTAATAATTCACTAGCATTAATGACAAACTCGTAGAGTGGACTACAGAATGAACTATATTTAGTGTTAGATATATGAAACCGGGCAGCTGGAAAATGAGAGGTCCACTGTGGAGTTTTTAACCACTAGCAAGGCTTCAGATGCTTCGACGAGGGCGTCCCGAGGAAGTCTTTTGACAGCATGCTACTTGTCTTCGAGTGGAAAGTGGATACATCAGAAAGCCGTGCACTGTTATGTAAGTGCCATAGCTAACAACAGTAACTTGCTAACATTAGCTCGCTAACAGCTAACTTGTCAACTGCACCCCTTGTGGGTGATGAAATAATCCTTCGACATCTGAAAACCTACATTTTTTTAGCTAGCTACAGGACATTTGTTCGCTTTTTTTTTGTTTAATGATGATCTTTATTGATGGACTCTGCTAAAGGAATATATTTTCCAATAAATCCATTCGTTTTTTTAAGGATTATTCTTACATAGTCATTAGTTCATCATTCCTCTGAAAGGTACACTCTCTTTGTGATAAAGATAACTGGTTATTGGGGAGTGTATGACCATCTTGGCGCTAATGTGAAGTTATACAATGAACAAAGGGTTATGTTAGTGTGTGTTTTATGTGGGTCAGAAATCTACTTGCCCAGAGTCAACTTGTACTTGCCCCCATGGGAAATTGTCTTTATCAGCGATTATCAAAAAAAGAACACTTTAAGTAAAAGAATCTGGAGTTTCAACCCACTTCCTCTTTACGCCAACCAGCTAAACTCCTGTTGTCAGGATAATTGAAGAGCTCGCTTGTGCTTCAGCTCACAGACTTTGTCTTCACCTGCTGCCATTTATTGCAACTCTCTACAATGATAGGGAGGAAGCGAGATGGCTCACTCCTTAGCTACTTTCATCATCAGCTTCGGGAAGAAAGAAAAAAAGTTGATTCTCTGTTAGAGTTTCTCTATTTACTAGCCCAACGTGGCATTTTTGCAAGTGGGCAGTCCTTATTGTTGAGCCGTGTCTGGTAACGCACCATTTTACATTGAGCACATAAAAGCTGCTACAACCAATTGCTTTAAACGTGTAGAGCCGAACCCCTTATTTTTATCATAGTTATTACAAAACTGTACCAGACTGTGTTGTCTCTTCATGTTAACATATTTTGTGTGTTTGTTGGATGGCCGGTTCATTCGGTCAGCGGTATCCCCCTCAGTAGATCACAAGTGTTTGTCACATAACCGCTTCATAAATAATCGGCCCCTGCCACCCTCCTCTCCTGCGGCCCCGCTCCGAGACGAACGGCTCGGCCTGTAAATAACCGGCCGGATCGATAGCCTGTCACTGCAGCTCGGCGAGCCCCGGCACATCCGCAACGTCTGAGCAGTTTGTTTATTTTCCAACCCCTCCTCGCCGGCCCGTAGCGAGGACATGCAGATGTTGTCCTGCGAGCACTGAGATTAGTCCCGCAGCTTTGAATACGGCCAGTGTGATACAGCGGCATGCTGGGTGACAGTTGGATGAACCCTGTATTCACTGTGTCATGTGACGACAACAAATTCATCAAATTCAAGTGCTGGTCAGCGGAGTGACACAGTCAATGAAGGTATTCATCATTCTGTTGGTTCAGTCACCAGGCATTCAAAAACAAGCACCTGCAGAAACAGTGGCCCCTGCTGGCTCCTGGTGGACATGGTCTCCTGTCTGTTGCAACACCTCTCTGTGTCCCACTCGTCTAGCACGTAAACGGATTCTCTCTGTTTCTTTTACTACATTCCTCTCTGCCCCCCCCCCGAAGGACTCTGTGGCTCGGAGTCTGGGCGACGTGTTCACATTTGTTTTCTCATCAAAGGAAGCGTCTGGCTTTGTGAATTGTTCTCTCCGGCATTTAAGCCGGGTGTGATTGAGATAAACCACCTCACTGTTTGGGTGGAAAAGTTAAGGACACATCGTGGTTTGTCGGGAGGCAAAAAATGACAGGAGGAAAGACCCGTGTGGCCACATGAGGAAGCAGCAGGGGAGAACCAGGGAAACCTGCATCCTGTGTAATCTGGTGTTTTGCTACATTCGTGGGTTTTGTAATGGTGTACAGAGAGAGAGACGCCAAATAAGTTTCATCTCCATCCCAGCGATTTGTGCAGTCATTTGTTGTTTTTTTGTTTTTTTCTCAGATCGCTTGTGGCTCCCCTCTCTGCACTCACTGATTTTCAAATATCTGTTTGCAGGGGGATGTGTCAGTTCCGAACAGATGACCTAGTTTTTTACACACGCACAATCGTAACAAACATTGAAAGGCCCCTCTCCACATACATTACGTTTCTGCCAACACTCTGGAAACTCGTCCCCGTCTTTCACAGGAATTCAGTTTACAGCAAAGAATGAACGGCCGTGGAAAATGTCAATTATGGAATCGGTTAATTTTTAATTATCGCGGGCTGCTCTGCACACTGCTGCTCTACAGTTTGCTATTATTATTATTTATTTTTTTTTTATTCCGTGGCATTTAATTGGAGCTGAAAACAGCATGACCTATTTTGTTTGGGGAGAATGTGTACTTAAAGCGGGGGCCTCCTCCGCGAGGTGGCCCTGAGCTTAATTTGCAGCGCTGCGACGGCTTCTCCTCAAAGTGTAATGCAGATTACTCATAACCTGTTTAACATCGCAGCGCGCAGCCAGCTCATCAGCTGGATTACATAAGAACGTGCCAATCCTTTCTCAGACCTAACGAGTTCTCCTATGAACACACGCAGCCGCCAGAGAAATGACGAAGCAACTTTCCACCTCCAGTGGTACTTCTGCTCAGATGAACCACTTTCATTTGAAGTGGAATACCTGCTGAAGGCAACATCTCACCTGTGTAATCAAAGCAGATGTGTCCTTTTTGTATTATCGTGAATATAACT
This sequence comes from Lycodopsis pacificus, assembly GCA_028022725.1. Lineage (NCBI taxonomy): Eukaryota > Metazoa > Chordata > Actinopteri > Perciformes > Zoarcidae > Lycodopsis > Lycodopsis pacificus. The sequence continues at coordinate 5,678,709 of CM051694.1, read as the reverse complement.
CGTCTCTGGTCAGTGTCCAGAGGCTGAATCACAGTAAACAAGGCGCACTCCTCCAAGGTTTGTGTGTCAAGGTGACACAAACGAACGTGTGAAAATACATCTCTGCACTGTGGAATCAAATAAATCGATGACTCTTAATACACACTTAACGATACATAAATAAATAAATAAAAAGCATATGTAACAGCTCAGTGTTTAACCCATATGTTTTGATGCCAGACCCCCCCCCCCCCCCCCCCCCCAACACACACACACACACACACACACTCTTCTAAACACACACATAGTAAGTCACAGGAAAGATAGTGTGACTGATCCAGCAATCCCTTCATTGTTGTGGTAAAACAAGAGTCTCCTAAGCTGCTTTAATCACTCGTTTAGTGTTGCGGCAACAAATGCTTTTTTTTTGTGGGGGGGGATATTCCAATCCAATATTTAAAAAAGTCAATCCCCTCAGGAACCCTAACTAATGCAACGGTCCATTTGCTGTTGTTCTTTTATTATTACTATTATTTCTTAATAAGCCGCTTTCCATCTCAAAGGCTCTGTGTCCATTTTCAAATCGTCCCGTTGTGATTTAGAGAGACACAAAGAAACAGCCAGGATGTCGGATTGAGAGCCGAGTAAAGCTTCTCTATTAAAAGCCCGAGTTAAAGCCGCAGCTCCGTCGACACTGTGTCGCATTGTAAAGTCCATCATCATTTAATCTGTGGATAAATATGTCCGTGAGTGATTATGTCTTTCTTCAGTTTGTGCTGATCGTGCAGGAAATGTTGAGCCATTGTAAAAGGTGAGACAATAGCTTTTGGTTTTAAGGTGGAGTATTTTGGGGCTCTACAGGAAGTAAAAAATAAACAGCTGATGGACGGCTGCAGGTTCAGAGACACAGATTAGTGTTTAGCGCCCCGCCCCCCTCCTCACTTTCAGCTCAGTGGGTAGTGCTGCTGATGTGGCTCTCTCCATCTCATTGTCTTCGCTCGTTGCTTTTGAACTGTCCAAAAAAAAAAAAAGTACTGGCCTAAATATGAGGATGTAACTCATGATTCCTCAAAAGTTCAAATACAATTTTCCTTCAGAAATATATATAATATATTGATTCTGCAGCTATTGTGCATCCCCCCACCCCCCTTTCAAAAGAAACGGTTTGGTCCATAGTTGTAGATTCCAGGAGACTTTATGAAGTGCAATCAGACGATACATTCATCTCTTCAGAGACATGTTACAATGGAGACAATGTCCTCGGGGGCCCTCCATGGATGACCACATCTTCTAAACGCCCATTTGGTTCAGAACGACGATCTTCAGTGCAGAGTTAGCCTTGATAACAGTGCTATCAATAATAACTGTTATTATTAATTATTATTATTAATAATTATTGATAACAATAATAAACTGTAGCTCTGCTAGCTCCTTTGTGTCGCAGCAGCAACTCAAATGTGAAGAGATCTGATGCCTCACCAGTGGGACGATGGAGATAATGAAGTTATTAACATCGTCATTCTTCACAAACGATCATCAATGAATAATTAGCTTGTAATGAATAATAATAAGATGTAACGAAATACTGGCCTGTACAGTGTTACAGCGAAGCTAACCAAATATTGTGTTGGCCCGCTCGCACATCTTCTGTATTATCACATCGTCAGAAACACATAGTGGTGACGCTCCGAGTTGGAGCGCTTCCTTGAAGCTGAAACTCATAATAGGCTTTAACAGTTTTCAACAGTCCCACTCAGTCTAAAATATATTTCAATACTAAAATTCAAAAGTGCGACTTTAATAGTTTTTCTCGAGTAATGTTTGACTGTTGTAGTGTTGCAACAAGCCGAGTTGACCCACAGATCTGTAAAGGGGACACCAAAAGTGTTTGGTTTCGCAGCTATAAACGGCCAGCTGGGAGCGCTTGAGAGCTCTTGGAGGCCCAGCGTTTAGGTTTGTTTTCCAACTGAGACGCTTTGGTTGTGGCGCTCCCATTAGGAATATTTAAAGAAAACTCCTCTAAGGTCTTTGCCATAGCTGTTGATGGTATGTCAATGGTTCCAGCTTCCTGTCCACTTCCACTCTTTTTGTTCCACTAAACAAAGGTGTAAATCCGAAGTCTCTCCCGTTCACTCTATCACTGCAGCAGAAGCAGGAAAGACCGAGCCTGAGGTTTGGTCCTTAGTGGGACGCGATGCTGTCAGGGTATCAGGTGAGAGCTTGTACCGAGCCCCCCACCACCTCACCCCCACTCCCACAGACACTCCACATCTCACTTAACCAGTTCTGACACGATGCCAATTCCACAGTGGGTGGCGCACACAGCTTCATTCATAGACATGGCAGCGGGGCCGCCGATCAGCATCCAGAGTCTCTGCTCTTGTCTGCTCACCTCTCGCCGTCACGCCGCATCAGGTCGCACGCAACGGCGGTCACTTTTCAGATGTTATTGTTGTTTTATTGCATTTTGCGACGGTTTTGTCAAGCGGGCGTCATTTGAAGTTGGCCCGTCAGGATGTCTCTCAGTGGTATTACAACTGATTAAAAAGCAGATGACCTGAAACTATAAGCCTCGACATACGGGGGGGGGTGGATAGGTGCAGCCGTTAACCCGGTCACCGCCGAGTTTAAGCGCTTACTTCAATGAAACTGCGGCGGAGCTCCTGAGGGCCCAGGCAAACAATTTACAGAACGGAGCCAGACCTAACTGAAAAACCACGTCTGCAGCAGGTACAGCCGCTGTATGGTTCCCATTGTTGCCTCTGAAAAAAGCCGAACAGGAACTGCGAAGCAATCATAAAGCATGCAGGGAAGCAATTTCTTTCTCTTATTCAAGTGAAAAATGATTCCGTGCTGTCACAAAAGACTCCCTAACAAGGTGCTTTAAACTCTCTGGCAGTGCATTGCTGCAGGGTGTCAAAGAGTGGATCAGCTATAAATGAAGCTTAAACTCAAAAGTCTGTTTCTGGTAATAGCAGCGTTTCGTTCCCTCTCCAGTGTGCTTTTGATGTGGAGCTCAGATTAACAGGGTTAAATCGTCCTCCTCACTGTCGCAGAGTAACAACACGGGCATAATGAGCAGGTTGTTGACAACAAGAGCACTTCTTTTAGGTGACTGATTATCTGTTCCTTTGTGCAGGTAGGAGAATTCAACCTCCTTCACGCACACCTCCGAGGACCGTTGTGTGTTATACAAAAAATAAAATAATAAATAGGGCCATGCAATCTGCGGCGACAATAGAGGAATATCCAAAGGCTGAGGAATGTTCCTCTCATCTCCTCCTAATCCTCCGTGATGCGATCCCGGTGGAGAGATGTGAACGGGTCGATCCCTCGGAGTAAATGAGGCCCAGTGTTTGGGCGTCCATTATCGGCCCGCCGCGTCCCGAGACCCGGGGCCGAGAGCAAAAGGCAAGGATCGTAAAGTCGCGGCTGCTCTTTGATACATAGTGGACAGTAATCAGAGCTCAGCGTTTTCTCGCCCTTTCTGGAAATAAACTCAGTGGACCATTGCCTGTTCTTACAGCAAACCTACTGTGCATCTGCAGTACCAGCTCTGAAGTTTCACGCTCAGCAGGATTTCAGTCCTGGATGTTTTAGAATGTCTATTGGAGTTAAAACAATGAAATTGTGCTCAGAGTTTAGCTCTCTGGAGTCTTGGATTGCGTCTGAAATTCCACACTAACATGCTATTTAGTACGCTAGTTAGACACAGTGCCGGCATAGATATCCCACAATGCAATGCAGACGTGATGTCAATGTTTGTTACAGACAATGACGGACAGCAATGTAACGTCAATAACGCTGTAATGTCAGTACGAGTATCTGGTTCTTCTTTGCTGGGCGTACCACATCTTTCAAACTAGTTCACGCGAGATTGGCACGGGTTACCATGGTTACGCATCTCCAGCTCGCAAGTATAGTCTCTCAGGAAGTGCCGTGTTTATTACAGTTCAGTGCGTCCAACAAGATTCAAACTACTATTTGTTCACACAAAAGAACGATGAACGATTGTACACACGGGCGACCGTGGCTAAGTGGAGAGCAGGGCCGTCCTTCAATCAGAGGATCGACGGTTCGATCCCCGGCTCCGCTAGTCGCATGTCGATGTGTCCTTGAGCAAGACACTTAACCCCTAAAATTGCTCCCGTAGCTGTGCATACGGTGTGATAGAGTCTGGATTAGAAGTCGCTGAGGATAAAAGCGTCTGCTAAATGACTGTAATGTTCAGTATGAAGTACATAGTGTGTGATTTTGGACGTAGCGTTGTCGTTGATACACAAGCTTTTCCGAGTTACGCGCTTGTCTCGTTTTTAGCTGTCGGTATACAATGGAGAAAAACTTAAATTAGTTTTTTCTTCCTGTGAATGTTGCCACAGAAACCCAGTTCGTAATACTGCAAATACATAAACACAGCAATACTTCCTTACAAACATTAACTTAATGCCACTTTAATTTATTGTTGAAGTACTACAGGCTATACTTCTGTTCTTGAAACTGACTGACACATACAATGAGTCAATTTAATGACAATTGTGTGCATACAAATCCAGTCGTCAATAACACCAGAAGACACAACCTGTAATTACTTTCATTCTGAGTACAAAAACATTTCTCCACTCAATCTCCTATTGACGGATCTGATTCCTTTATGTGACAGTGAACCGTGAATACATTAGTACAAAACCCGTACCGGTCGCCAACATCCACCCAGCTCCCAGATGTCACAATTAGGAACACCGCGAAAGGTCAGCTCAGATCTCGGCCCGCGTTACATTATTGAAAATCAAATCTACTGTAAAGATCCAGCGGTTTCAGGAAGAAAGCTCAGCCGCGCAGCACGAAGAGAGTCAAGGTCAGGCCTCCGGGGCGTCTGCAAAGGACACACACCTGTGACAGGGTTGCAGCGTGATCGGGGGGGGGGGGGATGATTGGCAGGAAATGTCAGGCGCAACGTGTCAGCCCCGCGCAGACACACAGATGATGAGAGAGGAGGGCAGGCTCACGAGCAAAAAGGAAGAGAGCGGCATCTTCAGAGAGTTCCGTCCTCCTTCTAAAGGCTCTCAAAGATTAGGCCGCGACGCGGCTCACACCTTAAAGTCTTTTGTGCTCCGAGTGAGAGTAAGGAACTATCTCCTGACCCATCGCCCCCGATGTGCACGACTTAAAAAGTAGCTTTGCCTTCCTTTTTTCCTTCTGTTATCATTATTTTCCCCAAATACAAGGATTAGTCAGGGTCACCGTTTTTTCCCCCCTCATGCTTGTATTCCACAGAAGGATATGCACAAACTTCTGGGCTGCACACCGCTGGGGCCTGAGCCAGGGTCAGATGTCTCAGAGGGGGGAAGGCAGACTGAAGACCATCCGCTGCATTTTAATTACAGTGAATGTGTTTTGCTTGACCTTGAGAGAGTGCTTCGTCCTGATTTATTGAAGTCAGGGTTTTTTATTTCTCTCTGAATCTTTAAGCTGAACCTGGACGTATTTTGTTAAGCAATACATCCCTGCACTTTTTTGCTCTGCATTTAAAGCAGCATTAGTCACAGGTGACATTCATCGGCGAGGTGGAAACAAAGAACCGCCGACATGTTCTTCATTACCTCGGTCGGCTTTGATGAATCTCAACTATGTTCCTCTCCCCGGTTCTCAGGGCGGCGCTCACATGGCCCACCCGGAGGACGAGCTGGAGCGCCTGACCAAGAAGATGCTGTTTGACATGGACAACCCGCCGTCCGAGGAATATTTTGGTAAGAAAGATGGCTCACACACACACACACACACACACACACACACACACACGGTTAGCTTTAGCCTTTTTCACAGCAGGCGTAAATAATAAAATGATGAATAATAAAATGGCCGGTAACAATCACTGAACTCACCGGGACACTTGAATAGAACAGGAACTGCGTTAATGTTATGAGTAACACCTGTGCTTTTCCTATCATAATGACCTGTGGCAGTTTAACCCCTAATGCAAATGGTTAAAGCTAGGGTTGGTAATCTTGAGAAACTAGCAAGGGTATGCTAAATTTAAAAAATCTTTCAACTGAAGCCAAAGATGTTTATGGAATTGACAATATTTTTCTAAAGAAACATAAAGGCACACTCGCTCACCCGATCACAAGCATTGTCAACAAATCTCTCAGGCAATGTGTGTTTCCAAAAGGATGAAATCAACCATAGTAACACCCATTTTTAAGTCATGAGATTCAGCCAATGTCTCCAATTATCGGCCAATCAGTATCCTCCCTGCTGTTTCCAAAATTGCTGAAAAATGTGTTGCAGAGCAACTCATTAAACATCTCAACGGCTCTCCATATCAGCTGCATCCTATGCAGTTTGGTTACAGGGCTAATCATTCTACTGAAACAGCCAACTGCTTCCTCTTAGAGAATGTGAAGCTTAAAATGGATAAAGGGGGGGTAGTAGCAGCGGTTTTTCTTGACCTGAAGAAGGCTTTTGATACGGTTAATCATACTGTCCTGATTAACAAACTGTCAAATTTTAACTTTTCCCAAGAGTCTCTTGCCTTGCTGAAATCCTACCTTGAAGGAAGAACCCAGTGTGTCAGAGTGGGTGATGTTACATCATCTACTCTAAGATCTAACGTGGGTGTACCCCAGGGTTCTATTTTAGGACCTTTACTGTTCAGTTTATACATTAATGATTTGCCGGGTGTCTGCGATGGGTGTGATATTCAAATGTACGCTGACGATACAGTGATTTATGTGCACGCAAAGAACAAAGAACAAGCTGCACTTAAACTCACGTCCACATTGACAAATGTAACTAAATGGCTTGCAGATTCCTGCCTTCACCTAAATGTTAAAAAGACTGTTTGTATGTTCTTCACAAAGAGAGCTTGCAAAGTGTCACTGGAGCCAGATGTATATGTTGCTGGTGAGAGGCTACAGGTAGTGTCAGATTTTAAATATTTAGGAATTTTTATTGATTCTAATCTCTCTTTTAAAAAACAGGTAAAACATGTGACAAATGTCTTAAAATTTAATCTCATGAATTTTAGATATATCAGACACTGTCTAACCATGCGGGCTGCAAAATTGTATTTTAATGCAATGATTGTCCCCCATCTGACCTACTGCTTAACCAGCTGGGCACAAGCCAGCAGCACGACATTAAAATCCATTCATATTCTCCATAAACAAGCCCTAAAAACACTTGATAAAAAACCCAAAAGTCACCATCACTGCAATATTCTCACCAAACACCATATCCTGAGTTGGGAGAACATCATTAAATTCACTGATGTGTGTCTGGTTTTTAAAATTTTACATGGTATGGCCCCACCTCCACTTCGTGATTTTATTAAACAAAGCACTGAAAGCAGCAGACTCAGATCTGCTTCAAGAGGTAGTAAATCTAAATTCTCTGTGAAGGCAGCTCACTCGTGGAATGCTGTGCCACCACACATACGCACACAAAATACGTACCAAACATTCAATCATCACTTAAAGAAATGGCTTGTTGCCAATCAGGTGTGCCAGCATTGATGTACTGTCTGTCCTGCCTGCTTGTTTTTCCTATATGTGCATTTGTCTTGATCAGTGTTGCTATTTTGGCTAAAAAAGCAGAAACAACTCAAACATGTATTTTGTGCAGTATAACACCATTACTATGCCATACATAAAAAAGTTAAAATACACAAGTTGAATATTTTTTGACTGTGGAATCTTTATATCCAGCATTTTTCCAAGTGACCACAAGTGTTTCCAGGAGGAAAAAAAGAATGTTCCACCTGCAATATATATTGAACTATTCACATTTGTACAACTTCTACTTCCATCCTCTCTGCCCTCTCCTCGATGCCCTGTGTCCTGAAGCAGTCGAAGTTTCACTGAAACTTTTTGTCACTTGACTGTTTGTCTCAGTCAATCACAGCTTCCCAGTTGCGCTGAGGAGCGCATCATTTAAACGCTTCATTTGGGCCAAACCTTTAAATGAAACATGTAGAATGAAGTGATTTTGATGAAATATCACATTTTAAAGGTTCAATTTGGTTTTGTTTTCTGATGGAAGCTTTCATCACACATGATGTGTTCAAGGTCTGTCAGAAAGATGAAAATCTGACGGAAATGTTATTTTTCACACCTTCTGGCTATGATAAACGGTGTAGTTTTGGCAATTGTTTAAAAACGACATGCTTTTTGATCCTACCGGCGGGTTTTTGGGGTTCAGAAGAAGGAGCTCTGAGCACATTAGTGCAGGAAGTATGATCTCATTAGTCACTTTTCACTGTGACATTGTGTGTGACTAAAAGGAAAAAAACAAACAATCTGGAGAAATGTGTCCTAAGCTACTGGTTTCGCTTCAAAAACCCGAAGCCATGCCACATTTAAGAATAAGGTTTCCTAGATTAGCCCTCCCAATGGCCCATAAAGTTAGTTTTGCCTCAAAAGAACAATTGTTTTTTGGGATATGGCTCGAGGCCATGGAGTGCAGCGCAGGTGTGTACGATGCAGACAAGGTTAACCTATTCTCTGTGTTTCTTATCAGTTGATTTCCAAGTGTAGACACAGCAGCATATCTAGCAGTCTGGGAAGCAGTCCTCAAGGTAGTCTCAAAACGATATCGGTGCGATCAAAGGATGATGCGCGACTCCTGCTCGGGGTATAATGACAACGAGAGATAAAGACTTTGGACAGATGAAACATCCTGATTTTGATAAAACTCTGTCTTGTTTGATTGTCCAGCATTTCTTTTATTTTTTATTACACAATTTCTTTCCTATTTTTTTCTTCCTGAAGCACTTCATATTTAATTTAGTTCCTTTATATATATATATAACTGCCAGGATTAAACCAAATACCAATTTCAATATTATTTTGCAAAAATAGGATTGCAAAGAGACGGCTCCTGTGCATTTATATTTTGTTTCTGTTTTTCCGCCCTCTGTAACCTCCACTGCCAGCGAGTGCCATCCCTCTGCAGCTCTCTCCTCGAGCCTTTAATCCCCTTTGCCCTGGAATTAATTCCCATGCCCATTAGATACCTCACTCAATACATTCAATAGGACTCTGGAGCAGGCTTTATATCAGCACATAATCGCACAGCGCACCACGATAGCATGTGTAGGTGTATTATAGCTGCAGGAACATGTATTTAACTGGAATTAAGGGATATTCGGCTTCACGTATGGTGCGCGCTGATGTAAAGACCTTAATTGGTCCACATTAGACATAGGTCAAACGGATCTGCTGGCTTAAAGCAAAGTGCAGTCATTTTTTACAGAGGAACGGCCCTCAAAGCCTCGATGGCCTCATTTTTATTTATTTTTTTGGTGTGTTTCATGACGCGGTCCTGGCTTGAACTCCTCTGCTATACCATTCACGCGGTTCGACCAACTATAAGACCGAGTGGCTGAGGGCTAGCGACAAAACAAGGACATGCAAGTTGAGAAATGGGTCATATGTGAGCTGAGGTAGCCAGAACGAGTTAGGGATAGCGTGCGCGTCCCCGGCTGACAGCGGCTGGCTGTTGCTGGAGTGTGGAGTGGGGGGAGGGGGGGGATGGGAGGGGGTCATCGTGTGGTTAAACAAGGCGACAGCTGACTTCACTGAGAGATAGAGAGGGGATGAGGGCCTGAGATTGAGGTGACCACGGGGACTCATTAGGAGAGGGTATCAAGCAGAGGTACATGCCGTTCTGCAAGTCCACAGAGCCCCCGTCCTCCCCCGCCGAGTACTGTACATAGAGCCGCCACGGTAACGGTCAAATTGACTGTAGTCCAGCATGTCATGTACTGTGTATCCATTGCTGTGGGATAATCAGTCCCAGAGCATGAGCCTTTTGTAATTACGAAGAATATAATGGCACACAAGCCTTGTCTTTTCTTCATGTTTTTGGTAGGGTACAGGGGGAAAAGGGCTAGCAGTTATTGAAACCCTGCGGCTAGTAATTAACAAGATTAATCAAAGTGGGGCTGCGATCTCTAGCGCGCCACTGGACTGGATGGCCGTCTTCCTATAGCTGCAGAGTTTTTTTTTTTTTTTTTTTATCGGCGGTCGCTAACGTCTTTGATGAGCCTCTTATCTGAAACGGCTGCATTGAGTTTCCATTGGTCCAGGGGGGGTTAATTGAATGGAATTAACGTTACACTCTGGCTCTGTGATGTCACAAGGAAACTTTTATTGTAGTCGATTCAACGGCGCTCCGGCGCCTAAATTACGCAACATCATCATGCTTTTTTTTTAACTGCGAGTTGCACCGATGAAGACTTTTTTTCATTCTTTTTGTGGTGAAACCGGCACATTAAAAAGCAGCCGTTCTCTAAATGGGAGCACCAAAAAAAACCTGAAAATGATTCCCTATATAAAAGAAGGGCTTTTCTTGCGAGAAACTCTGTTCACAAGCCAGAAAATTCCTCCTGTGATTGAAGCGTCTTTGCAAAGCAACTGATTAGTCCTGATTTAGAGTTCCAGATTAGATTTGAGTAATCTGAAAGAGCCTTTTCTCCAAATGTCATCATCCGTCATCTTTAATCCACTTAGGTTGTGCGTAGGTGTACTGTGTTTGTGTAAATCGAATAAGACACAGCTACGCAGCTGGCGGTACAGATGCCTTGGCGTTTGTGCATCAGAGGAACTTACAATATTTTGTCACTGCTAGATTTCTTGTCAACCGAAAAAAAAAAAAACCAGGACATAAAGCTGAATAATTGAATGGATGAGATGCCTTGCATTATTTACAATTAGTGATGATGATACTTATGCAGTGTAGTACATTCTGCCGCAGAGAATCTGTTTTTATTTCCCCTTTAATACCGAAGTTGAGAATTCCTTCATGCCATTCACAGACTTTCAATACTCCACTCTATCGAATTAAAGGAATTTTAATATCCAATCAATATTCATGCCATTTTCAAGTGAGATCTTTGAGCGGTGGCATAAATGTTTCTGTAATGTTGTCATCAGACAGCAGAGAGAGAGATAGTCGTTGGAAATAAGCGGAGGGATTCATTTGGGCATACTGTACTCCGCGCAGGACGCCGAGCTGTCGGGAAAGCCTCTTCCTCCTGGTTTGAGCTGGCCTTTGTTTTTATGATTAGAGCCGGAGAAGAAAAAAAGGCAGTCTTTGCCGTTTCCCCCTCATAATGTCGGCTGGAGGAGCCCTCATAATTTATAAGACACCTCGCATGAAATGTTCATGAGGAATCTTGGAAGAGATACAAATGGCAGCGGCGCTCCAGCAACAGTACAGGCCGGAGGAGTCGGGTGTGGATCAGCCAAGGTAACTGGGTCAGAAAAAAAGTTTAGGGTTCACACAGTGCGCTCTGGCGGAGCCGCCCGTGTTTTCTTTATAACCCAACTGAGCATCGCAACTTAATGTATTAATAGGCTTCCAGTTTAGACAGCTTTGTGCATTGTCTAAGATGCTCTGGTGGAACTCATTTGCATTTTACTGAGGTCGCCCTCAGCAACCTCTTAGGAGTTTGCTTTTAGATGTGCCTCTACATGTCATAACAAGTGGGATGTGTGTCAGAGTAAAACCTTTCTGCTGGCTTAAAAAGACACCCCCCCCCACCCCACCCCACCCCGCTTCCCCACCACGCTCCACCTCCACAGTCTTCGAATGCCTTTGGCCAACCATCTCCCCCAACTACAGCTAACTGTTTCTGTTTAGTGCATGAAGGTGTACCTTTAAAGTCATGCTCTTGTAAACACGCAGACACAATGGGATAATACGTTTAAATTTAGAGACATTTTCATCCATAAAATACAGCACAAAGTACTTTAAAGTTGTTTTTTAAAAAGGTCTTTCAAGTTGTAAATTCTTAAAATTTTCATGAATTCAAACCCTTGTTTTTTATACAATTAATGGTCTGCATTTTGTCAGCAATAGCCTGTCTATATATTTGCATTATTTAATTAACTCCCTATATAGTAGTTTTCATCAGTAGTGGCGGAGTCCACCATTCCCGCCCTGAATTCAAATTGCTATTATTGTGCAAAACTTTGCCCAAGAGATTCATAGGAATGCAATCCAGCATTACTGTTTTTAGTTTGTCACTGATGTCAGCCTCACTGTTCACTCTTATACAGCTGTGTCTGAGTTAATGCTCAAGCTAACCCAACACTTCCTGCTGCAGCTGCTTCGCATTAAAAGCATTCAACTGGCGAAACAAAGGGATGGCTTCCTCCAAAACACAACAGCACATGTAGCATGAAATCCGATCACGGTGGCTGTTTGAATTGACTGACACCTTCATTAAAACAATGTGGCGTTATTCGGCTCTGACAAACGGATGCAACACTTTGTCATGAATTTCTCTGAGTCCACCATGTTGCACGGCCATGTTTCTACAGTAGCCCAGAATGGACAAACCAAACACTGGGGCTAGAAATGGCCTTTTTTGGGGCGTTTTTTACGTCACCTGAAGGCCCTGACATGCTTACAATGTGAGCGGCGGGGTACTCAGTTGGTTGCAATCTGCTACTTCACCACTAGATGGCACTAAATCTTACATACCGTCATGTTTAACAAAAAAAATTACAATAAGGAAAAGAACTATACAATAAGTGCACTTTGTTCACTATATGTACTTTATTGCAACACATTATTAGAAAAAAACAATATAATAACTATCCTTTACAATGTGATTTGTCGATTTTTGTTTGAAGGGCCTTTGAGAGGATTTCCTCCAATCACAGCAGCTATGTGTTGCCTCTTTGTTGCACCGCGCTGCACTCCGTGTGTGTGTGTATATATGTTGCAGCTACACTATGAGACAGAGGAGCATAATGCTGCTGGAAGGAGGTCAGCGACCACCCAGGGGCAGGGGGGGAGGGGTCATATGAGGCAGTCTGGTGACATGGCAACTAGTCTAAATCCCATGCATCACTATGCCACCTACAGTGGATTATAATGTACGACTGCAAAAAACCAGATTATACAACACAATGGCCACGGATGATCCATCATAGCTGTGGTTTTTTTAACAGCGATGCCGTGTGTGTGTGTGTGTGTGTGGGTGTGTTTCTTCTTATGTAAATTGATTTGAAATCTACAAATTTGTCAGAAATTCTACAAAAACCTCCATGTCATCTCTTTAACCGTCTATAATTCCGTTATTTTATGAATGAGATCTTAGAAGCTTTTGCAATGTCATCATCTTGCTGGTCATTGGTCACATGGCATTTTCAATGCTTCGTTTTATCTTGCTACTGTTTTGAGCGGCGAGGGCAGTTTTCATAAAACATGAATAGCCTTTTTATTTTATTTGTATTCAACATAGTTTATGGATCCTTGTTGCCATTTCTGTTCCCTCATTATCTCGTCCCGGCGCCACCACTGACCTCGCAACGCTGCTTTCTAGTTCCTCAGCTGATGCATTGTGCCCGCATGGAGCTCCTCTTTCCCCGCGACAGACGCCCCGCTGGTTTTTTTTGTTTGTTTTTATGGCAGCGGTTCACATGAGGTGACCACAACCCCCACCCACCCCTTTTCTCCCTCCGCCAGGCCCGGGCGCTTGCTATCCTGCCTCGTTGAGACAGCTTCACTGAGGCTTGCAAGATCAGCTGCCGTGCGAGCCCAGCTGAGGCTCCGGGGCGCTCACGTTGCTAGATTTCATTTGTGAGTGAGCGTTTGACCTCAGGAGCGAGTAGACACGCGGAACGCTCAACGCACGCAAAGGCAGGCGGGCGCGGGTGCGCACGGATAAACAACGCGCACAAACACGCAGGCGTCTTTGAACTTGCCCACATATTGTGCTGCACACGCACTCTCACCTGTTCCCTGCTCCTCCTCCTTCCTCTCTCTCACCCACCCACCCACCCCAAGCACCAGCCCCCTCTTCTGGTTTCCCGGCACCCCTCCACGTCGCTCCTGCCAACCTGCTTCTAAAACATGTAACCTACACTATGTCCCCCCCCCGCCCCGTTGCCCCCGCCTCGCTCCGCCGCCGCGGGCCCTGACAGGCCGAGCCGTAATGTTTAGTGGCACAGGCTCGCCTATCCTCCGTCCTCCACCGTCGCCGCAGCAGCTCTGCAGATTGCTGTTTGCTGACATTGGGAATGAGATTAAAGGCAAGGGGGATTGAAATACAGCGATGACAGCTATTTCTCTTGTCATAGGAAAGGCGACTGAAGGCCACAGCATTGTCGGGGCTGCGCGGACGGCAAACGGAAACAACAAAGTAGATAATCCTAGGGGGGGGGGGGGGGGTGAAGCGGCACACAAGCCGTGGCCCCTCGGCGGCTCAGTAGCCGGCGGTTTGACTCCTATAATGTGTTTGATTGAATTACTTCCCGCTGTTAACCACCCGCACACTTATTGTTTACGTCTTTAATGAAGTGTGAAGGAGTCATCATAACTTTGTACCTTTGTTCGGCCCATCTTTTTAAAGGTGTCACAATAAATAGATGCAGCATCAGTGGGAGGGAAAGCTTGTTGAAAAAGCCCTATTAAAAGTGTACACTGTAAATGTAAAATACAGCAAGATAATTAGCTTTGATGCGTTCCTTTTAGCATTGTTGACATTGAAACAACACGTGCAGTAGTTGATTGTGTCTTTTGTGTTTTTTTACTATCAGATATTCAAATCCAAGGGCAAAAAAAAAAAGAAAACTTTAGCTGAAGTCCCAAAATGGATTTTGTGGTTCTTTTATTAGTTTTGGATAAGAAAGCTACAGTTTGCCGGCTTTGCCTTTGGGGTTTGCAAGGGTTGCACCAGCAGAATTGTATTCTTTAGTAACATAGTGCGAAAAAGTTTGGTCTCCCACAAAAAAAGAAGTAAAAGTTCCTTGCGATCCTCCTTTACATGCACGATCTTTGATTTCTGACGATGTAAGATCAAATTGAGCTGCAAGTGTGCTCCCTCTCTGCCTTTCATGCCGCTTCAATATCCCGGCGTGAAAAAACAAAGAAGGCAAAGACTGAGGGAAAATCTGAAGCGTTCTGCCACTCAACATCCCCCCGTTCCCAAACAACAGCGTCTCACTGCCACTACAAATACATTAGAAATCAATTATTTATGGAACAGAGTCAGGGCCTCTTTAATCTTTTCCTTTTATCCAATTAAATTGTCTAACCATTCTAAGCCTCCGCAGCTCACAGGGAATGTGCTTCTTTATAAAAAAGAGAAAAGAAGAAAAAGATTTTCTCTTCAGTCCTTTTGACTTTCGATGTAACAGAGAAGAGACACTTCTGAGGGTTGAGGAATGAAAAGGAAAGCAAGTGAGTAAAGTGTAAATGAACCCCCGCCCGCCCCGTCACCATTGCATTGGTTCTACAGGAACTATTTGAAGTTTCGATATTAAGACTCCGGTTCCATTCCCCCCTCGCGAGGAGACGCTGGGGAGCGGTGAGCCTTTCATGATTCCTTTATGCCCAGCTGAAATAGTTCGAAAGTATTTGCGATCATCTCCTTGGGGGGGTGAACACGACGCCGCTTCAATTGCCGTCCTGTATTATTCAAGAAGCCAATTGAAGTAGCGTCGCGAAAATTGAAAATGCTCACTTCCGACGCAGCCGCGTGAAATGATTGATGTCGCATTGTAAAACACCGCTGTCTGTTATCCTACAGAGGGATTGTCAGAGGAAACAAAAGAGAAGCTTTACAGTCTTACACTTTGTGGATTGGTGTTGTCGCCCCACAATGAGAGACGATAGAGACGAGGAAGAACGGAGCCCAATGTGTCGATGAATCAAAGACCTCGATTCTTTCAGTTCAAGTGTGATAACTTCAGTCTGAAGACGTTTGAAAATGTTTCAACAAAATGCAATTAATTGGCAACAAAACCAATTGACGACCATTTGGACCATTTAAGTGACTCATGAAGTGAAAATGCCAAACATTCTCAAGTTTCTCAAGTTTTCTACCAGTGTAGAAATATACAATATTTGTATTTTGGACTGACGGTCAGTCTGACATCACCTTGGGCTCGTGGATCATTTTATTAATAAGAGTTTTCCAGAACTTTTTGATATGTGAATTTAAATTCTTAAAAGTGAATGTTGGCTGTGTTTGTGGTTGTTCCTTGGTTTTCTGAGAGCCGGTCCGACAAAACAAGCATATTGGGAACTTGAGGCGCACATTTTTCACCCCTTTCCTTCCATAAAAAAAATGAGCACTTTCATTGATAAGAAATATGATGATTAGCCTCAGCCCTAGTTTGTGTTACTATTTTGCAATCTATCGCTTTTTTGTCATCTCACGCAGTGCCACACAGTTTGAACTTTGGCCAATCACAGCATTACTTACTGTCCGTATCCCCATCGGAGCTCATCATCTACTCGGAAAAAAAGCGCTTGGCATGATGGGACACAGCGGCGGGGCCCTGGGATTAATCTAATTATCCATTTCCTGTCAAACAGTATAGAGCTGAAGGGATTTGTCGATCAATCGTTTAATCGATTGACAGAAAATGAATCTGAAAAGATTTTGGCAGAAGCAGGCCAAAAAGACTCGGCCAGTTCCAGCTTCTCTACTGTGAGATTGTTGCTGGTTTCCTGTGTCTGCGTCTTAAACTGGATATCTTACATTATTATTTTGGCTTGAGGGTCAGATAATATGAAATTCTGATGGACATTTTGTAGTGTGAACGATCGATCGAGTCATCAAAGAAACTCTCCGGATGAATCGCAGCGCTGTGTCTGACGTGACGTGCCATCCGGTTGTATTTACGTCGTCTCGGCGCCTTTAGACTGTCGGCCTTTAGAGCAATATTGAGAAGTAAGAACAGCGTACAGTCACGTTGGAGGCCGACTGTAAACCGCCTCTCTGTCCCGTGTGAACTCGCGTGTGGGCTGCTGATCTGTGTCTGCATACGCTATACATGCATCTGTGTTTGTATACTCGTCTACATGTGTGGCATGTCTGGTGCAAAGAGGTTGTTTTTTTTTTCTCCCTGCGCGTGTGTGTGTGTGTGTGTGTGTGTGTGTGTGTGTGTGTGTGTGTGTGTGTGTGTGTGTGTGTGTGTGTGTGTGAGGTAGAAGCGTGCGTGCGTGCTGTACACACAGCCGCGCACAAATAGCTCCTGAGGGCCCTCGCGATCACAGACTGCCAAAAGGAAAAGGATTTCCGAGAGGTTTCCTTCCTCGCTATTTAAAGTGCCCCCCCCCCCCCGTGGGACATGTTTGGCATTCTCATCCACTCACTGAAGATGGCCTGTGATCTGAAGCCACTAACAGGCTCGGCGTGCTCCCTCTCTGTCTCCCGCTCTCCCTCTCTCCCTTTCCCTCTGGCTCTCTGAAGTGATTACCCTGCTTGTGATTCCGCTGACACCCACATGTCCCCCCGAGACGTGCCTTCACTAGTTTGTTTAATCTGCCTCCCTGTACAGTAGGTAACGCAGCCGTAATTGAGGTGTGGATAGAGCCGTGGGAGCAGATGAAAACCAATAGCAGGATTCTTTTCTGTAAGTCGCAGATGAGAGCAGTTGCCAAATGAATGTACAAAAAAAACAAATGCTGCTGTGATAAGAATTCAGAATGTTAACAGCTAAACGTCTTCAACGGTAATCCGTCAGCCCTTTTGTTTCCCTAATGTGTCCCCAGTCAGTAAGCGGCACAAATGCCGCCGTTTCAACAAGGATTTCTTCCCGAAATTTTGCTGGAAAAGTTGCAACTGCCATAAGCAACTTCTCTCCACCGAGGCAAGAAAAAAGATAATGAGTTATCTGAGATTATGAACACCATTAGCGGGCCTCGCAGTCAAGCAGATATTTGATCTCAACAACACACCACTTCCAAAAGTTGCTCTGATACCTGAGACAGATTTCCGCTTGACGCCGCGTTTGAATTTCTCGATATGAAAAACAGCGAGTTGGAACTGTGTAAAATGCGAGCATCAGATACTCTATCTCCCCCCCGGTTAGTGTCTCGCCTCTGTCTGTGACACGCTTGAACTGCTGCGTTCAGAACATACAGGGTGTCAATCATCGCTCCGAATCAGCCTTTAGATGAAGCCCAAAACAACGATCCCATACAACTGAACTTGAATTAATTAAATATACTGTATCGTGCTTCCTCTGAGAGATTGCATCTGTCCTCAGATGTGTTCGGAAATAAAACATTCTCAGATATCTTTTTAAACCCTGTTATTGTAAGATACCAGTAATTAAATTGACAGTGTTATTAATTGGGTTGAAGATAACTTGCATTGAGTCGAGGACATCTTAAACTCAATTAAAGATATCTCCAACTCAATTAAAGATATCCAAATGCCATGTCCTGCAATATGCAATCAGGCTCTTTCTGGCGCAATAGTATCAGTTCACTTGTGCCCCCTTTCTTCTTACAAAGACTTCGTTGTACTTCTAAAGTTTTCTTTTTTATCACTTCAAGGCCTTGATTTTGTTGAAATAGATGTCGCCCATGTCACACTTTGGCGAAGCGTTCGGTTTCTTTAATGTGGCATAATTATAGTATTTAATCCTTCCTTATCCGGCGCTTGGAATAGAAATGAAGATTAGGCACTTCTGACATCGTTTAAAGGGACGGCTCCACATTCTTTGGGAGCGAGGTAGTGCGAGTGGATGCACGGGCAGCAGCCCGGCTTATAGATCATCCTGGTGAGCGAGCCGCCTATCGGACAGAACAGGAGTAAATGGAGGCAGGTAGCTCGACCGTCTTCAACTAGTTCTAGATCTTAAATACATGATTAATCAGCAACTATGTTGATCATCAATTAGGCCCTAACTCTCTTAACTATTTCCATCTTCTCAAACGTTAAGATTGGATGTGTCTTCTCATTATTAAATTGGAAATTGAATTAATTAGTTTGTTTGTTTTTAACTGTTGATCAGAGGAAACAAACCATTTGCGGATAACAACTGGAGCTTCCAAAACTTGTGATCTACCAAATGTTAATCATTTGATTGGAAAAATGAGATTTGCAAACTAGTGGATCATTTTTTGACCTCTGTCGGTTTATGTGATGGCCACTGGTTTTAATCATTTCACTTTGGCGTGACGCATGGCTCTACGACGGATGGAAATACTACAGTACCCATGAGCCTCAGCTATTTGGAGACGAGGCCGGTTGAAGGTGCAAATCAGAGCTGCTGCACATTCAAAGCGTTGGATCTAACAAAACAGCTGTCAAATCAATCCAAAATTGACCTTGAATTTTATTTATTTGTGGCAGTTACCGGCGCAGATAGTAGGATGTTAAGCTCTGTGATTGGATGTTTCTTACCGAGACACGCCTTCGGAGCCATTGTTGACTTCTCTCCTTGTGTTTTTGTTCACACACAGGCTTGTTACACTGTGATCACTGATGATTGAAACAGGAGCGATGGCTCCGGCTCTTGAGTCACTAACACAGTCTACGGGAGAGGAATGGGACTGTTATTACATAAAACAGCTCCTCCTCGTACGCAACTTCATAAATCATCATGGAAATAATCATTAGTTGTTTGCCCTGTTTGGCTCTCTTCGTATCATGAAACTATTCATGATGTCTCCGGGATAATAGACAAGTGATCTTTGCTCTTGAAAGGATTATTTTGACATAATGTTTAGTAAATAATACAGTAAATCTCCGGCAAAGCCCGTTTCTTTTGACCCGGGACGCTTCCTGTCAGGCTGTTTGTTATGATCAGAGCATCAGCCAGTGCATGGAAAGAAAGTCACTCTTTACAGTATACACGATTGGATGTTTTTCTTTGATCTCAATGGTGTTTTCAGTGAGTGGATTGCGACTGTTGGTTCGCCGACGAAATGTTCTCTGACCTCTGAATTATCTGTGGCTTTACACCGAATCTGTTCTCAGCCTCCCCGCCTCTTCCTCTCCCCAGGGCGCTGTGCCAGCTGCGGAGAGAACGTGGTGGGTGAAGGCACCGGCTGCACCGCCATGGACCAGGTCTTCCATGTCGACTGCTTCGTCTGCATGACCTGCAGCACCAAGCTGCGTGGCAAGCCTTTCTACGCTGTGGAGAAGAAGGCGTACTGTGAGCCTTGCTATATTGTAAGTCACTTTTTGTTTCTTCTCTGCCCCACCACCTAGCTTATGGCTCACTCCGGTTACTTATGTGTCTGTGTTTCAAGTGGACACATTATGACATCAGGGGTGGGCACATTGGCAGCCTTGTGCCTGGAATGTTCATAGATATTTCTTCTCCATTCAACCACATTTCGTTTCATCAAAGCCCGGCGTGCTTCCACCTCTCACCGCACACATCTTCATTTCCTCTTTTTCTGTTTCTTTGGCTTTGTTTTGTTTTCGGTCACCCAGTGAAACTGTCTTTCATCTTCCCCTGAAAGTGCTTTCTTAGAGTTACACAATTCACATACGGTTGAAGTACGTAGGCAAGTCAAGACAGGTAAGTCTCAAGTCAAGTCCCGTCTGATAATGTCTGTGTGGTGTTTACAGCTTGGTCTGCTGCCCATAAGGGACCAATCATTGCAGGTTTAGACAATTGTGGCCTTTTGTTGACGTGGCAGCAAAGCCAAATGTTAACAACAGCTGTGAGATGAATTAATGGCTTCAGAGTTGTCTTGGCGACCCACTACGTCCCTTTTTCTAGCCCATTTGTTCCCCCTGAACAATGACATCACGGATGCATTCATTGTCTTCTTATAATAGAGGATTTTCAGATATCTCTTCCTTGGTGAATTAGATGATGATGATACTGTTTTCACACGCACATCATTGAGTGAGCTGATGCATAACTATCTGGAGTTCCAGCTGATAAGCAGTCAGATATGGTTTGAATGCTATTTACATGGTATTAATTCTCTTTATGGATTACGTAACACAGGAGGTTCTGTCTCCTCTATTACCTCATCTTAACTTTTCTTAATCAGTCTTCTGGTCGTTGATTAGACTGAATAAATGACTGACAGCGAGGTATCCCAGAAGGAGTCTTACAAGACCGTCGGCTATTCTGCTCTCGCTATTTGTTGAGCAACACACATGAAAGTATTTCCTTGCACAACACTGTCAGGGAAGACGCATCATCCTGCAAAACCGCAAGACAAATAGTTTTGCAGAAGTTGTTTCCCTCATTAGATTTCTTCAGAATATGGTTGAGTTTTGTCTGCATGTGACGGGGTGGAAGTTTCTTATTGTCAGCAAGATGGCGGGTAAGTTTGAAGGTCATTCCTGGAAGCTTAGGAGGGAAGTGGCTGTGCAATGCAAACGGACACTTTTGTGTCATGGATTTTACTGTAACTTTCACTCTGGTTTTCATTGAGAAATATGCGATGAGGCTGAGCAAATTAAGCCAGTTAGGAGAATATATGAATAAAAGGATAACCTCCAATTTGTACTCATCAAAGTCTGTTTAAAGGTGTCAAGTAGCGCTACAACATAATGTGAACTAAGTTGTATGAAGACTGTCGCAGCAAGTGAAATACTGCAAATACTGCAATATATAATATAAGCCAACTGCAGGGGATATCAAATACACCAGGCGCCAAGCTTCTATTCTTCACTGTCACTGTTTCATCGGCTAATCACCGTGGAGGAGGGGCGGGACGACGTCCAACCGTCACATTCAACATGTAGGCTACAGGACGAATGAACACACAGACGTGCTTCAGCCTTCCCTTCATCCAGAGCAAGAGCTCTACCGCGTGCCGACATTTTTACTTCTGTGTATAATCCGTATCATAGTAACCAGGCGCAACCGAAGTGCCTCAGATGAAAAAATGTTCTGCGTTTAACAAGAGATGAGTTTAATTAGTTCTATAACCGTCATCTTTGTTATTAAAGAAAGCAACAATATACGTTTGAATGGCCTAATAACAGAGCGTACTTATATTGCACTAAAATCAGGATAAATAGCATTAATGAGCTAATTATTATCACCGCGACAACCATATAAAGACCTCTGTGTCCCCAGAGGGAGCCGTGTGAATGAAGGTCCTCAAGTGATTTCACTTGAGTCAGCGTCGGTTGACTCGGGGGTGTGGAGATGGAAAGAAGTGGACCGGCAGCTCAGGGTCGGCCGAGTTGCATTGTGGGCAATGAAGGCACCACGTTTTGACGAGGAAGAAGAACACGTGGCTTAAAAACAAAATCATCTCTGGCTCCGCTGCATCCATTTCGACAATGCACTTGTATAACAACGTCGTGTGGTAGGTTTGCTGTGATGAGGGATGAAGCATGTTTTCTGACCAGGGCAGCTTCAGAATAACTGAGTTGCTCTTTAGTAAAACCTTGCAATGATGATTATTTGCCCCAAAGAAATGGATTCAAACACACGCAGATATTGTTGATTCCTCTGACACATCCACGATATTTCCCTCCACGTGACTTGCAGGAAACGGCTCGATGTGCACTTTACCAGTAAAGTAAAACCAGTGGCAGGCCATCTCTTAAATCATCCCCTTTTCAGAGGCACTCACCGAGATTGTAGTTGTCTCGTCTGGAAGTTCTCCAACTCTTGATACGCGCACTAAAGAGGAGCGGGATAATTTAAGAACTTTATTTATGCATTTCATCAGCATAAATGTTCTTCTGGCACAAGATCAAAAGGATGGGGGAAATCTGAATTTCTTAATGAAAGTAATTTCTTCTTCTTTTATTCCCATCCTCAGGGTCATATGCCTCCGTACGATTAGAGAGTGAACGTGAGAGTTGAGTCTCTGCAGAGAAATGTCATATCCCACAGAGAACGAGGGCAACTTCAAGTTAGCCTCCGAGTCAGTCAGTCTAGGAATCTCTCTCTTTTTACTGCAGATTGTCATTCTCTTCTCCACCTGCAACATTATATCAGCAGCATCTTAAACCCCCGTTGACCCTGTTTTATATCTTCCAACTGAACCTGGTAGAGTGGCCCTTTAAATTCAGATTTCATGTATTGAATCATAAAAAATAACCAGGATGTTTGGAATTTGCATCGCTTTTTTGACTAATTCAATGTTATATGTGTACACGTTAATGAAAAAAAACAGAATAAGTAAAAACTACATTCAACTACATAATAGATGTTCGTTAAATTGGTGAAACGGTAATGCTGGTCATTATACACCGTATATGTTCATCCCATATAAAACACATGTATCTGTCCCCCTCTGGTTTTACACTGTAGAATGTCTTGCAGGTACAACAGGTGCCAGAGGAAACTCACTGTGTGTGTTGAATCTGTATAACGGTATGCAAAAATCTATTAATCCCTTTGCCAGGAATTGCCGGAATACATTTACGCACGCGAGGCTGATTGCCATCAAAGAAACGTTGCCTGCCATGTATCAGAATCGGCGATCAGCGGCCCTCTTATCTGGGCTCAGACTTTACATATCCTATGGAACAATACCGCCATTGGTATTTCGCAAGACACACCTCCTCCGCCGGCTGATTTGCCTCGTTCAAACTGTTTGTGGACACATCGTTAATTCTTTTTTAGTAATGTGCAGGAGCTCACCCACATCTGTCATTGTCACCTGTGTACTTCCTGATTTGACATCCCTGCTATCTCTCTCTGTGTCAGCAGCCTCAGTCACACCGCAAACAGCAGGGCAGTGATCAGCCTCTTTGTCTTTGGCAGAGGACGTACCGCTGCTTATTTGCATACACCACCACAAACCCCACGTACGTCCGATTAATGTCTCGTTTTGCATGGAGTGCGCCGTAATCGTGCTAATGTGACATCGGGTCGCCATTGGGAGTTTTTTTCATTTTTCCATTGTCTGATGTGTCTCAGCCTGAGGTGTCCACACAGCTTCCCCCATTCCTTGTTTGCACACATGAGACTCAAAGTATGAACCGGCGTGCAAACACCGCCCAGCGAGCCGTCCGTCATTGTTACTGAGAGACAGCAGTTTTGACTTTTACTGCCGCTAAGTGTTTTCCAAGAAAGCTCTCACGTGAAACCTTTTTTCCCAGCAGATTCAAAGTATTGCTGCTGACTGTATGTGGGGTTTTTTCTTCTTTTTTTATCTGTAAAACTGTAACAAATGAATCACGGGGCATCTGGAAATTCACAAAGAGCAGAGGAACCCGGTGGGGAGGGACGATGTAACAACAGTGTTTAACCATAACAGCCATGTTAGCTGGTAATCGCTCTCGTAATTGAGGATCCAATAATGTGACATTTAGAATGTTGTCGTGTCACCCAAAACCTGAGGGCCCTGGTTCACACTAACCTTTGTAGACAGCCACAGATATCTAACTTAAATGCACATTAAGGTGCAGAAAGCTGAAGGGTTGGGGCGTCTTTTCTTCTTTTTACATTCTTGAAGAACACACAGTCAGAGCTCGATGAGAGCAGAGATAAGAGATGTAATACATTCAAGAAGAGTGCTCCACTTTAGAGGAAAAGTGCTGCAATTTGACAGGCCAAGAGCGCCGTGTGGTGTGTGAGTACGTCCAGCTGGAGTGCTCTGTGGTTGGAATGAGAGAAACATGACTTCGAAATCTTTTCATGGAATTAAAACACATTCTAATGCATTTTATGATCCTTTCGTTCAACGTATTAACATTCTATATTAACCTCGTAAAATAATCGTTTCCGCCGCCATTCCTGCGCTGGATTCGTACAGGGATTCACAGGAAACAATTCTTCAATTGTTCCTTATTTTTATTTGCTCAGGCTCACTGTTTGGTCACTACAGCCGCACAATACCAATCTCAATAATCGCGGTCACAATTAATATTGACTTCTTGATTAAAACAACACAAGTTAGTTTGGCTGTTGCTCCTCTTTTGTATTTCCGACTAAGTAGCTGCTCAAAGAGTGTTTTATGCGGTATTAATCTGAACTTAGCTGCTGATGTTGGTAACCGCCGGCTTCGCCAATTCAACCAGGACGTAAACCTTCAGGACGTTTAACTTTAACGTTTCTACTCATGGGAGCTCGTTTCTTTCGATATTCACTAAACTGAAAGCAGCTATGGCCGTATTCATGGACTCATTTCTCAAAGCAAATGAAGTCATTGTGTCCCAGCAGTCATTATACCGTCTTAAGAATTCGATCCGAAACATCTATTTGAAATTATACTCTTAGAAATGTCATGTCTCATTTCTCTTCAGCCAGTCTGCATTTAACCAGGAGAGCATGTTAGTGAACAGAGCTGAGAGCAACAAGGACTCTCCCTGCGTCTGATAGCTCAGCTGGTCTTTGAAGAAGTTCACTAGTGGGATTCGGTGTCACCGAGGTTAATTGCTTACACAGGCTGCAAAGCCTACTGTTCTTAGGTCCATTCGATGTCCTCCATACCGGCTTTGTTACCACTTCCTCACAAATTTCTGGAGCATTCCTTCAGCCAGGTTTACGCCCAAGATATTTGACTTTAAAACGGCTGCTGAGTCGCCCTTTGCTTCAGGTTTTTATGCAGGTAAACAGATTCATTCAATCTGCTAAACTGACACCATAGAATGGTTAAAAAGGCTTCCCTGTTTGAGGCAGAGTTACATCCCCACTTTACTGTTTGTACTACCACTTCCCATGAATATAGATCATCCAAAGTGCAGCCGGTTTAAGTGTAGCGTAATGAGACTGATGTAAGTAACACAAGGTCACGTCAGGAGTGGAGCTTCCTATTGAGAGAGCAGTAATAAAAGAGATAGGGATTTGCCCACACAAAAAAAAAAAACGTACCGGTAATCTATTTCTGCCTCTTTTGACAGAATTTCTGAGACCACCAAGGTCACAGACGCCAAGTCGCTTGAATGTAATTACGTTCATTATCTGGTGTTGTACTTTGGCTCTGTTATTTAAAATAAATGGGCTTCGGTCTCATTGGCTGCGCTCCCCCGACACATTTTCCTTTCGGGGCCATTGTAAAGTGCAGGCGGCAGCCCCTGACCTGCCAGTCACCGGGAAACGTTCATGATTGACTGATGAGCTTTTAACCCCCCGTGTCTGTTTGTTCTGTCTTGTAGAGTGGCGTTGTCACTCTCGCCCGCTCGCTCCATTCCCTTTTTTGTGTCTCAACTATCTGGCTGCTTTTCTTTCTTTCTTTTTTTGTGAAATAAATGTTTACTCGCAGACCCACTTTTTGCAGCACAAACTCTTAATGTGTATTTCTATCGCCAGCGAGGACCCTCTTAAAGAAAGACCCTTTTCTGTGGGACTCAATTTATTGACTTTGGTGCCTTTTTCCAAACAGGCACATTAGACACGTAGAGAACATATTCCACATTCTCATGACCACATTAGTCTTATTTTTAAATGTATGATTCTACTTCATAAGTGTTGAGAGAAGAAAATACAGAAATCTGCACCAGCCCCGGTCATGTTTGATGCACATGTTAATGCGATTTGAAGGTTTTATTCAAAAGCAATGCTACACTTATCTTATTCCTTACTGTCGGTATACTAAATGCAAAAAGCAAAGAATGTGGGACTTTTATTTTGGGAGGCTCCAATGTTTGATTCATTTTTGGTGCAATCGTTTTCCAGTGTCTACAGATAAACAGACTACACCTCCCCTCTGAGACGTGGCGCCTCCCTCTCATATACAATGGGCTTTGATGGTGGGAGCAGTCCCAGCCAAAAAGAAGTGATTCTCAGAGACCAGAAAACAGCAATTCCACATTGCTTCCAAGGATTTAATTGATTTCCGTCATTTGGGTAAACTTGAACTGTCAGTCTGTGCAGGAAAGAATCCTGGGCACTAATCCAGCATGTTGAGGCAAGATGAAAGGGTTGGCGTTGGGCTTTTTGATACCTGCTTTGTTCTCGGTAGCATTGAACAGATTACCTGGGGGTTTTTCGTCACTATATGCAAAGGACACTGTGCTTTTTAAATGTAAAATGTATATCATGCAGAGGAACTCTGCACTTACCAGCAGGTGCGGTGTGTGGAACCATTGTGGAGTAGTTCAACTAGTTAAACAAGAAGTAGGGCTTCTGTTCTGATTTATAAAAGATGTCAATATATTCATGTTTAATTGAATACAGCAGAGTACACCTCTCCGCCAACCTGAGTCAGTTGTAACACAGTTCTCACACCTATCATACTGGTCACAAGTTTCACAATCAACTATAAAACCTTTTGCTGCATAACCAGCCAATGAAAATTATGGACAAATAAACAATGAGGCGGCACATTTTGGAAAAGCACAATATGTTCAGCTTTGAAAGCTCCATAACATTTATCAACTTAAATTTTATTCTAAATACCTCAAAGGTCATGTTACTTCCCTGCTTCATGAATTCATTACAAGCAGACTGCAATCTCCGGTTGTGCCGAGTGAAGCCGATGCGGGAGTGTCTCAAGTCTTGCATTCTTTCTACTGACCAGCAGGGGGCGCCTCCTCTGGTTGTATAGAAGTCTATGAGAAAATGACTCTACTTCTCTCTTGATTTATTACCTCAGCAAACATTGTAAACATGAGTTTATGGTCTCAATCTCTAGTTACAAGTCTTCTGCAACACAGCATGATGTTCATTTAGTAAATGATGGTCCATTTAGAGTCAAACAGACCATAAAGCAGGGGATGCTTTAGGGCGGGCTTACTGTGATTGACAGGTCACTGCTATCAGAGCTGTACACGGTGTCACTACGTCACTCCTCCGCATTCCAAATATAATAACTTCCGTTCATCAGTTGAAAAAAATGTCTAAATGGCGACAGCGAAATCGAGGCTTATAACGGCGGTCCACAAACCAATGGGTGACTCCTGTAGACACATTTCGTATCTTCTGAACGTATTTTTCTGGCTGGATTTATTTTCTTCTATTTTATATCCATTTATTTCCTTTTTAAAAAACTTGTACGGTGTTAAATTACCGTTTCGTTACAATTGCTTGTGCGTCCCGTCTTTGTGCATACAAATGTTACAATTCTGATGCTGTTGTGTTGTCCAAATCAAATGAGCCAAACTAAACAGGGGAAACATTCAAAGTAATGGATAAACAGAATGATTAGCTAAAAGTTATGGTTAAAAGGTTGAAAGATCTATCTCATGCCCTTCCAAGTGGTAGCAGTAAGAATGCCAACTTCACCAGAAGGACCTTACCATTGACATTCAACAAAATGGACCAAAAAATTAAACTTGGCGCCAGCGCGTAGGCAAAATCAACGTCCGGCCCCTTCTTGTGAACGCGATATCTCAGGAACGCCTGGATGGAACGTCTTTAAATTTGGCACAAACGTCCACTTAGACTCAGGGATGAACTGATACAAATGCTCAAAGGTCACTGTGACCTTTACAAAACACGTGTTGGCCCATAACTCAAGCATTCACATACTAATTAGCAGTGGTGTATAAAGTACTCAAAAGCCATACTTGAGTAAAAGTAAAGATACCTTACTGGAAAACTACTCCATTAAAAGTAAAAAGTCACCTATTAGAATACTACTTGAGTAAAAGTCTTAAAGTATCTGATATGTATTGTACTTAAGTACAAAAGTAATTTTCTGATATTAAATGTACATCATAACCTGAACATTAAATGAACATCATAACCTGTTCATTGAAGGTAAAAGTACAAGTAAATGCTGTTAATAAAAAAGCAAAGGGTCAGAGTTTCGAGAATTATGAAGTTTATTCTTTTAAGTGCTGTGGCACCATGACCAAGGACATGGAGCTGTGTTGAACATAACTGGGCTGGCTGTGATCCATCCAGGAGCAACAATGTTCAACATAATATATTGTACATAAGTATACTTTTGCATCTTCTATGAACTTATCATCATAATTCTCCGAAAAGCAATATGACATTATGAAGGAGTTGTAACAGTGCGTTTATAAGTATGCTCATTAGACTAGAGGATGTAGAGGCCAATGCACAATATTATGTTCAGCAAAACATATCCACTTGATGCATCAGGTCAGTGTTTAGAGAAAGGACGCCTGCCTTGTAAACTCCTATGGGCCTGATTTGAACACAATAGGCAAAGGTTTTGCTCAAGCTGAATCTGCAATTGGGCGACTGCTACCATCATAACTCCATCTGATCATCCACAACATGACTCAAATATCAAAACATGATCAATACTAAAGCAGCACCGAAAGTAACCCAGTCATTACTTGAAACTGAAAAATGTCTTGGTTTTCAAAATTGCGAGAATTCAGTCTCGCTCTTCTTGGGCTGAAGACTAGTCCTGCGATGCTAAGTAGCCTTTCACAGGCCGCTGAGGCAGGTAGAGGTGTGTTCAGCGTCACAGACAGCTTGCACACAGCTGCGAAGGATTTCCCTAATGCTAACGCTAATGCTAACGCTAATGCTGCGCTCTCTCGGCTCCCGTCAATCCTATGGTGTCAAAACTGTCAACACTTCCTCAGCTCACTAACTCGCTAGCGATCCACGGGTGTTGGTCTTCGTCACCACCGTAGTTTGTTGCGGGAGTAGCAGGTGCTTCCATTTCTGCTTCCATCATGAAATCAGTCATCGAGTGGAATTATACTCAGGTAGTCGCCCGCTAGCTTATAGCATGTAGCATCCTGGGAATCAAAACACCAGCTTTGAGAGCACTTGTTTGCAATTGTGCATTAACGTGATTAACCAATGATTTAACTTGCAAGCTCGGACCACTGATTCACCAAACCTGCTGCTTGCAGTCTGTGTTCCACCACAGTCCCCGACGCTGCTCTCATGATTCATTTTGTTTCTAAAGATAGATTTGATTTTGTAGAGAGTAACGAAGGTTTCAGGGGAAATGTATCGGAGTCAAAGTATCAGTTTTCTTTGCAAAATGTAGTGAAGTAAAAGTAAAAGTCAACAGAAATATAAGTAGTAAAGTAAAGTACAGATACCCAAAAAAACTACTTAAGTACAGTAACGAAGTATTTCTACTTCGTTACTACATTCTGGATAGACATGGATGTAAACATACAACTGCGGAGCTGTAATTCTAGTTTGTGATGGCACTGAAAATCTACTTTAAACGTGGGGGCATGTCTGACCCCCCCCCCCCCCCCCCAAAAAAAAAGGTGTGTGGGGGGGGGTCGTGTTTACTGAATTTTACAAGTGAGTTCAAACGCGGCGTACTCATTCAATCTAGATCGCAAATGGAAGTTTCGGAGGGTGGCACAGCACC
Organism: Lycodopsis pacificus; assembly: GCA_028022725.1. Taxonomy (NCBI): domain Eukaryota; kingdom Metazoa; phylum Chordata; class Actinopteri; order Perciformes; family Zoarcidae; genus Lycodopsis; species Lycodopsis pacificus. The sequence continues at coordinate 5,648,832 of CM051694.1, read as the reverse complement.
CGGAGGCGACAGGCATGGTGCCAGCTGTATCGGGGCTGCTGGTAATGGATGTCCTCCACAGCACATCGTAGCCGACTACTCTCCCACCAAACAATGGGATATCCCCAAGAACTCCCCCCGAGGCCGCTGCTGTCATTGAGAGAGGGCTCACACGATACAATACGTCCAATCGCAGCCGGATCTCTCCTCTCACAGCCATGGCTCCGGCGATGTAAACAGCACAACGCAGAGAAAACAAAGTTTGCATTGTTGCTACCCTGACGGTAAGGCGGCTCTAATCAGAATTGACTGCACGCCACCCACACACCTGTCATTTCCATGTAATGGATACGCAGGTAGCCAGCGTGGTGAGTTTAGGGCCTCCCCCCCCCCCCCCCCCCTTACTGCTCGTCTGTGTTTTTAGTATTTTTTTAACTCAACGTCTGAGGCACCAATGCGGAGCGGCCTCGGCTTTTCTGCTGACTGCGTCATCAAATATTCATGGCTGTCTGCATTAGCTCGCGGAGTTCTAATTGAGTTCTGTATATTCAGACGTGATTAACTCGGTCTAATTCCTCAAAGGAGGGAGCCAATTAGATAGCACTTGCATGAATAGGGTTTCACATCTTACCACGTCTCCAGACTTGCCAAGACAATTATGTGTGTGTGTGTGTGTAATTCCGTTGTACAGTGGGTGTGAGCCCACTGAACTCAAGCAGGTCATTATTTGTTATTACTGATCCGCGCTACAGGAAGTGCGGCTGTCCTATCTGTTACAAGCGAGTAAATGAAAAGCACGAGTGTTTGTTGTTAGAGTACGCTGTTTGGACAAAAGGAGGAGGGAGTGATTCCAAACACCGGGTCCCTCTAAACCTCTCATGTTTTTTGTCTAAGCGCACACACACAACCCTCCCCCCCCCCGTCCCCGTCCCTCCCCCACCCAGGAGAAAAATATATCCGTGACCCAGTGCTGACCCACCACAATGTCACTCCAACTCATGGCATGAGAGAACTACTGCCGGGGTTCTTTGTCAGTTTCTCTCTGTAACCAGAGCAGGAGACATTGCCCAAAGTCCAGAGGGGTCACATTCTGCTGCGGAGCTGAATTTAAGGCGGAGAGGCAGACGGGCAGGCCAGCCACTGAAGAGAAAGAGAGGGAGGGCCCCCGCCGCCACCTTTTATTCTTTAAAGAAAAGGCCTGAGCGAGGCATGACGTGTGTGCGTCAGCCCTGTCCCTTCATGTTGGCCGCGGCTCATATTAGCACTTCGCTAAAACAAGAAATGCGCGCGAACGAATAAGGCCGCAGAGCTGAGTGTGACAGGATGGATGCATATTTGAATCTCATTTGACGCGTGCAGTCTTTGTGACTTTGTGGAAACTCGTGTTCGGAACCGGAAGAAGGTGAAACCTGCACAGCGGCCGCCAGTGAACAATAATCCCCAGGCTTTAGGCTGCTCATAAAGCCTCCAGGCAGCTGCAACAAAAGACAAATGACAAACAGGATGGGCGGCTCCGACAGGATGGAGTCCCATTCCTGCACGCGCCGGACATCCTTAACCTGGTGTGAGTTTATCACACAGACGAGGCAGGGCCGCGCTGAGCTGAGCGGGGCTGGACCTGCACTTGGAGGCAGCAGGGCCGCTCCAGGTCAGAGGCACCTCGGCGCACTCGTCCCCGACTGACTGGCGTGCACACAGATGAGTGTCACAAACGCTGTCACGCGGCCGAGGATTTTCAAAAAACCATTAGGGGAATCGCTTTTTCCGTCGCGTGACATGATCGCTCACACCCAACGCGTAAACACACACACACACACCTCAGTCGACTGCGTCCAGGCAGCAGATGTGGGTGATTCACATGACGCGCTCGTAAACGACAGGGTTCCGTAAAGGAGTCGGGTCATGTTAAGACATTTTCATGTGCTCACACCGCGCTGCTGACACGCCACACAGACAGATGAGCAGGACGCCAGCGAGAGACTGTCACTGGAAAGCAATCGCTGATATGTAAAGTTTAAATTTTAGCTGAATGTGAAGGGCTGGAGGGAGGGGGTCTCTGGGGAGTTGGACCGCAGGGAGGCCAAACGGCAGGAGGTGGCTCACTTGTTGACCTACGCAGGATGTGGGAGAGATGCTCGACCGACCAGGTGATAGAAACACACTGAGACCTCTCCACCTCCGCGGCCCGAGCAGACCACAGTCCAGAGGAGGGAGGTGCTCTCGTGATCCCTTCGCAAATGTGTGGAGACTTCACTGAGCTCCTGACCTCCCTTGACCAATGCAGATTTCTGCAGGCCATGACCTCTGTGATGTTGGCTCAAGAATGTGGAAAACAAGTTGTGGTTTTCGGTTTTTTTTAAAGTCAGTTTTTTCAACTGACTTTATGTATCTCACAAAATCAATCCTAATTACTGCAAGTGTACTATGTTTATCTATGACTTTCACAAATATCACTGTGACAGAAATTCGTGGCTGGGACCTGAGTCCGCAATTAGTATTCCACACAGCTGCATCCGTGTCTGTAAACACTGACATGCGGGCAGTCTTATTAAATATGCATGAGTCAGCTGTGAGTGAGGTAACTCTGCTGCTTCCTGGTGAAAGCACTTTCCAATGATACTGTAGGAGACCCACACTCATGTACTGTCAACTGCAGACCCTTGCATTCATCGTGTGGTATGCATGGCCTGAGTATGTGAATGAATCGAGTGTGTTTCAGGCACATTAAGGAAGGTTAGGTGGGCTCTTCTTGATGGTCAGCAAGCAGCTTTAAAAGGTTATTGTTGAGACTACAGAGCAGTCATTTCTTTGTCACCGTGCATTTTTGGAAATACAGCCTGCAGCCGGTTAACTTAGCTTAGCATAAAGTATGGAAAATGGAAGAATCAGCTAGCTTGTCCAAAGGTAGCAACATTTATTGAACTGAAGCTCGTTTTTTCACACATTATTATTTTTTAATTTGTATTATTATTATTATTTTTATTAAGTTTTGAAAACGACCATTTGTGGTTTTACTAAGGGGGGGTTCCAGAGTCCAGGAAGTCTCTGCACCCAGGACAAGCTGTGGAAAGAGCCAATCTCCTCATTCACTTCCAGCATGTAGGTCATATAGAGGCATCAGTATTACATCCAGACGGTTTCATAACCAGTTAAAACTCCTTGTATTAACGTAAAGTGATAAAAGGGAGGGAGGCTGCTTGTCGAGGTCCATTAAGTCAGCGGACACCTTCCCTCAGGAAGTAGGAGGGTCAGTGTTTTGACTCATAGTTCACGACCAAGTCAGTGCGTCTTCTTCATTGCAGAGGAAAGCAAAGGCAGCAGCTGCAGCAGCGCTCGGGCCTTTCTTTCGAACAAAATGTTGTTCGACATCGCACAAGCTGCCGTCAGCAGGGTGCAGTTAATTCACACAGCATGGTCTGGCACTGACCGGCGCATTCTGTGACGGTCTGGACGCGCACACTGATTCAGATCATCTGTAAATCTGGCGGCGCTCTGAGGGGTTCGCCGTGCCAGCTCATAAATCGCGTGTAGTCTCGCTGAAGTCCGGCCTGCCTCCTGTCAGCCCCGACGAGGCCGGGTGGAAAATAAAAAAAGAACGCATAGGTGTAAAAACAATGGTGTTGGGGCTGTCCGGAGATGGTGAACAGCTTCAGCTTAGCAACATGGCACAGATTTCCAACTGTTTACCGTTTTCTTTTTTTACGTGCACACATGGAAAGTGTTTCTTTGATTTACCTGGAGCTGTGCACACACCACCGACTGAACCATTTGTAGTGTTTGAATTGGGGATGGATCCTTGGCCCCTTGCAAGTATTGAGTCACGTTATGAAGTTGAACAGTTTTCATACAATACTCGAGACTGCAGCAACATTTAAATATCATGAATGAGAATCTGTTAATCGTCCATCTGCAAGCAAAGGTGCCAAACGCTGGTGTGGTTCCAGCTGCTAAATGTGAGGATTTGCTGCTTGTCTTACAGCACATTATAGGAAACTGAATACAATTTGAATAATCTCTTCAGACTAATTGATTTATTGAGAAAATTATCTGCCGATGAATCCAAACGTGGTAGTCCTAATTCTTCTAGCGGATGGTTGTTTTTCTGTTATGTTTGTTCCTAGCAGTCTTTAAACTTTAGATATTGTCATTTAATCCAATAAACTGACTTTACTATAGAAATGAGTGGATTTATCCCGCTGTTAAATAAAGGAGTGTGAGTGGTGTGACTCTCTGTCTCCCTCGCTCCGTTTGCCCTCACACCCTTCATGCCAACAGACAGCTGTGTCAAACGTTGTTTGGGAGCCCGTTGCTAAACAGCAGGAAGCCGGACCGCGCGGGGCAACAGCAGATCATGATATCACTTTTTAGCAAAAAGCTAACGGCTCACAAGGAGCAGAAAAGGGGGCCACAATTGACTCAAACGCACTTCCACTCGCCCCTTCGGTTCAGCAAGAGGGCTGCCTGACCTAAATTCATTTCACCTCATCTGCCTAGACATTTGTTTAGCCTTCTGGGCAAACACTTAGAGAGATGTATGAGGGAGAGAGAGGAGGGATGGGAGAGAAAAAAAAGAATACATATGCTTGAATACATCACATTTAGTCAGGGGGGGAAAGCAACAAAAAAACCCGGACATCTGCAGACATATACAGCCCTCTAGTGGCAAAGTGCAGAGAACCTGGATGTGTGAGAGACAGGGCATGAAGTGATTTACGCCGATTATCCTGAAACCATCTGTGGAGGTTGAGCCCAGAACACAGACCCCGTGTACGCTTTCTGTTTTGACATCAGCTTGTGTAGCAGGCCCTGCTAAATGTCACCTCACACCAAATAAAAGGAGGCAGGAGCAAATAAAAGAAACAACAACAACAACGCAGGCTGAGCAGAACGAATGAATTGAGGTCATAGAATCTCACCGTCGGAAAGAGGGAATTTTTTTTTTTGTCTTTTGGGCACTGTACTCATTACAATGGCCCGGAGGAACTGTGTGCCGTGAAATCATATGCTCTAGTTAAGCTAAACAAGGGCAAGGTATTCCCACGTGAAGGGCAGATGAGAATAAGTAAGTGGGAATGCAGACAGATGAGGAAGAGTTGAGGATGGTTTAGTGCTACTTGGCACCAGCATCTTACTCACATTCTCAGGTTGCAAATATATTCTCTCTCTCTCTCTCTCTCTCTCTCTCTCTCTCTCTCTCTCTCTCTCTCTCGCTACCGCTCTCTCTCCGCGTGCGTGCGTGACAAACCTCAAGGGCTCGGTGCAGCGAGCTCATTAAAGGCTTCATTCCACTTCCAGGATCGAGCAGGATTGCAATGTGGACATTGTTTATACACAAATGTTGCCCTGGGAATAATGTTTATTTCTATTACCGTCTTGGAGGGAGAGAGAGAGAGAAAAAAAAAAAAGAAGAGACAAATAAGAATGCTGAGCTTGTCTGCACACATTGCTTTTCATGAAATAATGCCTGAAGTGCTTTGAAAAAGCGGCCATTTTTTCTTTTTTCAAAACCACCTTTTTCCACAGCCTCCATGTCAGACATCAGCCGCTCTCATCTGTTGCCCTCTCACCCTCCGCCGACACACGGCGGGCGCCGTGAGGAGCGAACGTCAGTCGCCGCACGGATGCTGTTTTTGCATTGTAGTTTTCTTTGAACCTCCCCCTGCTTTGCTCATTAGCGTGCGGACTACAAATGTCACCGCACGTGCTCCGCAGCCGGACAGGGGAGAGGGGGTTCACCTCAGCCGAGCTGTTTGCAGAAGTGTCATTTTAAACGGCAGGGGCCCCAGCGGTGCGTCCCGGAGGCAGCCGATGACGCGGCGCAGTGTTGCTACACACCCCGAGCTTTGTTTGGAAACACTGAGGCAGCTCGCGACTACAGTGTGAGCCAATTGGAGCAGCTGAACCGTGCACTCTTTAGCCCAGCCAAGCGCAGAGTAAGGGCGAGAGGAGGGGGTGGGGAGACAGGGCAGAGAGAGACACTCAGAGATCCAGGAAATGCCTGAGCGAGAGGCAGGGGGCCCGTCAGCCCTCACACTGCCACATCAGGCCGCACATTGATCACCCTCGCATGATATATCCACCCCTAGTAATTGCATTGCTGTTTAGAGAGGCGGTCGTTATTTATGAAATATTGAAATAACAAATGACGTCTCCCGGCAGATATTAAGAAGAGGGATGCCACAGATAAGTCAGAGGCGGGCGGCCGCCACGTCCCCCCCCCGCGGGCCGCTTGCCCAGTCGCCTTGGCTGCAGAAAACCTGCAGTCATCACAAAGTGGAAATATTTACTGCTCGCACTCTTGCATACGGGAGGATGAAGTGCCGGTGAGGGCGGCTGAAAAATGACTGCGTGTTTGTGTTTGGACGGGAGCGCTAATCAGATTCCGTCAGCTTCAGAGGCATTCGAGGACAGCCGAGCTAAAGGGCCCGAGTGTGGATTTATACGTCGCGGGGCGCGAATGGGAGCCGAGCCACCTGGAGCGCAACACCGGCAACGGAAAAGCTTAAACACAGAAACGGGGGAAATAAAATATGCAGAGAAACTTAAAAAAAATGTTCATGCTGGTTTAAAATCCGTTAGCAGACAAGTGCTAATTGTAAACAAGAGCTCAAAGGGTATTTGGAAATGAATCATCAGACTCACTAAAGTCATCATCAGGTTTGTTGTGTAATCATGTGTGTGGGTGTGTGTGTGTTTTCTGTGTACAGAACACCCTGGAGAGCTGCACCATCTGCAGTAAGCCCATCATGGAGCGCATTCTGCGGGCCACGGGGAAAGCCTACCACCCCCACTGCTTCACCTGCGTGGTGTGTCACCGCAGCCTGGACGGCATCCCCTTCACCGTGGACGCTTCCAACCACATCCACTGCATCGAGGACTTTCACAAGTATGTAGTCGGGGTTTTCATCAGGTCAAAAATCAATACTTTTGTATCAACAATGGGTCACATTACTTTATGTAATCGCCACTCAGCTCTTCAAGGGCCAGCGTGTAGCATTTCTACTGGCAGAAATGGGATGTATTATTAATAAGTGTCATTAGTGTGTAATCAACTGAAAATAAAAATCATTACGGTGATTCTAATACCTTAGAATGAGCCCTTCATATCTACAAAGGGAGCTGGGCCTCCTCACAGAGTCCGCCATCTTTTTTACCAAGCTGAACACATCCTCTCATCCAACTACCAGTAAACCAGGATATACCGTTTGTTCAGCATTCATTTAAAGCTGCACAAATGGATATTTTCATGACTCGGTGTAATGTGAAAGGGATCACCTGTAGCATTGTCACGTGATTCAGCATTCTCAACTCTACTGAATATTTTAGCGTCTTTAAGCTTGTTTCGGTCGTAAAGCAAAACAACGAGCAGCTGAACTGTTTTGATTCACTCTAATGGCTCTCATCCAAACGAGCGAACAAGCTCCGACAAACTCGCATAGAAACGTGTCGCCAGATGAATGCTGATGTCGCTCCATGTCTGTGGGATGTGTAAATAGGTAACGTGTTTGCTAACACTTCTATAATCGCATCCATAACAACTCTACGAGGTGATATGTCATCATTGCAGAAGGAGAATCATCCCTGTTAAAGAGTTTTCCTGTTCCGTTGTGAGGGTCCTGGGACAAAGGACAGATTGTAAAGCCCTCTGAGGAAAAGTTGTGATTTTGGGCTGTACAAAATAAATTGTGTTTACAGCTTGTTCTACTATCCCCCCAGGTGGCTAAAAATCAACTAATGCTGGTTTAGAATCGGACATATTCAGCTACAATACTCAGTATATTTAAGCCGAATCAACATGAGATCTAAGTACTTCCTTTATATTGCGGCCAATGTCACAAGCCCAATGGCCTTATGACACGCGTCTGCAGACATGCATTTAATAGTATGTTCCTGTCATTGTGTCACACTCCACCGATTGCGTAACCGCCACCTTTCCAGAAATGTTCCCCTGCTCAGTGACCAGAAGGGAAACAGAAGTGAACAGCCGGCTCTCGGTGTGAGCGCACAGCTTTTTGCTGTGTGGAGTCGCTGCACCGGGCCCTTGTTTAATCCCACATGACAAGTGTGACCTGAACAGCCCTTTGTGTCGAGGAACAGTCGCGCCCGGGGCCAGAGCGTTCTCTCTGGCTAATACTGTACGGGCTGTGGTTCCCCCAAAGCCACGCGAACTCCCTCACTTCCCGATTCCCAGGCACTCGGTCAGCATGAGAAATAGAAGTGTCCACCGGCCCTCAGTCGCCCGACGGGACCTGAAGTCTCGTGCGTGCTTTTCATATCCTCAACGATCCTATTATTGGACAGACCTCTTCCTGCTCAAGGCATTTCCAGAGTTGCTGAAAGTGTTACTGTGAGAGTTGGTTCTGGTATCTGAAGCCCTACTATGTTTAGCGTTTCCTCAAATGCCATAATAATATATTTATATGAAATATTTCAGAGAAGGGAAAATTTCGCTTTTAGTGCCACCTCGACGGCCGAGTGAATGAATAATTCAAACGAAGGAAATAATGCACAAGCTGTGCCTTCTAACTTTAATTCACTGTGTCATTATGTGAAGGCACTATTTGTCTTCATGATTGGTTCCCAAATGTGGGTACAAGGGGTCAATTAGCAGGGGAGCAAAGCAGAACAAATATTTATTCAGATTTTGATCTATTTTTCTAAATAATTCCTGGAGAATTTCACTTTTTTAGACTTCTGATTATTGAAATATAATTGAGAGAATAGCAAGTACTCTTATGGGTCATAAGCCAGAATTGTTAGGAAATGCTGGTGTAGTCTATTGACAGATTTTCTTGGGGAAATATTTGGAAAGTTGGTTCATTGATCAAGCGAAATGAAGCCCCTCCTCTTATTTACAGCTCCTAATTATAAGGATTTTCTGTTTTTCCTTGTTTGGTTATTGTTGTAGTTTAACATCTTTGAGTTGTGTACTGTTTGCCAAGACAAGTCAAGACATTTGAACACATCGGTTTGGGCTTTGGTGTGATTATTTCACCATTTTCCGACATTTTATAAGCCAAACGATAAACCATTTAATGAAGAACGTATCGGGCTGATTAAAGGTGTGGGGTGCAGCCCCACTTGCGTGTATACCGTCTTTAAACGTGACTCAGTGCAACATTATTACAAATGACATTTGTTTCAAATTGGGTCGCATCATGTCACAGCATCTGCTGCTGTTCAGAGCTGACATATGATTCTATTCCGCAGGAAGTTCGCTCCGCGCTGCTGTGTGTGCTCTGAGCCTATAATGCCGGCGCCGGGCCAGGAGGAGACCGTCCGCATCGTGGCCCTGGACCGCGACTTCCATGTGCATTGTTACCGCTGTGAGGTATGCTCTCTGTGTGTTTATCTGCTCAGGTATGTGAGCTCTAGAATTAGCGCTGCTGGTTGTGCACCGTGTTGCCCTGCTCCAGGGAACTACGACAGGAAGGCACATCGTACATAGCCGTCCCCCCCGCGCCCCCTTTCAGCGAGACCCAATCATCCCTCTCTTACCTGGCTGGAAACAGCTCTCCATCTCCCCTCTGCAAAGTTCATAGACTTACATAGTAACCCATCTGTCAGCCGCCGCTCGCCGGCTGATAAGCGTCGCTGAGGCGCTACGTGCCCGGCCGAAAGAAGAGCGGTAACGTGTCGCGCTGTGAGCGGACGCGGAGCAGTGGCAGACATAAATGTCAAAGGAAAGCAAAGCAGATTAGTTCAGCTGAAGGGGGCTCAACAAGAGATGCTATTTCGTCACCAGGGAGACAAGAGTAGATGGAATTGTAATTCTCACTCTCTGTGTGTGTGTGTGTGTATGTGTGTGTGTGTGTGAGCGAGAGAGAGATGTTGAGAGTAACCCCGTGTTAGAAGACAGCGAGAAAAAGAATGCTAAAAGCAATGTGTGTGTCTGTATTGTGTGGGATTGTCTGTGTGGGTATCACCCTGTAAGAAGAGTGTAGAGCCACACACTGTTTCACAGGCTGTAGATCAAACACACACTGAAGGCTGGAGTCAGACTAAAGGTCCACACAGGGCACTTTAATAGAGACAACATTTTCATTTAAGAGCTCTTCTTCAGGCGGCGGTGAGCAGAGCAAGAGACAAGTACAATCCTCCCTCGGGTACCATTTGGGATCTTATTATTGGTAATTGAGAGTCAATCTTCTCCCAGACTGAACCAATCAGAGCAGAGCTAGATAACATTGTTACATTTATGCCTCGACCAAAAAGGGCTGAAGTGGAGAAAAAGCTTATAGAAAATCAAAGAGAATATATAGATGGAGAGGTCAATATATATATATATATATATATATATATATATATATATATATATATATATATATATATATACTGTATCTGTAATGTGAATGCTAACGTCATAATGCTAACATGTTTAGCATGTCTACCATCCTCTAGTAATGTCTGAATCTGATCCAAGACAAGACTTCACCGTACTGTTGATTGAATATGTATCAGACACATTGAAATAACATTGGCCACACCTTATTGTTCACCAGCTGCTCGATCCAAATACAGAAGCTGCTGATTCAACACTAAAGCTCAAGTTACATGATACATATGGAAACTGATGGGAGAATGTGCCTCTGTAGGAGTCGTTGGGGCAACGAGAAAGGTGTTCAGACAAAGGGGTCTTATGTCTGACTGTAAACACCAGTAGTAGCACTTCCGGACTCACCAGCTGCTAGAAAACCCAAAGCACTGGCTTCAGCCTCCTGTAACATGGACGCTGGCGTCTCATTTAGGGTCACGAGCGCGAACGTGCCCGATAGGTGAGCGCATGGCTCATCGCTCTGTTGTGTGTCTGTGTCCTGCAGGACTGCGGCTCTCTGCTCTCAGAGGGGGACAACCAGGGCTGCTACCCTCTGGACGGACACGTCCTCTGCAAAAACTGTAACAGCAGCCGCATCCAGGACCTCACCGCCAAGGCCACCACTGACCTCTGAGCAACCCGCCCGGTCACCTCCACTGTGATAACCCTCTCTCTCTCTCTCTCTCTCTCTCTCTCTCTCTCTCTCTCTCTCTCTCTCTCTCTCTCTCTCTCTCTCTCTCTCTCTCTCTCTCTCTCTCTCTCTCTCTCTCTCTCTCTCTCTCTCTCTCTCTCTCTCTCTCTCTCTCTCTCTCTCTCTCTCCGTCTGTCCCTCTCTTTCTCTCTCTTTCTCTGTCTGTCCCTCTCTCTCTCTTTCTCTCCCCCTCTCCCCCCCCCCTCTCTCTCTCACAAACATACAGATCCACAGGCGCTTGCATTCCTCAGCATATATACACCGTATATCCCTCCTTATATATATAAATATATATTCACCTTCAGTAACAATAGCATCACTTTCACCTGCAACCATGTATGTATTGAGTCGGTACAATCACAGCAGAAGAGGCTGTTTTTAGTTTTTCTGTGCTGTTAGAGGAACTGTTTGGGAATCCGCTCATCCACTTTCTGACTGAGAGTTAGACGATGCCACTGTCATGTCATACAGCACTTTTTAACCTTGTTAGGAAAAGTGCTATATAAAATTAGTAAATTATTATTATTATGTCATTACGCTAAATATATATATTTATATATATATATATAAAGTCAAAAGGCGGATAGCTTAGCTTAGCATTAAAGACAACCAGCCTGGCTCTGTCCAAAGTTTTTTTTTTTTTAAATAGGCGGCTTCTGGCCAAGAGATACTAAAAGTAAACAGAAACGTGTCGCTTTTAAACTTCTGTTTTTGTACAAATCAATAAAATGTTATGCTAAGCTCAACTTATGATGCTAAACCATATATTGATCTTCTCATCTAACTCTCTACAAGAAAGCAAATAAGCGTTTCTCAATATGTCTCAAAACAAATAGCTTGAAATGACTCCAAATCCACCGGTTAACAGGTCCGATATACATCATCACTCAGTGTTATTATCTCATTTCACAATCATCGTCAACCAGCGTGTTCTAGCCATGTTTGTGCGCATGCAGGCCCAGTTTTTTGGGGTCTAAAATGGAGTCTGACTCCACCAGAACATGCAAAATGTTAAGCACATCTGCCCTGCTGTGTGTGTGTGTGTGACTGCGTCAGTATTTAGAAAAGCCACGAGCTCACGGTGCGTTGGTGAGGACATTCTCTTCATTCTTCAGTGTTTGATACAAATCGGTACTCAGATAGGAATAACATTATTAAACAGTTCTGCACAAGTGAACACCAAAGAATTGAATTTAAGCTGCCATATTTACTGCGTGCTCGTCCGCATGCAACTATATCAAACGTTCCATTTTATCGATCGGGACCACAGGAAATCGCAAAGTGTAGTTCCCAGTGTCAAAGACGAAGTCCTCTGTAGGCAGCTGTTGAATGCAATTCCCTTTTTAACACAATGTTTCCTTTTGTATTTCCCTATCGAACAGTACAATCATGGCTCTTCATTCATGCCATAGATTAGATTAGTGATTGTAGTGTACGCAGTCCGGCAGAGACAGCGGATTAGAGATGGCTATGCAATTTTTGATGTTAATTGCATCGACACTTTATAAGAAATTTTTATGAATAAGGAAATATTTTACCTGTACAGATTGGAGCATAAGTGTCCCTATAGTAATCCTTTAATCAAAAGCGATGCTGTTGGTACTGTGTGACTGCGTCACTGCGCTGTCTGTCAGAACTGATTGTGACGCTTGCCTTTTTTATTTAGTGTTTGTTTTTCGAGTCGATGGGCGAAGAAGGGACCACGAGAGTTTCCCCCAAACAATGACTGATTTTATGATTTGTTCCATCCAAGAGTGACAGACAGCTGACCAGCATTTTGACTTTTTAAATAATAGTTGCTTCATTATAATTGCAAGAGCACTGCGATGATGAGGCGAGTTAAAGGTACCCTGTGGAGTTTTTGACCACTAGTGGCTGTTGAGTGATGTTTTTATGATCGGGTCCCCGTGCAGAGGTGGGGCCAAAGGGGCCGTCGCAGTCGATAGGTTGCAAGCCAACAGGGTCGTTAGTATCAGAGTCAGAAACAACACAAAATCACCTCAGATGCAAAACGAATACGAATCTTTAAAAACGTCTTTCAGTCGGGGGGGGGGGGGTCTTTACATGTCTGTGTCCAAGGGCCCATAATGTCATAATCTGTCCATGGCTATAGGCGTCCGTTGATGGACATATGTTGCACATTTATATACTAACAATCTTTTTTTTTTTTTTTTTGCAAATCCATTTTTTGGTGTTGAATTTGTTTACAAGAAAACTCCACCGGGTACCTTTTAAACAACAAAGACAATGCAGTTCAGTACCCATCTGCCTATTTATCGGCCGGATTGGATGAGAGTATTTCCAAAGCCAGATCACAGATGTCCTGTGCATGTGGATGGAGTCCTTGTGGTTGAGTTGACTGCGGCGATGTTTTAACCAGGGGAAACGCTTTGTCAATAACTGTGCTAATAAGCCCTTTGATACATGCACTTCTGCTAGGACACATCTGTTACACAAAAGTAGAGAAAACTGTTTCAAGTCTAAAGTAGTATTTAATCGTCCCTTAAGAACTCAGTGAGAGCTCTCCAGGAGGTTCAGGCTCATCATGTCCTCGGGAGTATTACCATTAATATTGGGAGCACAGTTCACCGGTCTCATACAACAAAACAAGACTTTAACAACTCATAACCCACAAGTGCACAGAACCTAGACCGGGAACACAATTTACACTCAACTCCTGCAGTCCTTTTTTATCTTTTATTACCAATAGATTACTATAAATAAATCAAAATGGCGAGAAAAGCTGTGTCTCCCTAGTTACCGAAGACATTTCCTCTCCTGATCTCATCTCTAATTATATATCTCACCAGCTACATGAAGTCCAGACTCACATCCTTCTCATCGGTTAATTGGACAGTTGACTCAGTGATCCAGCTGATTATCCGTTGTCAGGCATGAAGAAACACACACTCTGGATATCATTTTGTTACACGTGTTGCTACGTAGGTTTCGATAACAGGGCTGCCCGACCTGCTGGCTGGATAATTAGACAATACACAACGTGAAGATTTCAAAGTGACTAAACGGTGTTCTGTTAAGGTGTCTAAACCACGACACGCGCCCAGTCAGGAAAGGAACCTTTGTGCTTTTGTTTTTCCTTCCGTCTCTGGTTCTTACATCACAGGAATGTCATCGTAACACTGAAACAATATGTAGCGAAAACATCTGGCATGCTCTCAGGCCGATCATTCTGGTGTTGTTTCACTTGATTGGTGACAGCGTGTGGAAACATGCAACAACATCAACATCATGTCAATCATGTCAAAATGTACAGTAGTTGCAGAAAGTGTCTTCAAATGGACCAGCTTACAATCAAACATTCATCTAGTTAATGTAACGCATAATGAGAGGATACGCTAGCGTTAGCCACCAGACGACAAGAGCTGCTGTTAGTTCAGTAAAGGACATTTAAAGCTGCACAAATTCCTATTTTTAGAATGTTTAATGTAAATTAGGTCGTTTGTAGCTTCGAACCCACAGAGAAATATCACCAAACGGCAGACAGGCGACTTTAGCAGCTAGCTGGTGAACATAGTGGAGCACGTGGAAGAGGCTAAAATATGAATTTTATCAGATTATTTAATATAGAAAACTAGTCGGCAAGTGCGTTTTTTAGATTATAGGCTGCAAACTGTCTTTTTGGGGTTTAAATCATTTTGAATAAACAGTCCAAAATGTGTCATCATTGGCTTGTTAGCACGTGTTTTCTACAAAACGTACCCTGGCAGTCACATTTAAACCTTAATGTGCCATAAAAGCGGAATCAAACTCTCCTCTTTACGGTGTTTGTTTTCAGGCCAGTGTGTGAACATCGGTCATGAAGCTCGATGCTACACGTATACAGGAAATAAGAGCCTAATGATTTGTATTCATTTGTTTTTGTATTCGTTCAGTGTATTTGTGTTGTTCTACTGTCTTTTGTTCCACCCGTGTTTGTAAAAGTGCCTTTAACCGAGCGGCATCAAATCGCAGTATTGCCGCTCACAAAGACGTCGTCGTGTCTCGGGCCGAGTCTGCGGACGCTTCCATCAGCCGCGGTGGCGTCTTCAAAGATGGCGAGTGTGAAACTCGCTGCAAAGAGCTTGACCCTGTTGTTCCTCATGTGTTCTTGATTCATGGAAGGGGGGGGGGGTCATGCAGTCTGCCTGTGTTTCTCTCTCGTTCTTCAATAAAAGCTTTGCATCAGCACCGCGTGTCCGTGTCCTTCTTTAGACTTTTAGCAGTATTTTGTCAAATTCTACGAGAAGATATTAATATTGCCTCTCTTTCTGATTTAGGCCTCATCTCCCCCCCTTGTTGCTGGTTAACGCAAGTTTCCTTGCTCCTCCGGATTGCCTAGGACCTAGGCAATGAGCAACCTTCTCGTCTCTCTCTGTCTTCTCTCACCCCCCCCCCCCCCCCCCCCCCCCCCCCTTTCCGTTCCAGAGCGGTGTAAGCCGGTGGGCTCCTGCTCTCTTTAAGAGTCATTTAAAAGCACAAAGGCCCTCCAGTGGCCCACCTCTGTGCTTACACAGCTCCGATTCATTTCCTCCTGTCTCACGCCGCCGGTCCCCTCGCGCTCTTCATAGGGACAATTGGAATCACCTGCTTAATGGAAAAATCCTCCACTCACGATGGTCTTCAGAGTACACGTCTGGGACGACGGTTTAATTATACACAGATACAGTGTGCTGTGTCTTCTGGTGGCCACATTCAGCAAACGCACTCGGCTATGAAGTGCGCTTACTGCTGGGATCAGCTTGATGGAGTTGTTGGAATAATGTAGAGACCTCCCTAAAGTCTTCCTTTCCTTCACACTCGCCTGAGTTAAACCTTTCCATTTGTCACCTCTGCTTGTGGGGCCTCACATCAGCAGTACGTCACTCCAGCGTTTCATTTCCTCTCTGCCGATTTGCTAAATTGAAACGTTGCTTGAAAAAGCGAGACTCCAAGACAGCCAGTGATGTAACGACAGAGTTTTGAAATCAAACGGAAATATTTATCCGCGGCCGATCCCCGTAAAGACGGTAGTTATATCATCAGCTTATTGCTCCACCGGCCTCTGGCGCGAGCGGCGAACTGGGGAGCGCACGTTCTACCCCCCCCCCTAGTTTCCTCTGCCTAGTGCACTGAAGATTTTTGGAATGCCAGCAACGTGGAGATTTCCTCGTCATTTCTTTCCAAAAACACGCTGGAGGCGATTGTGTGTGTGTGTGTGTGTGTGTGTGTGTGTGTGTGTGTGTGTGTGTGTGTGTGTCAGAGAGAGAAGCCCTCCAGCAGTTTAGCCGTGGACTTTTCTTTACTGCTCATAAATCTGGTGTTTGCAAACAAATCGATGAGTGATGGGCCCTCCAGCCAACATGATGTACCCTCCAATTTCTTCCTCTGCATAAAAAAGAAATGGATAAATAAATAAAACCGCACACACTCCCATTTTTAAATGAAGCCGTCACACGGTCAGATTTACATAACATTACAATGTGGGCCGACATCGCAGCGCTCCCAGCTTAATGTTATTAGCTTTAAAGTGAATTCCCCGCAGTGCATTTGCATCAAGAGCATTGATTTTTTTTCTTGTGCGTCCTTGAGTTGGCTAAAGGCGATGATGTAATCACGGAGTCAGTGTTGCTCTTGGTAGAACTTAAGACAGATCGCTCTGAGACACAAATCCAAAGCCGTCCCCAATGTGCACGTTGTATGAAACCGTTTTTTTTTTTTTTGTTTTTTTTTTTTACTGGGTCTTCATCTGGCCGGGGGCATCCCAGAGAGTTCAAGGGTGGCAGCCATCTTTATGACATACTGGTTATAGATCGTTTCCATCGAAACATTTTGAAAGGACTAGAACGCCAAACCATCTCCATCTCCATCACAGAAATGACTCATTCACACATCGACAACAGTCCAACAGAGGGTTAAAAACAACGACCATTATGTCAAACTAAAATCTTATACCAATCATCTGAACTCCAGATGGTTATTCTTTTTTATACCATTTAACTATATACACCAAACCAAGTCTTTTTTTTTGCATTAAAATGTTAAATAAACTGGAGATATCCAATAGAATCAAAAGGATGTTCATACTAAAAGTGACAGTTAAAATACTCTTTTTTTCTTTTTTTTCTACTGGCCTAAATGAATCCTTTGCATATGTTTGCACTTCAGCACGGAAACATATGAACTAGCTGGGCGCTAACATGCCTCACCAATTGGTAGAAAAGTGAGCAGTTTAGTTCAGAATCATTTCAATCAGTATTTGTGCAAGTTACCTACAGTTTACAGAGCAGTACTTTTGTTTTAAGCGGCCCTGGCTCTGCGTATAATAATAGAGCTCGGTAGTCTTTTTGGTTTTTGTTTAACTAAGAGGGTGTACATGATGAACCTTACCTGCTGAACATCATGATGTTAGCATTCTGACTTTAACTCGTAGCTCAAAGTACTGCTCTGCCTTCACAAAGCTGCTAGCATGACTGTGAGCCGTGTTAGGTAACCGTGAGAAAACATCTGTGCACTGACTTGTGCCCCCACCACCCGGTGGACTCGTTGAGTGCGCTACCTTAAATGACTTCAGTACCTTCAGCTCAGCTTGAACTGTAACACGTGTTTTCCTTAAAGTCCCAGAAGCTGTCGGAGCGGAGGGGAGCGGTACAGATGTGGTACACATGTGGTGCCCATTATGTGCCGGTTACAGTCCATCTGTAAAAGATGTGCTTTCCAGTACTAAAAACCCATCCGTACGTTCCTCCTCTTTGTTTTTGAATGTGCTGACGGAATTTGAAGACATATTTCTTGGCTCTTTATTGTAGAATAATAACCTTGCAGGCTTCATGCATCCTGACCTTTTTTACAAATCCGATCATCATAAGAATCGGCTGCGATAGTGAAGTCTTGGGTTCAGCTGGATGAAACACAGGGCGTCACTGTGCTATTGCTAATTACTGCAGTTAATTTAAACATCGATTCGTCTTTCCAAAAAAATCCATCACGATATGACAGAAAATCTACTTTCCTCATTGGACACGAGAGACTGGGTCCATAACATTTCCTTGAATGGCCACGCTTTGCCAAAGGGCGTCCTTTCATAACCAAGATCAGTTACTAATGTTGGCAGAGAGAGATCTGTCTCCATATTGTTATTTCTTTCGCATACTCCCACACACACACACACACACACAGGAAGAGATAATGGGCAGAGTCCAGCAGAATTCTTTTTCTCTGTCTGATTACAGAGATTTTGTGAACGTTGGATCGCATCTGTCTGGATTCCCATAGTTGGCTCTCAGTCGACTGACGTATTTTTGGATTTCCTCTCCTCGGGCTTCCAGTCCTAGTAACTGAGAAACGAGTCCAGAGAGGCCATGTATTTACAGAGGATTTGGTAGAGCTAAAATGACTTATTAAATGCACTTCTGTTATTAATTATACCTCCTGTTTGCTGTCCTAAAACAGCAACAACAAGCCACTGCAAGTACAAAGATACTTCCCATTAGTAGACATATACCATAAAAGCGTAGACAAAACACACAACAATATCTATATTGAATCGTGTTCAACTTGGCATCAGAGGTGTGAGCCTGGGCGGTTTGTTTCATTATTATCACAGCCAGGAGGATTATGCGATTTGCCGAGATTGTGCGTGCATATGGCAAGTGAGTGTGCACCTGTGTGTCTGTCCACGGCTAATCTCGCATTCTGCTGCAGCAAACTGCATGATATTCAGAGTGGCTAGTTATATTTATTCAATCACACACTACATCAGTGCTAGTTGCAGACACACCTGATAGAGATCTGTCTACTGACCCTACTCAGGTCACCTCTCTAGTTGGCTTACACAATGAGAGGGTAATAATGCAGTGCTGCTTGTTGCCCTTTGCCTCTCTCCACATCCCACCCATCACTCACCCTCACCCTTCATGCCACAGTCTGACTGTCAGGTTCACACTGCACTAGTGGCTGATTTATATGCAGCACAGGGGAGGGGTTGAGATCCGGATAAATCCACAGACTTTACTGACTTAGTGTAGGTGCGTTTCTCCAGCTCCACTGAAAGGTAAAGCAGTTCTCATGATTTAAGGCGCTCTTTGAGCCGTCACCCCTTGACCTAAGGGTAAGAGGCAGAGTCGTCCGTGGATTTAATGCAAAACCTTGTGTTTCGCTGTGAACTTTCATTCTCACACTAAAGCAGGCCGCCTGATTAAGCCAGCCGAGGATGTCTGAATGCCAGAGCAGTAGGCGCAAAATGAACACAGCTTTCTTGTTTGCTTGACAGTTGGTGGGTTTGTTGAGTGCTACCAATTATACCTGAACCTCCACAGATAACATTTGAATAGGTGTAGAGCCTCGTGTTTCCATGTGAACCAGGCTGCTGTTCACGCTTACAAACAGGAATGTGTTATATCATCGTGCAAACACGAACAATTCCATCATGCAGGGAAAAGACTCTGGTACTGTGGTAGGCCAGTGGTTCCCTATTACCCCCACATCCACACCAGATCAAGTCCTCTTCATCAACACCACATGTTCTGTTCCAAATGTGTTCATTTCAGCTGATTTTGGAGTGGATGTCAATTAACAATGATACTGCCACAATAATCTATTCAAACAATTGAATTGTCAATGTTGAGGTCGGTTTATCAATTACTTTTATTTCAACAATTACTTTTAGATAATTATTTCATTAGTTTTACCTAATTATGTAACTGTTTATGTATTACGTATATATCTAATTATTTCAGTTATCTATTCTTTATTATGTATTATCAATATGGTTTTTATTGTTGTAGTTGTATTATTTAGTTATTATTTAGTTATTATTTAGTCATTATGAACTAATTATATTAACTAAGAATAACATTTAAAATAATATAAATGATGCACAATGGCTTGTTAAGGTGTGTGGATGGTTACTTTCCTCCTAAACAGACTGTTGATATTCATTTTAGATAAAATCACTATTTGTATGTTTGTTTTTAAATTAGCTTTTCCATTTTTCCGCGTAGCCTGCGGCAGCTCCAGCACTAGCCCTGGTTCGGAGGCAGCTCAATGAATATTCTGCTCAATGAACTGATACTTAACATTTGGTCATCAACCTTCACGTTACAGCAGATTTCATTTTCTCTTCTTCTTTCCTTCGGAGGTTGTCGTATAATAGATATTCAGCCTCATTGGGCTTCCTTTTCACTGAAGCCCACAAACATGCAGCATGTCTCTCTCTCTCTTAGTCCACGAGCTTTTAATAACTGGGTTTGAGGTGTCTGAATTGAAATAGCGCTGGAAACTCCAGACATCACAGGGTTCAACTGTCGACACCGGATGACGATGAAAAGAGACGACTCAGGATCACATCAGCTCCAATTTTTGTACTTGAGTTTCTCTCAACATATCACCCACGTGATAATCACACTTAGACAAGATAACATCAGTCTTCAAAACTATCTTCTCTTTTAACTAAAGATACAACCTTTTCTGTCTTTGTAGTTTAAACCTCTGCAGCCACTGTTTGTTTCATTTAGATGGGTTTAAAAGTATAATATATACAAAGGCTGTGCAGGGAGGATTAGCATATCTTGCTCAGACTTGCACAGCATTCAACAACGGAGCCGTGCGAGACAGATTAAGAATTAACAAGTGTAACTTACTGTCTTAGTGGATCCATCTGCTGTTTCCAGTTAGGCTCAATAATGTGAACTTTTACTTAAGTAAATGTTTAAATCGATGAATGATTGAACAGCTTTGATGAGTGTGTAGTCATGGAAATACCAGAGACACATCTGTGTGTTTTTGCAGTATTAAAATCAGAGGGTGAAGGGTAGAGAGGGATGGGCTATACCCATGTGGCCTCAGTAACTTACATTGCTACAAGAAAAAAAGAAGGAAAGAATCTGTTTTTTTTAATCCCAGGACTGAGAATTATTTGATCACACATAATAAGTCCAGCCACAAATGCTATTAAAACTTAAAACCCGGATCCCTTGGACCTAGAACAAAGGCAGTGGAAACATCAGTGATAAATTATTCACATCCAACTTGTCGCCCCCCCCCCCCCCCCATCACTGTGTTGCCCAGGCACTCCAAACTCATCAAACTCCACCTCTTTGAGTTGAATTACTGGAGAAGAGACTTCAGACGCCTGAACTTGTGCATCTCTGCTCTTGTCGTTAAGTCCATGTGCTGTTCTGTATACCGTCTCACCCTTTACGCAATGTGTTGCATCGTCTGGTGGCGAGCTCGTCTTTGTCTCTGAACAGCAACTAACATGGCCAACAGCTGCTCAAATGAAAGAAGGATTCAAACTAATTGAAACTAATTCCCGAAGAGCTCGCTCCACTTTTCTATCGTAGATGGTTAGCTGGTCAAGCCGACTTGTTTTGTTAACATTTCACAACCTCTTCTTCTTCTTCTTTGCTGGCGGATTGCAGCCATGCGTAACTCATAGCGAGATTTCCGGACCAAGCTTTGCTGTAGCCGAGTTTATTGGCTCTAAACCAGTTGATGGAAATGCATCTGATTCACATTTCTTTTTTTGGCACGTTTCAAAAGTTCGAACAAAATTTGCTTGACAATTGAATGGAAACGCGACTAGTGGTTTTAGCCATGTTAGCGGTTTGTTGAACAGCAGTGTCGGCCGGTCGGTTCACTGAAAAAACTAGAAGATGGATTGGCTGTGAATTTTGTGCGGATATTCATGGTTCCCAGATGATGCATCGTAAGGCCTTTGGTGATTTCCTGACTTTACCTCTAATGCCGCCATGAGTTTGAAGTCTGTGGTTTTAAGTGAAATGTCTCAACAGCTTTTAGATGGATTGCCATGAAATTTGATTCACAATATCATGTACACCACAGGATGAATTGTAACGGCTCCAGAGATTGTTTTTAACTGCCATCATCGGGTCAAACTTTTTATTACGGTTGACCAGATTTTCAAACCCTCCGATTTTAACCTTAAGATTTTACCTTTAAGTGTACCGCACCAGGCATACGCACGTGTATGCGCTTATGTACGCACCATATGAATTTTCATCAATCTTTCAGCACTTAGCACACCTACCGAGTGCACCGTTAAACCATCTTTTGTCCCCTACAATCCACCAAAACCTGTATTATAATGCAAGTAAACACAAGATATGGATTGCATCGTTGAGATATAATGTTCATTGTCAGACACCTTTTAAAACGTACAGTTTAAAACTGTTATCTGGCCGCCGTATGACCAAAGACACGCATACTAATGACACTCCCATCAGCCTCAGCTGTACAATGCTATTACGTACATGTTCAAATTCTAAACTAAGGCGGTGAACATTGCAAACATGACGCCTGCTAAACGTCAACATTGTCATCGTGGGCATGCTAACCCCCATTAGCATTTAGCGCCAACTAAATACGGCTTCATAATGCTACTAGCATGACACGCGAGGGTAGCCTATGCACAAAAATACGCGTAGGCTGACTTCACCTGAAGGCAAAAGATTTTTTATATATGTTTTGCCTTTATTAGATAATACAGCCAAAATAGACCAGAAAGGGGGCCTGAGAGCGGGCTACATGCAGCAAAAGGCCGTGGGGGTGTGGGCCAACATGATAATTTGATTCCTTCAACAAACATCTGTAGAACAGCACATTGATGATTCAGTTTCAATAAACAGTATTAAAAAGCCGTTCCATTAACCTGCTCTAGCCTTCGTCCTGCATCCTCTCTCAGGCTCCAGTTTATTAAAAATGCTCCCGAGAGAGTGATTCAGACGAACATTGTTTTTGTTCAGGATCAACCAGCTGTGATTAAGAGGATTTGGTGTGTGTGTGCATGTGTGTGTGCTTGTGTGTTTGCGTGCGTGTGTGTGTGTGTGTGGATTACCACTCCAACATTTGTGTAGAACCAGCTGAATGTCACAGGTTACTGTTATGACCGAGTCCATTCACTTCACAGAGTGGATTAAGTGAAAAAGTGTCGGACCCAATGCTATATATAGCAATAGCTCCTAATTCAAATGTTACACTTTTGCTTCTTTGCTGAGTGGCTTCTTTATAGAGATGCAGAAAGATGGGAAGGTTGATAGCAATGAAATAGTAACAACCAAGAAATGGACTTCATCAATGACAGACACAGCATGCTTGTTCTTCCAATGTTAGATACCTCTGTTTATATATATAAAAATTGTCTTTCTAAGCAAACAAACAAAGACGCTATGATAAATGAATAGTGTCTTTGTTTCTTTCAGGGATTTGTTTGAGGCGCGAGGCTGTTTTCTTTCTCTCCCTGTTCCTCTGTGTTTTAAAGTGTAATCAACATTATTGATTATGTCTCCGAGGCCGTGTGTAACGGCTGTGAATGCACCACAGCTCACCGAGCGTCCTCTTGGATTTGTGAGAGACAAATTAATTGTTCGCTCAGAAACTGAAAACATCATCTTGTGGTTTCTCCAGTTGTAAATGACTCGTTATGCAGTGCATGAATTTCTTATTATAAATATGTAATCCTTCTTTAATAAATGCATGACTGACTATGCATGATATGAATTCACATATGACACATTGTGAACTCATGTGACTATGAGGTAATAAGTAGACTTCATAATCAGTTCAGAGCTGAGCAAAATTGCATGCAACAGAACAAACAGCTTAATTATTGATCCTGAAGACATCTTTTGTTCATTTTTATTTAATTTAAATTCAAATGTGATTTTATAGTGGATCATTTGTAATCATAAAGTGCTCGTCTCAGCTCCGTCTCACGGTCGTAGGCTGTAAGACAATTTTTTTTTGACAATACGCGTGTAAATGTGAGGTTAAAAAAAAAAAGAACGACTACTTCTGTAGCAGAGCAGCTGTGTTTGTAGTTCCGTCGTTAGCTGTTAGCTGTTAGCTGTTAGCTCGCAGCGTCCAGCACAATAACGGTGGGCAAACTGTTTTCCCTTACTGCGTCTCAGGGAGCAGAGTCAGCGCGATCATTTAGATAAAGTTCAATAGTGAAATAGATTTCTGGTGGACATTTTGGGAAACTTGCTTATTCACTTTTCTGCCGTGTTAGGCCAGACAAGTCTATTTATACAACACATTCAGCAACAAGGCAATTCAAAGCACTTTACATCAAATATCAAAAGCATCGAGACAAAGAAACACATTTCAATAATAGACAATATAAACAAGCTAAATAGAATATCAAAAACTCAAGACTAAAAGTTACAGTGCAGTGTAAGAAATGATTCAATAAAAGGCAGCAGAGAAGTCTGCCCGGATTTAAAAGAAGGGAGAGTTGTAGCTGACCTGAATCAGCTGCAGCAATCACGTTTTTAGGGAGACCTCTGAAGGCCTTGATATATTCTTAATAAGATAAGATAAGATAATCCTTTATTAGTCCCTCAGTGGGGAAATTACAGGATTACAGCAGCATTGCTCACAAGTAATAAAATTAAGATAAAAAATCAAGTAGTATAAATAAACTAAACAGTAATAAAAAATATGACAGTAAAGAAGAATACAAAATATACCAGTATATACAGACGGAGTAAAAATGTAAAATATAAGATAATACTTAAACGTATTGGATATTGCACGGGATTGACAGTAAAGAAGAATATTAAATATACCAGTATATACAGACGGAGTAAAATGTAAGGTAAATACTTAAACGTATTGGATATTGCACAGGATTGCACGGGATTGACAGTAAAGAAGAATATTAAATATACCAGTATATACAGACGGAGTAAAATGTAAGGTGAATACTTTAACGTATTGGATATTGCACAGATTAGATATTGCACCAGGTGAATGAATTAAAGTGTTCAGAAGTGTTCATATTCATGTTCAAGTGAATTAAAGTGTTCAGAAGTGTTCAAGTGTTCATGTTCAAGTCAAATGTTCGTGTTCAAAGTGTTAGTGGTCTCCCAAGAGCAGTTTGTTGTGCAGCCTGACAGCAGCGGGGAGGAAGGACTTGCGGTACCTCTCCCTCAGACACCGGGGATGGATCAGCCGGTGACTGAAGGAGCTGTGCAGAGCTGCCAGAGTGTCCTGCATGGGGTGGGAGGCGTGGCTCCTCAGGGATGAGAGCTTCGCCATCATCCTCCTGTCTCCCACCACCTCCACAGTATCCAGTGGACACCCCAGCACGCTGCTGGCCTTCCTCACCAGTTTGTCCAGTCTCCTCCTGTCAGCTGCCGCGATGCTGCTGCTCTAGAAGACCACTCCATAGAAGATGGCTGATGCCACCACGGAGTCGAAGAAGGTCTTCAGGAGTGCTCCTTGCACCTCAAAAGACCTCAGTCTCCTCAGCAGAAAGAGTCTGCTCTGTCCTTTTTTATAAAGAGCGTGAGCGTGGTCAGTCCAGTCCAGTTTATTGTTCAAGTGAACACCCAGGTACTTATATGAGTTCACGACCTCAATGTCCAGTCCCTGGATGCTCACCGGTGTCGGAGGAGGGCGTTTACCCCGGCGGAAGTCCACCACCAGCTCCTTGGTCTTGCTGGTGTTGATGTGGAGGCGGTTCCGCTGGCACCATCCTAAAAAGTCCTGGTTTAGTTCCCTGTATTCTCTGTCATCATCTGCGGAGATGAGGCCGACGATTGCAGAGTCGTCAGAGAACTTTTGCAGGTGGCAGTTGGCAGAGTTGTGTTTGAAGTCCGAGGTGTAAATGGAGAAGAGGAATGGAGCCAGAACGGTTCCCTGTGGGGCCCCTGTGCTGCAGGACACCCGATCTGACTCACACTCCCGTATCCGCACATACTGTGGACGGTTGGTGAGGTAGTCCGGGATCCATGCAGTGAGGTAGTGGTCCACCCCGGTCTGCTCCAGCTTGTCCCTCAGAAGCAAAGGCTGGATGGTGTTGAAGGCACTGGA
This sequence comes from Lycodopsis pacificus, assembly GCA_028022725.1. Classification (NCBI taxonomy): domain Eukaryota; kingdom Metazoa; phylum Chordata; class Actinopteri; order Perciformes; family Zoarcidae; genus Lycodopsis; species Lycodopsis pacificus. The sequence goes on along the minus strand of CM051694.1, from coordinate 5,623,033 downwards.
GAAGTCGTAGAACATGACTCTCACAGTGCTTCCAGCCTTTTCCAGGTGAGAGAGGCATCTCTGCAGCAGGAAGATGACGGCGTCATCCACCCCGATGCCAGACTGGTAGGCGAACTGAAGAGGGTCCAGGGATGAACTCACCAGAGGGCGGAGTTGGGCAAGGACCAGCCTCTCCAGGGTCTTCATCAGGTGGGATGTCAACGCCACCGGCCTGTAGCTGTTGAGGTCCTTGGGCCGTGGGTTCTTTGGTACCGGTACCACGCAGGATGTCTTCCATAGCTGTGGTACTTTCCCCAGCCTCAAGCTCAAGTTGAATATGTGCTCCGCTCTCCCACACAGCTGGTCTGCGCAGGATTTGAGGAGCCTTGAGCTGATCCCGTCCGGACCCGTGGCCTTCCTCGCCTTGATCCTCCTCAGTTCCTTCCTCACTTGGTTGAGGGACACGCGGGGGGGTGGGGTGCTGTGTGTTGGAGTGGGGAGGTGTGGAGGGGGGCCGAGTGCTGTGGGAAGGGGGGAGGTGGAGGGGGAGGGGGGGGTAATAATCCACAGGGGATGCAGATGACGGGGGTTGCAGCAGCAGGGAGGTCTGGGTGGGGGGAGGGGTGAATGGCTGGTCAAACCTGTTAAAAAATAAGTTCAGCTCATTCACCCACTTTTGGTCCCCCTCAGGCTGTTGGTTGGGCCCCTTGAACCCAGAAATCGCCTTGAGGCCCTTCCAGACCCCGACGGTGTTATTCTGCTGCAGCTGGTCCTCCATCCTCATCCTGTAGACATCTTTCCCCTCCCTGATCTTCATCCTCAGCTCCCTCTGCACAGTCCTCAGCTCCTCTTTGTTGCCAGATCTAAAAACCCTCTTCTTCTCCTTGAGGAGGGCCTTTATCTCCGGAGAGATCCAGGGTTTGCCATTTGAGAAACACCGTACAGTCTTGGTGGGTACGGTGTTCTCAACACAGAAGTTAATATAGTCCGTGATGCAGTCGGTGAGACCGTCGATGTCATCCCCATGGGCATCACTGAATACCTCCCACACAGTTGTCTCAAAACAGTCCTTCAGAGCCTCCTCGGCTCCATCGGTCCATCGTCTAACTGTGCGGGTCACAGCTGGCTGCTTCTGTGCAAGAGTTGTGTACACAGGCAGGAGGTGCACCAGGTTGTGGTCAGATCTGCCCAGGGGAGGGAGAGGTGATGATATGTATGCCTCCTTGGTGTTGGCATAAAGAAGGTCCAGTGTTTTCTTGTCTCTGGTGTGGCATTTGACATACTGGGTGAATGTGGGCAGAGTGGAGGATGGAGGGGCGGGGCTGACTTTGTATAGGCTGACTTTGTAATTGTCTGGTTGAAATTCAGGTCTGAGTCCATGACCACCGAGATCTTCTGACTCGGTCCGTGGTTTTGGACATTGCCGATTGAAGCAGTGACTTTTAATTGTTCCTCCTTCGCTCCAAAAACATTTACCTCAGTTTTGTCTTTGTTTAATTGAAGAATATTCTGGAACATCCAATCGTTGATTTGTTCAATGCAATTACTGAGTGCTTGTATTGGATCATAGTCCCCGGGTTATATGGTTATGTAAATGAGTGTTTCATTGGCATAATTGTGGAAACTTATTTTGTTGTTTTCCATAATCTGAGCCAGTGGAAGATTATAGATGTTAAATAGAAGAGGCCCCAGAATGGAGCCTTGGGGAACTCTGCATGTCGTATTTGTTAAATTACCTATATACACAAAGTAGCGTGTGTCCTTCAAGTAGAGTTAGACGAGAAGATTGATGTCACGCTCCTGGCTGCGTGCTACGAGCTATAGCTAGCTGCCAGCTTAATTTACTTTAGCATAAAGACTGGAGGCAGGCGGAGACAGAGTCACAGCCACATGGCTCCTCTGATATAAACATGGAGTCATCAGCCTCTTCTTTTCACCTCCAAGCCATCAGATTCACTGGGTTTGAGGTTGACTTTACCACACAACCAAACAGCACGTTCCCATGTACTTACAAATATACCATCTGCATATTGTATTTGATGGATTTAGTCAAATATTTTAGCATTAAAGTTTGTGTGTGTACTCCTGCCAAGGATCTGTTTGTGCAGACAGTCTTCAAACAGTATCAGATGTCTCAGGATATGAACAGATTCCTGGAAGCGGCAGAATACTCTGATGTGGAAGTGTTGGAGTTACAGCTTGGAAAGTGTTATTGTTTTTGCCCAACATCAATGACCTGAATATAGGCCATGTGAAATATTTAGACCACTTGTCAGTGATGTAGAAACCCTCGCAGTTGCGAAGCTACCGTCTTAAACAGTAAATCCCACTTGCCTAGGTCGTCATCAATCCAAGAGAAATCCATGTGAGAGTGTGAGGCAGAGTTTACCCTCCCCCCCTTCTTCTCACATCAACACAGCCGCTCCACCGGGCAACCCCGTGGCACTCGCTCTCTCACAGAGGTGTGTGCTTCTCACATCTCTGCTCGTCGCCGAGACAGATAAATGACCTGATTTGAATACACTCTTGTATTGTATGTGACCAGACTTTCACACTGGGGCTCTCGGCACATGAGGGATTCGTGTTTGAGGCACATCTGCGCACAGTTCAGCTCAAGGGCCCACACACGGGACTGGTGGATGTTGATGGAAACTCTCCTGCTGTTTCAAACACGATGCCGTTTCTGTGGCCTGCAGCAGCGGTCAGTGTGTCTGGGGTAGATTTCAGAATTCAGACCAGAATTTAGGGGAACTTGAATCAAGTCACTGAAAGACAACGCACTAGAGTCAACACTGTGTGTATTAGAACCACAGTGTGAAGTGTTGTTTATACCATGAGTCATGGAAAGAGTGAGTCAAGCAACGGATGTTAGTACCAAACAGCAAACTACGGTATTAACTTTAGAGCAGGCCACATCAGCATCATGGTCGCCCACAAAGGGCCGGTTGTAAATGTAACTACTCGTAACATATTGTTAAATAACTCTCTCTGTATTTGATTATTGTTTCTTCAAGTGTAAAAATATTGTACATGCAGTTATATAAATGTAAAAATATATTTAAGCACATTTCTGCTATAACTTAAATCCTTTTAATTTCGGGTTAAGAAACCCACATTACTCTATCAAAGATCAAACTATTAAAGAAAATAACAAAGACAAATATCAAACAAGTTATTACAATAACTTTGTTCAAAGCTTAAAATACTTTCATGGGTGTGTTTGCACAATCCCACGTGAAGTATTTCATGTGTTTTAAAGCCACGTTTAAAGTATTCAATGTACTCACAATACATTTCATGTCAAATGTACAGTAACCAGCCAAAGAGCTGCTTCTATGACTGTGTATTTAAGTATCATTTTGACTTTCTATCTCATAATTTTGACTTTCTATCATAGTTATGACTTTCTATCTCTTAATTTCGACTATGGGGATATTTTTTATTATCAAGTCTAACTTAAATTTTTTTTTTTGCTGGCGGATTCGCAGGCCACATAAAATAAGACACCCAGAATGCAATCTGCCCCAAAGAGGCGGGTCTATGAAGCAGTTTAGCCAATGATGCTTTAATGCTGATTAAAGATATAAATGAGTGAAATACAATTTAGCCAATCAGCGTCCTCAAATCGATTCGGCGCCGGCATCCTGGTCGATAGTTCACGGAGCGTTTCTGATCTGAACTACAGACAAGCCGCCTAAGCCCCGCCTCTTCACGTTTAGAATGCCACATATAGATAGTGACATATCTGCTATATGTTATCCTTCCACAATTAATTCTAGCTCACTACAGCCTTTTATGTAGATATTTTTTTTATTTATTTTTTATTTATCATATTACTATTATTTTATTTTGGGGGTAGGGGATGAGTAATGTAATACCGATTTATCAGCAGCATTAACTAAGGTACCACACTTTTATCTTATTGCTCTCTTGAGTGAAGCGGACTAAGAGTTTGGACTTCCACGCTTCAGGCGACACATCCTGCCAGCAACGAGGGGTTTTCTTTCATTTCATTTTTCCAAATTGTGTGTGTTGCGTTTGTTGTAAACTCAAATTAAAGGTAACCTGAATATAGTTAGATTGTATCGTTTCCTGTTAAAGGGAATTATTACGGTAACCCTCAAGTTATTAAAGGGAAATAGAAAACAGCCCTACCTAGAACATGTGCACCAGCGCCACTGATATACACATAACCATCTGATACTAGCCCAGAGTTCAGCATATTCATCTAGCAAACTATACCTACCTTGGAGTGTTACAATAGTGAGTATCATTTTATTCAATGTGTCCATCCAGGCAAATTGGTGGATCCAAATGTTATAAAAAAAAAAAAATGATATAATTTCTTTGTAATCATCCAAAATAATGTTAAGTGTGTGGGTATTTTTCCAAGTAGGCCACTGACTAGTCGATACGTGCGATGCATTGAGTGGGCAACGCGTCATGTATTGAGTGGGCCGGTCTGACAGTAACTCCCGGACCACTTTTTTCTCCCAGTCCGCTCCTGGTGATAGTGACTCGTCTAAAACATTTAAAAAAGGAATAACTTCAACAGAATCATTCTATACACTGTAGCTTCTTTACATTCTAATATAATGTAACTCCTATGGGCCTGATTTGAACACAATAGGCAAAGGTTTTGCTCAAGCTGAATCTGCAATTGGGCGACTGCTACCATCATAAATCTGATCATCCACAACATGATTCAAATATCAAAACATCATCAATACTAAATTAGCACCGAAAGTAACAAACCAGTCATTACTTGAAACTGAAAAATGTCCTGTTCATCTTCAAAAGACAATTCTATTAGAATGTAAAGAAGTTACATTGTTCCGAACGTTGGGAATGCCGAACGTTGGGAACGCCGGCCCCAGCTATTTTTTGTTGTTGTTCCGGGTTCAAAAGGACGTTCGGAACGCCGGGAACGTTCGGAACGCCAAACGTTCGGCCTCAGCTGTTTCTTGTTATTGTTCCGGGTTCAAAGCGTTCGGCGTTCGGCGTCCTCAGGTTAGCATAGCATAGAGAAATAGGGGCTGAATCTTTATCATTATTAAATTATTAAATGATAAAATAGCTATAACTTTGTGATTCTGTTTAGTCCAGCAGAGAAGGCTTAGCTGGCCCTGACGGCCCACCACTGGACTGCACTAATGACTGATCTGAATACCAAACTGCAAGGCAAGGGCCTCTTTGCACATGACATGCAGCCTGGTGAAGGCTTTCATGACAAAGTTGCAGTTTCTTTCAAGCCAGATGCAGGTAACACTCTCACCCATCTGCAAACCCTGAAAGAAGCCACACCATCAGTTGAACATCTCCACAGGTACTCATCCATGTTAGGGGCACTGCATGGTGAGTTTTCAAGGCCATTTCAAGACTTCAAAACAGTTGAGAGTGAAAGATGATTTATTCTCCCTTCACGTGCAGTGGGGATAATGCTCCCAGTGATGTTCAGCTCCAACTCATTGACCTGCAGTCTGATGCAGTACTGCAGAGCACTTTAAGTCAGTATCACTGCTGGAGTTTTATTCTTCTCTCAAAGAAGAGAACTTTAAACACATGAGGAGGCATGCTCAGAAGATGTTGCTTCTCTTTGGATCGACCTACATCTGTGAACAAACTCTGTGATGAAGTTGAACAAATCCAGATCCTCTCACTGACATCAGCTGTCCATCACATCTCACCTCACACATTCAGCCTGACTTTAGTGCACTTGTTCAAAAACTAGATTTCTCGCACTGAACTGAAAAACAGAAAGCGGTCATTTGTATAGTAATAGTTATAGTAATAAAAGTACTAATTTTGCAAAAACATGATCCCTGTCAGTGTTCTACTATTATATATGAATATTACAAATGTATATTTGTTTGGATCATTATTCCTGCTGCAGATGTTTTAGGTGGAGCTCATTTTAACTCCTTTATATCCTCTGTTGTTCAGTTTGGGTAGTTAGGAAAGGTTTGAACAATTATAATGTGCAAAGTAACTAAAGCTGTTAGACAAATGTAGTGGAGTAAAAAGGACAATATTTCCCTCTGAGATGTAGTGGAGTAGAAGTACAAAGTTAAATAAAATACAAATACTCAAGTAAAGTACCTTGAATTTGTACATAAGTACTTAGTTACATTCCACCACTGATCATAACATTTACTCTTACCACTCGCAGCTTATAAAAACCATACAACATACTGCTTTTATGAAAGAGGTGGAATAGTATTGAGCAGGATTGAGTTCAGTCTATTGGTCCGGCCCTCCACAACAGTCCCTGTTTCTCATGCGGCCCCTTGGGAAAAATAATTGCCCACCCCTGCTCTGACACGTCAAAGAATACGCCCAACATGTTAAACTAAAGATCTGATTGGTTGAACACTATGACAATCAACAATATCGTCCCCATTCACTTAAACTGCACATGGATGCACTTGTGAGTCTGGAGACCTCTGCCTCTGTTCTTACCTAGAGACACAGAGGTGGAATCTGATTGGATAAAAGCTCTACTTAAAACAAGCTGCACTGGAAGCAGAGCAACTGAGGAAGACATGAGCTGTGCAATGAGAAAATAAGCTAATGGGGAAAATATGTTTATAAATTACAATACATGTAGTGTATTTAAGAAACATTATTAAATTATAAAACAGATATAGCTTTGTGATTCTGTTTAGGCCAGCAGAGAAGGCCTTGCAGGGCCTGACGACCCGCCACTGTAACTCGGCCATTATTGTGGTGGCAACAAAGTGGAAGCGTCACCACTCTTGACTGTCATCCGCAGGATGGTTGTGAAAAGTGCGTATGTGTCATAATTAGTTGTCAGGCTTAGCTAGCATGAGAATTGATTTAGACATTTGGTATCCAATACTTCTTGCCCTGTAATCAGATTGCATATCTTTAATAAACATCTCAAATATTGAAAAGGTGGAATTCTCTTTTTTAGGAGCCAGGAAACAAGCGGGTATGCATTGGGTCAGAAGATTATAATGGCTGAATACACTGAACCCCCAGCTCCCCGGGCGCCGTTCAACGGCAGCCCACCCATCCCTATATGCAGGGATGGGTCAAATGCAGTAGTCAACCTTCGTGTATGTGTGAAAATGTATATGACAATAAAATCCTAACTTGCTTACAAATCTATGAGGACTTAGAATTATGGTGATTTTCTCATTTAGGTGTCGGTTCAAATGTGGCTAAATATGGTTAATAGGGTTTTTAGGCATGTAGCTGTTTGATGGCATGCTGATGGCTGTATTCCACAATCAGCAGGCTCTATTGAATTAGAGATCTGATAAGAGGCCCTCCCTTCCCCCACCTCTTCAATTTTTAACAAGCCCTTTTGAGGATAACCATGCTCTCTGTGTTCATAGCATTAGCCTCCTCATCCCTCACTGGCCACGCGTGTTTCACATGCCCTCCATCCCACCGGTAAATGATTCTGAGCTACATGATCAAAGTCGTTCTGAAGATCTAGTCTGCAGTTCAGGTTTGCATGGTAGACGGCTCACTCTCGTGCTCCTGGCACAATCTCCCATTCTCACAACATCCACGCACACGGCCGGCGGAAACCTAATTTGCGGATTAACCCTCGGATTTACATCTCGGAAACGCGGCCCCTTCCGAAGGGGGAGAGTGCGAGCGGAGCCAGCTTTTGCATTTGAAGAAATCATTAACAATTAAGAGCAGGGGTAAGGGATGACTCCGAAAATGGTTGTGGAGCGGCACGAAAGCAGCAACGCCAACTGAAATAGTAATGTGCTTTCCTGTGTAGCTGTCAGCTCTCTCATTTCATATCCTCTGAGTGGCAAAGACTTGACGTGGGATTCCAACAATGCGGATAATGTTCGGTTGCTGCTCACAGAAACAGTTAATGGGGAAAAAATCCGTCCTGACAATGGATTTCACAAATGTTATTTCTGTGTTGTGCGTCCAAACATTCTCATTGTATCCATAGAACAAGATGTACTCTCTGTACATTGAGTGGCTCTGTCGTGTGAGTGGAGGATGTTTGCTTCTGTCTTGCTCAACTGTATGAGCTAATGTACAGTATCATCCTGCAGGAGAAAGAAACAAAGGATGAGCTGATTGCACGCCAACTGACATCTCTCTTATATTGTTTGAAATATACAGTAGCAGCTCAAATCCGTCAGGTTAAAGGGTCAGAGGGGGTCATAAATCAGACATCCGCTTTATATTTAGTCCTCTCTCCAAGGCAGTGCTCGGTGGTGCTCACCTCGCTCTCCCAATCCGCTCATGTTTTATACATGTCACCCTTCACACTGCGTCTTCATCTCGCGTATATTCCCCAGGCATACAATGAGAAAACTGGAGAGATCTGTGTTTTGTTTCTGTCAAATGTTTTTTTTCTCCAGGGCAGAGTTTGGGCAGCCTGGTGCTTTCGGATATGAGGCAGAGAGACGTTGGGGTCCTAGAGCGCAGTTGGTAATGTGTCCGCGGGCCTGCGGTGATGCTGTAGAGTCTTCATGCAGAATTAGACATCTTAACCCTTTCATGCTTTTCAGGTGGTTTCCTTCTAGGAAGCCAGAGAAATCGCTCTTGACATGTGGCCTGTTTTTGGTAAAGTTTTAAAATTATTATTATTTGGTTCTTCAGAGGACTTACCAGAAACATTATGTAAATGAATGAGGAATTATTTGTTATGGGGACTAAGAGTCTGGAGCCACTAGTGGCCGTGTGAGGTTGTACCGAGGTAAAGCGGTCCTTTGAGCTAAAGATCAACATGCTAAGGGGTCGACAAATGCTCGAACCAAACTAATTTGTCATGCGACCACGTCGGACATCAACTGTGTTTGTAGTTCTTCCGAGCAGCCACGCTGGGTGGAGTGCAAAGCCTGCCGTCATAGAGTGCTGGGAGACGTGATATCGTTTCCATATGGGAATGAAGACGCACATTCTCAGACAGTCTCTCCCGGAAGACATTGAAGACGTTGCACTCAGTTGTGCACATGAAAAGTGCACAAACAGTTGTGTCACACATGAAAAACCAATTATGGTGTGAAGTGGATGTGAATGTCGGATTGGAAGGTTTTAGAGATGTTGAGGGGGTTTCCAGACACTATGGGACCATCTGACGAGCAGTGATAACAAAGTGTCAGCTGACGCAGACCGCCATTACATCCCTAGAGCAACCCTGCAAGCAGAACTTTAAAAAACAAAACAGTGCTACCAATCGATTTCATGTCCACTGTTAGTAAGTTAGTAAAACTGGATATTGTTATGGAAAAAATGATAGTGAGGGCAGGAGGCATGACTCTGGGGATGATGATGGCTTCCATCACTTTTTATTGTTGCTGTCCACAGGACTAAATCAGATCATTTAAAGAAAAGCTTTTTTTCTGGATTGCGCCATTAAGCACAACTGTATGTCAGTGAACGCTACTGCAATGTCACTTTCAGTAGAGAATGAACAATATTTCCAGTTCACATTATGGAAATGGGGGATTTGGAATTTAGGTTTTTGAAGTCATGATTTGCATCTACATCACTGCTCAGTGGAATGCTTTCATACCGTAGACAACCTCAAAATTACATATTACCATTTGGCTGTTGTTTTTCGGCCGAGTGTGCATGCGCCTCAACAAAAACCATCAGCCCCCAGGCCGGGATCCCAGAGGAGATAAGGGATGAAGAATAGATGGCATTCGGAGCTCTCAAGCCTCTCGCACGTGTTTTATATTTTTACCCCCAGACTTCTTGGGAGCCATCTGTTCAAACATTTAAAGGATACCTTGCTCTCGCCAGCCAGAGAGAGAGAGAGAGTAGAGCAACTTGACCAGAAAACATTACGGATCTGCTGTCGAGTAAACGTAGCTCCCGAGGTAGAGGGGCAGAGAGATTTGTTTGAGTAGAAACCAGAAAATAAAGAATGGAGTGCTGCTATGAATTCATCTGATAACGAAGAACACAGAGGCCGTGATGATATTTCTCCATAGCGAATCTGCAAACATCTTTTAATTGTGCGCATCTGACCAGCTGGGTTAACTTTTTGGCCGATGGAGGAATTGATCAACTTCCTGCTGTTTTCACTGCGAAAGCTTCTGCTGCACATATTTGTGGGCCGCTCAGGGAACAGCTTGTTCTTGGCTTTGTGTCTCAGGACAAGACAGAACATTCCAGTCCAGACGACTGGACTGATCGCACTGAATATGACTAAATCTTCCAGTTCGTATACGTAATATCCCCCACTCTGAATTACAGAGCATTTAATCACCGTTAAATGCATTCTGAGACGTAAGGTACGGTGGAATAATAGCTCATAGTTATTTCATCTGTCTTATTCAGATATGAGCGAACACCATTGAAGCTCGTTCACTGAGGAATGTTATCAGGTTGAAGACTCTTTATTTTTTGCATTGCCATCTCTCTGTTCATAATTGGTGTTCTTAAGCAGATGGCAGTTTTTTATTTTACAAAAAGCCAAATTGTGACACTGAGTGCCTCCCTCAAGACTTCTCCGCCATTTTCAGAGAAAGCCTCAGAATAGATCCCGACAAGCCATTACTGCTCTTCACTTTCCCCTGTTTATTTCTATTTACAGCGAGTTAATACAATTATTCCCAGTCGTGACCTATTTAAGCGGTGCATGCTACGAGCCATTAGCATTCAGCGAGTCTACAAAGTTACCACATTGATGGATTTGTGAAAGGAAGGTTGTGTTTTTTAGTGCATGCGTAGGTGGAGGTTCAGAGGCCTCCTGTTTGTCTTCATTTAACAGATTTTCTGTTGCCATAGGAGCAGGCGTCTTTTTTATATTTCTTTCCTCCCATGAAAGTGCAGCACTTCAGACCGCGCTGTCTGGATTCAGATCTACAAGAGGGTGTCAGGGGAGTTGTCCAGGATTTTACACTTATCACCGCTTCCATTAGATGACTTGCAGCTCACTTTGGAGAGAATGTTGAGTTCAGAATGCCTTTATTATTGCAGAACCATTCATGAGTACATGGTAATGTGGATTTAGCTTTAAAAACAGCATATATGTACTCCAGCGTGTGGAAGAGAAGAGACATTTTCTGTGGGTATTATAAAGTGCAAATGTAGGATTTGTTAGCCTCTCTTTTGTTATCCCCGTGCCTTGATTTGCTTTGGAAGATTTTTTTAAGCTCCCTTTTGTTGCTGCTGATTTATCACCCTACCCGGGAAGGGTTCAAAGACTTCTCAGTAAATCGAGCAGAAAAGAGAAAAGTCAGCATACTATCCTGGACACATGCCATTCACTGCTCTCCGCTGCTTAGGACCTTTCCTCAGTCACAAGTAAGTCAACCAAATGGCTCACACGTATCCCTACGGGTCCCTACGGGTCAGTGGTTCCATAACCGATATCCCTATCAGATGAGCTCATCGACATGTGCATGGTACAAATGTCTTCATTTCAGTTCATTTGAAGTTAATGACAAGAAACACCGCAGAAAGTGGACATTGTTATATTTTTATGCAACTTAGTATTCAGTGTTTAGCTGGGTTTAGTCAAGTAACCAGTCCTGTTACAACCCCTTGGAGTGGCAGAAGGTGCATCTTTAAAACATTTATTTATTAATGGTTAATTATTAATTAATTACTAACTATTTCAACTACTTATTACTTTTAGCTAACTATTTCAACTATTTATCAATAAATCAAAGCTAACTATTCATGTATGAACAGCATACAAATAGCTTAGGTACTCTAGAATCTTTCCTCGTATGCTATAGTAACTGCAGAGGTACAAGTAACCTTGTTGGGAATCACATCGATAGAGCCCTGAGTTCACTATGCTATCACTAATATGCTGATAAACCAGACACTAAAAATGTATTGTTCCGGCAATCCACCGTAGCCCAAAGGTATCTGCTTTTCAATAAGGAGTAAATGTCCATGTTCAGTGATCACAGTGAGCATTTAAATAACAGAAAAGCATGCTGCGGGTGATGTCACTGTAACCTCAAGATTATACTGAAAAGAGGATGACTGGATGTTTCTATTAAAAGGTCTTGTGTGATCTGATCTATCCCTTTCAACAATGCCAGGGAGTCCTATTAAAAAGTGGGTCAATGGAGCTATTTTTAGTAGCCATTGCGCACCCCTTTCTACAAACAAGCAAAGGCACAAATTCCGGATGAAACGTCCCCCAGCTACACTGAACAAATATTCGGGGGAAAATGAAGGCGTTCGACTTGCCGGTAAATGGGGTGAACTATTTATCTGGTTTCAAAGTTCACCTCCCTGTGGAGATGAGAAGCTGCGTGAGGGCATGAAATGACTGAGGCGGTGGGGGGGGGAGTGGGCTTCGCCTCCTGGATTGGCTTTGATAAACTGGGGACTTGTAAGATTTGTTGGGCTCTCTGTTCTAAAGTGGGCTCCTGTTTCATCATCTCCACGTCCCGGGAACCTCGCGTGGCTACCTTGTTGTAATTCCTCCTCATTTTCTGGCTTTTCTCTCTCATTTTGCCTTTCATTCCCAGAGAAAGCACTTGAAAGGGAAGTGTTTGCTGCCTTCTCCTCCGTCAGAAGTGACACTGTGGGCGATGATGTGACGGAGGCGTACCAGAGACAACATCCTCACATTGCACCTTATACTGGATTAACGTTCCACAATTGCACACAAAAGTTTGTCAACTAAACAGAGCCTAAAGTGGCACATGTTGGGAGTAGAACTTGAGCTGTGCAGAAAAAGCCATTTAAACAGCACGAAATTAAGGGAACAAAAAAAAAGTAGGCAGGCGTGTTTGAGGATCATACGCTGTTAATGATGGAGGGGGATGCAGCAAATTGCTGCACATCCCTGCAATCAAGCTAAATAAATCACATGAGGCTGTGCACTGCCCTAACAAACGGGGCAAGAGAATGTCAGTGGAGCAGAACGCGATTTTGCGGCAGAGCAGAAAATGCACTGTATTCCTACAGGCATTGCATGACAAATCTGTGAACTTCTACTAAGCAGTGGTGGAGCATTGTCTGTAAGCAGGAATTCCTAAATGGCTGTTTCACCTCAGGCCCACCAGAGGCAAAGGAAACATTAGCAAATCATGGCTCATTCTGGCCTTCAACTCAAGTTTTTACTTTGACATTAACATCAGGTGAATAATGTTGATGACGCTCAAAGGAAGAGTTGGCACTTCGCATAGCAGGCTTTTGCAGGATTGTCTGTGTACGTTTCCCAGAGGAGTTCGCACACATGCTGGTGTGAAATCAGTTGTTGTAGCACCAGAGCGGCGGTGTGTTCATGAGCAAACCCCTCAGCAGTCTAATACCTTCATCCTTCCGGGTCACGGTTGCAGAGGTTCTATGTTTCCAGGAAACTACTCACCTTGAGTTCAGCGCCCGTGATGTTGCATTCAGTAAACCCTCAGAATTCAGTGTGTAGAAGTTTCACAATTGTGTTGTAAGATGATGATGCTTGTTTTGTAGCAATGAAAGTCTAAACACAAATTTTCCTGCAGAGTTTATCGAGGTTACGTAATGCTAAATGAGCCTGGCAGCTCACTGATGAGGCCCAAAATAGACTGCCTTGCTCAAAGGCAGCAGTTAAGAATAAATGTGTTTCTTGCCACCCTTAATTCAGCTCTGATTTGGCTTTCATCCTCCTCCTGTTAGCACCATATATCAAAGCAATCATTTTCTGGCTACTTTTCAGTGGCAGTCGCTCACTCCGAGCTCAAGGCCAAAGTGCTTCTCGGATGAGTCAGAAAACATCACAATTTGCGACAATTTACACGATATCTGATCGGTCTGATCTCCTGTTGCGTGGATTGGCCAAGTGGAAGCAGCAGTCAGTGTGTCCACGGTGAGACGGGTTTTGTCAAAGAGAAACAGCATGGATTGGTAATGACATCTGCCAGGAGGGCCCTTACAGTCAGAGGTGATGTGAGAAAGATGAGACAGAATCAGGATGGCAAGAGAGGGGAGAAAGACGGCAAAGGCATATTGACATGAAAGCTTGTTTTCTTTTTTTTTGTGCACAGTAAGCTAAAATGATAGGCTCTATTCTAATCATATCATATTCCCCATCAGGTTGTTGGTGAATAAGCAAAGGCTGGCTGGTGAGTTAATACATGTTAAACATGTTGTAATCACACATGTAGAACATGAATTTGCTCCCTCTGGTCCCCCTCTCCATGCTCTGCTGCTGCTGCCATGTCATCGCTGGAACAACACTGCCGCTTAGTGGCTGGATCGTCTTCCCCCTGGACAAAACATTGCGAGGTTTGCCTCAGCACACTCATACAGCTCTTAGCCCTGTGTGATATTTGCACCATAACTGAACTCATGAGGATCACTTGAGGTTTAGCCCCGTGGGGGGGGGGGGGGACACTTTACATGCTTAAGAAGACTAGACTAGAAGACTAGACATTGAGAAAAGAGACCCTCTTAAAGACCAGGGCCAAGATATCAGGTATTAAAGGAAGGCCCACCTTTAAGACCTTTACATGTCAGTCGATTTTGTGACTTTTTTTCCAAAACAAATGTTCAATTTATCAACTGACTCAATGTGAACAAAGGACTGTCAAGAACCGTGGGGATCTGGGGTCCCAGGGCAGTTGTCCGCTTGCTGGTTGACAATCCAGCTTTGCTGCAACCTAACTTAGACAACAATGTTACCACATGTCTGTTCATTAAGTCTGAAGCTAAAGAGACTATCTTATTTGTTATGTCCTGTTACTCATACGTGGCAGTGTTCACACATTATTCAAAGACAGGTAATCCTCACACCAGTTAGTTTAAATTAGCTGCTTTCGCTGTGTGTTGCATATTTAAATGGTTTCTTAACAACTGAAACTAAAAAGATTCTGTACGAACACTGTACAGCTATTTTGTATAAGCTGAATCAATTGTAGTGGTGTACTGGATGTTATTTAGATGTAAACAACCATGACTGTTTGTTTTGTTGACACTTCGATATCTCTTTTGATGAAGTGGAAATCATGGTAGCTCTGACAATATCTCAGACATTGTTATGTTCTAAATTATACTATTTGAACAAGTCATAACACTGTTCTCGGTCTACTTATTAAACCTTTGAGATGAAACTGTTTCCCCTGCTTCTACTCTTTATTCTAAGCTAACTGCCTCACTTTAGGATTTACAGGAAGTCACTTGCAGTTACTATGTTTTGGCGTCTAGTAGCTGGTTGCAGTGACTTCCTGGAGTCTTGTCATCACTATTGAGTTGCTGCAACCTAAACTGGAGCAACTAGCAGTTTGTCTTATGCTAGATTAAGCTAAGGTCTCCTTGTTCTAGCTTCATACTTAACAGAGACAATCGACGAGGAAGCAAATAAGCACTATTCACAAAATGTGTAACTATTCCTTGAAACAAAACTAACTTTTAAAAAGTTGTATTTTTCTCACTGCCTTTAAAACACATGTGTACTTTGCACACAGCAGTAGTTTGACATTCCATCTCTTAACCCCAAATGTGAACCAAACCAATCATGTGAGACTTTGCCTCCGACCTGGACGTAGAGGGTCAGGGCCTTGACCCTTTTATCTTGGAGAAATGACGTCCACATGTCACACTGATTTACATGTGCACTATCACTTTCAGGCTCACCAGGCACTAAGCAGACTCCCCTGAAACTCTCCATCACTGAACTCAAACATCCCCGTGAACAGAAACCTGACAGGTCAAGTCCGGGCCTGCTGGTCATAACGGCCAGGGTCAAGTGAAACAGTTGTCTGCGCTCATCTGGAAGTGGAGCCTCTGGGCGGTAAACACTGTGGTCAGCTCACGGTGGGTATGGACAGCTCTCCCACGCCACATCAGTCAACACAAGACAGCATACACTGGTCCCAAGATGCACATTACTGTCCGACACAATTAAGTGTAGTTCAATAAAAATTTCAAAGTTAACTTCGTATGAGAATGGTTGTAACTGGACCAACGTTTTTTTATTTGACCCTTTTTTTCCTCGACACAATATTTGAGGGAAATGTTTCCCTTCATACTAGTCCAGTATATGATTTATTATCTTCCTGTTATAAATGCTTTGCAATAATATGCAAACCATGGCACTCATATGGCTGCTCTGACAGCAATGCAGTTTTTTTTTATTTCAGCTTGCTTTTCTATTATCTGTTGTATGAATAAATGAAAGGAGACCATAACATAGACTCAAGCCATTTGCCATGCTGGGCAGGCTTTTGCTGGGCTAAACTCATTGAAGGTTAGGAGTTTTCCAGCTCATCAGGCTCCAGCTGAGTTAATGAACCCTCATGGCCCTGCCCCCGCGCTCTGGTCTGAGCATTACTCACAGGCTAAGCAGGGGAAAAAGAAGCTGCCAGTGTTGCTACGCCTCAGCAAGCCACTGCGCGCACACGGATCATGACTGTGGAAGTTATGGGGTCGCAGAGGTCTACGCAACATCTGCTGATCCCGTGTGATATCTCAGGAGAGTTCAATCAGGCCTCGCTGCGACACGGATAAACAAACACAAACGTGCTGGGACATAATTGAATTACTTCCATCCGGTAGGAACATTGCAGATGAAGGGTGGATGCCCCTGGACATGTTTGTGTGTATGTTTGAGCTGTAAAGTCAACGGATGTCATCTCGCAGAGGATGCTCTAGCCCAGATTCAACCAACTCTTGTTTGGTTTCCACAAGTGTGCAACAGGCCCAACATGAAGAAATATAATTTAGATGTAGTAATAATTTCTTCCTTTCTTTTTTAATTCACATTGAATTTGACAAATTCTATTCAAATATGTATTCCAGCAGACAGAAAAAAGTACTAATTTTAATATACAGAGTATTTCAGCCCCCTTCCAACAATATATTTAAAATGTAAAACGATAGTGGGAATTTCAATAAAAAAGGAAACAAACGATTCATACACATCAAAATAATAGTGATGCAGTTCCTTCACATAAAGTTGGGCAGTTGGGGGTCAGTGGAGGTTGACAGGCTGTTGGAGCCGGCCTCAAGTATCCATTTAAGGAACTGCAGTTTTGGCACCACTGTCTGCTTTATTTTTCATCATTGGAGGTTGCCTTTTGGTCAGAGCTTAACAAAATGATTAACATAATGTACAGTCCATTCCATGAGCCCATGTCTACTACAGGGGGAGGAATCAAAAAATGCGTTCCGTGTCATATTCAAAAGTGGAGGGCCCAAATTCAGTTCCCCTTGAGCTTTAAGTAAGTCCATTGGCTACGAGTTCAGCTCACCAATGGACTTGTGAATCTGGGAGATTAATTTCTGTACCAAACTTGCAATAACAGATGTATTGGGCACTTACTAACTTGTGATGCGCAGAACGAGTGAAGTAGTCTGTGGAGCGGCTGTAATTGATAGCCGGACAGGACTTTCACCCAGGAGACCGCTGTTTGAGTCCTGTGTGAAACCAAATCAACTTTGAGTTTACGCTCATTTAATTAACGTTTTTGTAAAAGTTAATGTTACGTAAGAAAGTCTGCTATGGGTGGTTGTCATTTGTTTACGCTGGTTATGTTGTTACGCATGTTACGTTTCGTTGTCACGTTATTATTTTAACACAGGATATCTTTTCTAACCGTAAGTAGTTGTGTTGCCTAAACTTCCAATCGTTACACAACGTTATCCCTGAAGCATTGTGCCCTTCTGCAAGGGTGATACGAGGCTGACATGAAACGTATTCATGAAACATATATTTTTACGTTTGGAAACGTTGGCATGTCACGTGTCCCGTGTTTTGCGGAAACGTTCAATGCAAACAGGTTTTTTTTCCTGGCGACTGGGTTGCTGAAACAATGAGCTGAAAGATGCTAAAATGCTCAATAAAGCTGAGGAGAATTTCAGAGTCGGGTGATAATTCTGAGTGGGATCGTCATTACGAGTGACCCGTTTCACTTTAAACCTAGTCATTTGAACCATTCTAGATTTTAAAAACATTTGTTACAGCAGCTGTAAATTATAGTTAAGTCTCAATAGGGTGTTTGGGGGTTTATAAAGGCGTATAGTCCATAACAATATACCACCTTACACACTACTACAGCAGACACTAATAAAACAGTCAAATACGCTTCAAAATATGGAAGATGATAAGTTACTGGGGCCTACAAAGGACAACACGCTGCACTCACCATGTCATCATAGTGCACTACATGGATGATCTAAAACATCCACCGAAAATATGACATGTATTATTTAACCTATTATTAATTCATGGTAAATTGCGTCGGTGATAAACGCGTATGTCTTGGGAGAGCACCAACAAAACTGCATGGGGAGACTGAAGCATGAACCCACGGATATACAGTAGCAACTGAAACGCTCACAGCTTGGCAACAGTGAGCATTTCCAGTTATGCAGTGTTGGTTTACTTGGCCTGTACAACAATATGGATTATTCTTATCCTTGCTCCTCTGAATGATGCGATGCTTCGCGGGCAAAAGGGTTTCCAAGTTCATCGGTTTACATAAAGTGGGTAGCAGCAGAAATCCAATGTTACGGTGCCGTCATGCTGACATACTTCCATAAAACTGCCACCAGGTCTGTGATTCAATTATGCTCCGGTCTTTAGTTTTCAGTTATCACTGAATCAAATAAAGGAAGGGGATTTACAGGGTTCATGGAGATTCCTTACAGACGTCTTGCGTCGGTGCTTCTATTAGAGCAGAGGAACATTTTTGAAAAATCATTTTTAATTCATCACTGAAGCAAATGAGCTCTGGATTGATTAGAAGTAAATACTTGACTGCAGATCCCCCAAAAAAAACCCAACTTACATGAGATGTGGACTTAAAAGCTACTGGCCATTCACACAATACTAAAATGCTTGAAAAATCTCAGCTTGCAGTCCGTGGGAGTAGCTAAGCAACCGTGCAGGAAAAGAAACGCCTTTGGAAATCTACTTATTTGAGGCCTGCAGATTACAACTGGATTTGGTTTTAAACTTCCAGCAGGGCGTTGGAAGAGCTCCCTGACTGAGGTGTGGAATGAGGTGCCTCACAGTATGCCGTGTCTGAAAACATTAGCTTCCACGCAGACTGATTTGTGGGAGGAAAAGTAAGTCTTATTCGCTTTTCGTGATCTGGTTCATCCCACGATTGCTTGATTGTGTTACTGTCCAGTTGAATCGTAAATTCCATTAACTGGCATTTAAGGAAACGATATCAAGACAGGAACGTAAGCCAGAGAGAGGAAATCAAACTGTCAGACTAAATCTTTCATCAACGCTATAAATTGCGTTCAGTTTGACATTTGTCTGTGGTTGTTAATTATTCAAAACTTTAATGATTCTAAAGTTAAATAGGAGATTTGTGTTTTACAATCTATGCTTTGTTATACAGAATCAAAAAAAAACTCTGAGTCTGTGAACAATGCTGTGTGAGATATTGATCCCATTCATCATGCTACTAGCCTCCCTGCTTTTTCCTTGTTATAGGCCATTTGCATACAATGTGTAGACTACAGCGTCCCTAAAGAAACACGTTTTGAATGTGGTGAGTCACCCGACAGTAGTTATGGCATTACTGGCAGAAGTAACCCTTAACCTTCCAGTGAGAACTCACACAGCGGTATAATCAGCTGCTTGAGCTGGATTGCTATCAACATGACACATAGACTGTTTCCCATGTTATTTAGTGCTGACTAATAGAGGACAATAAGAGCATCAGCGTAAAAACATTTTGCTATAGTCCTAGGACTAGGAATAGTTTAAAACTGTATGTTTTTTGGCCACTTGGGACATGAAAAGCTCCAAAACAAGCTAACAGACACACTATTGTCTTATTAAGCTGTTGTGGCAAACCTGTTAGCAAACAATTACTTATTCTCTCATCTTAGAACAATATTCACTCTCCTTTTAGCTCTCTTTTGGGTCTAAACTCCTCAGAAAAGTATCAGTCTTGAGCTGGCTTGATGGCTAACTTCTGTCTGCTGTGGTTCGGTAACATATTTCCATGCCTTTAAAGATGATCCTGATATTTTTTCTTGCTGAAAAGGGTCACAAAGTATTGTTATTATCCTCATTTAATGCAATAGACATCGACAGGAAATACTTTTTAAAAGTATGTATCTTTTTAAAAGTATGTATCAAAATTGAAAGAGGTTATACTACACAAAAGGGTTTGTAATTGTGGATACTTTTGGTTTTTTTACCCCTATATTAATTAAAGACACAAAATATTCATATATTATGACAACTGGAACCAATATTATACTGTGTGCACTTTATCTTAAAAAACACACACACAATGGAAAGATGGCAGCTGCAACAGGGCCGCTGATTCGCAGTGTTTCATCTGTGCATAACATGATTAATGAAAGATTTGTCAAGAAATTAGAAGCACATGGTGGTAGTGGTTCCTACATTATTACCTATAGGGCCACTCTATGGCCCAACTTTATTTGAGCTTATATTGTGCTGTGCGTGTAAAGTTGAGTTTAATCCAACTGCCTGAAACGGACTCAACAGTTACAAAGCACACATAGTGATGTGTCAGGGGAAACCTTTTGTCCCATTGCATCCTAACAGGTAAATCTGGTCATGCACCTTGAAGCAAGTGGAGTCAGTATGAGGCCACAAAGGGCCCTCACAAAGAGAGTCAAATGAGCACTGCGTGAAAGCCTGATTGAAAGCCCCCAGTCCCACGACATTCATAAATAAGCTACACAAACCTGAGATGACCTTCATTCAGCACAGTATGAAACCAGCAGCGTACCTATTTATAGATTGGTATAGGTGCAGCTCGTGTGCTGTCGTAAATCAGAGCAATGATAAAGGCCTGAGTCTGAAATGCATCCTGCTCTGGTGCGCTGCTGCCGTGCACGCCCATTAAAACCAACGTAACTTACAGTCGGAACAAGGAAGTTACGCACCTGTGCTGCTTCTTTAGCGAGACCTGCTGATCTGCTCAACACCTTCCGCGACGCCGATAACCAGCGGTAAGTAAGTCATATCCATTACCAGCACTTTGCAATTTGAACTCAAGGGATGTAAGTTAGCATGTCGGGGTAAATATGTGTCGGGACTGTGTATGCACGTTTCGATACTGGGGAAGTTGTGCACCCAGAGAGACTAGAGGCAACGATCTAAAAGTCGTAAAAGCCTCACTGCAGCGGAGTCGACATGTATGTGACAGCCTTTAACTTGATGGCCTAAATAGCGCTCCACAAGTGGTGTTAATGTTGAGAGAGGTGTTGTTGAAGCTCCATCATGGCAGAAGCTGAAGAGAGAGCGCCGCCAAGCGATGAGCCGCAGCAGCAGCAGCAGCAGCAGCTCAGCTCTTCCGCCGGCGGCCCGGCGGACACTCAGCCGACTGCCCCCACAGAGGGCACGGAGGAGCGGGCAGCGGAGGTCGGAGCGGCCCGCCCCCAGCGCAGTGACATCTCCGTGGAGCCATCTCTGGACCAGTTTAAGATCAGGAGGTTCTTCGTGTTGAGGGTAAAGACTTCCGCTTTTCCACTTGACAACAGGGAACTTTGTGCTGCCTATATGTTGATGAAACAATATATTTTTTTATACAGTTGTAGAAATCTCACTTCACGTTGCAACTCATATGTTATTTAATATTCATGGAAATTGTCTGGCGAGTGTTAACCTATTTAATACATTTAAGGTGTACCTAACTTACTGTTCTTTTTATTTGAATTTGACAATGTTACTTGGGTTATACTATTTTCACTCTAGCTTCATACTTCTTCTACAGTACAGTTAACGCTGTAGTTATTAGTATATTTAATTTATTTTGTGTTAATTTGCCATGTACAACATCAAACATACATGCTAGCTTAGCAATTGATTGCACCAGAGTTAGCTCAGTGCTATTGTCCTCTGCAGTCCCTGCACAAGTCTCTGAACTACTTTGCTGGTTGAGATATTTTGTTTAAGACATTTCGTTATGAAATACTGTATTTAAGCTGTTGAAAAGCTCCACCTCCACCAGCAACTACATTCAAATCATGCTTACGTGATAACAGACAACAATATTACTGGGCTGTTCAGCATAATATTTACTTAAGGTTTTAATACTTTATGAGTATTTCAACATTTTTAGCATATCTTTTTATTGTATTATATATTATTCAAATTTCAACAGAGACTGCAAAATATTATACATATATATGTTCATTGCAGGCCTGTGTTGGGTTGCTATAAGATATAAGAAGTCCTCACACGTTGCCAGGTCGGCTCAGCACCGGGTTCAGATTTCAATAAGACTGCCAGGAGCCCTCAATATGAACTCCTAATCTTTTTAACTCGCCATTGAAATAATAAAACGTGGAAGGATAGAATTGCATGTTATAGAAATGAGTGTGGATTGCATTGAAAAACAGAAACCTGGATGTGTAGTGTATTATGTCCAGAAGCTTTCGCTGGTCTTCAAATACCTGTTACTCAGATTTTTACACACGGAAGATGCACGCTCAGCTTTCTTCAGAAGCATTCATTTTCATATGCGGAGGCTCCATGTTTTTTTGTTTATTGTCATTTTGTTTGACACACAGACGCGCTGACATTTTGTTGGAGTACCAGTCCCTGCTGTGCGTCTGCCTCAAAGATCACCCCTTAAGCTTTCTGTCACACATTGTGATTGTCACAATGGAAAATTAAAAAGTGACACCCATGCATTTCTGTCTCCTCAGCCTGGCACTCTGAAACAGGCTATCAAAGACGTTGAAGCTCTGGTGGATGAAGGAGTAGATGGCAGCATTCACAGCATTTGGCTGATGGCAGAGTGAGTTTTTAGTATTTTTGCTCTGTAAAAAGTCATACGCAATCGATCAAATTTATGGACATTTTATCAAGATCAACTAGTTGTTTCAGCTCCCAATGTTATATACTTAAATATCTTGAACTAATACTGTTAAGAAACACACTGATCTGATTAGATTATGTGTCATTACCCTCTCAGGGGCCGTGTCCACTAAAGTGTTTTTTTCCCCAGCGGAGAATGCCAGGCTCTCTAATGAAAACCCACAGCTTTCGTCAGATTCAGATCAACTTTATTATCCCGCATGGGGATGCAACTCTGGGCGACGAGCTGCATCCAGGGCTGAGGACATTGTCAAGCCGTGGAATGAACACTTTGTAGAACCCCTGAAACCAACGAACACATCCTCCATGGAAGAGGCAGAGTTTGAAGACTCGGGAGAAGACTCATCCATATCCCTGGCAGAGGTCGGCGGTGTGGTCAAAAAGCTCCTTGGCGGCAGGGCGATTGGCCCTGAGATGCTGAATGCTGCGGACGTTGTTAAAAAGGGGGACTGTAGAGAATTATCGAGGTATCAGACTGCTCAACCCACCCGGCAAAGTTTATTCATAGGGGCTGGAAAGGAGGCCTCAGACCGATAGTCAAACCTCGGATCAGTAGACCAGCTCTTTATACTTGCAGTCGTCGTGTGTTTTGTCGACTTGGAGAAGGCTTATGGTCATGTCCCCAACAGAGTCCTGTGGGGGTTACTGCAGGCATATGGGGTACCGGGGCCGTTTCTACGAGCCATCCGGTCCTTGTATAACCAAAGTGAGAGCTGCGTCGGTATGCTCTGCACAAAGTCAAACACATTTCCAGTGGATGTTGGCCTCTGCCAGAGAGGGGAGGTGAGTGTCCGGTTCGGGGACCTCAGAATTGCGTTTCTTGTCTTTGCAGATGATGTGGTTCTGTCGGCTCCATCAAACCGTGACCTTCAGCAAGCACTGGGGCGGTGTGCAGCTGTGTGTGAAGCGGTTGGATTGAGAGTTAGTATCTGCAAGTCTGAGGCCATGGCTCTCTGCCGGAAAACGGTGGATTGCGCCCTCAGGGATGGGAGTGAATCAATGCCCCAAACGAGGGAGTTCAAGTGTCTCAGGGTCTTGTTCACGAGTGAGGGTAAAATGGAGCTTGAGATGGACAGGTGGTTCGCTGTGTTGCACCGGACCGTACAACGGGAGTGAGCTGAGCTCTGAGTCTACCACTCCATCTACATCCCCTCACCTGTGGTCACGAGCTTGAGGTAGTGATGAGCGAAATAATGAGATTGAGGTTACAAGCGGCCAAAATGAGTTTCCTTTGTAGGGTAGCTGGGCTCAGCCTTAAAGACACGGTGAGGGGCTCAGGTGTCCGCAGAAAATCTGAGGCCCATAGGGAGAGAGTCTATATTATACAGTCCATATTGGCTCTGCATGATCAAATAGAGACATCCATATTAATTAAGCCTAATGCCATAGTTGAATATCACACAAGCCAATGCAGAGGCAGTGAACTAACTGCCTCCAACACGGAGCAAAATGACACGACTGCAAGACATTTACCAAGTGCACTTGCGAGACGTCGGGTTGTATCACTCCCGGCACAAGCTTTCAGGAAACATTTTAAAGGCCGGCCGTGTTAGAATTAATAATGCATCCCATTTATGCAGCTCTGTCCAACACACGTTACCGCTCGTCCTACATTTGGCCCCGCAGTTGCCGCCAACACAGACGCTGCTGTAGGAAGTCTGGCGACATAGAGAGTGCATTAGATGGCCATTCTGTGACGCTGCTGCAGAATTTCCCCAGAGGGAGGACGGTGACTTATGTCATAAGAGCATGAGAAAATTCCTAAAATCTGGCCTTGCTGAGGATTGTCAC
Source organism: Lycodopsis pacificus (assembly GCA_028022725.1). NCBI lineage: Eukaryota > Metazoa > Chordata > Actinopteri > Perciformes > Zoarcidae > Lycodopsis > Lycodopsis pacificus. The sequence goes on along the minus strand of CM051694.1, from coordinate 5,598,537 downwards.
TAGCTTTAGAAAGAGCAAGATGATCTCAATGCATCTGCTGTTATTGCTTAGACTGTTCCTTTATCGTTTTTGTCATGTGTTCTCCATTTGATTATTTAGTTCCCATTTGTTTATGCCTTCTCTGATCATAAAATACTTCATTTATGACGTACACACAGAGGAGGTGGTTGTATGTTGTACAGTAGATCTGCTAGCTGGCTACCTCAGTCCAGCACATCCCCCGTGTGTTGTTCTGGCCAAGTGCCAGCAGCTTGTCAGACCACCCACGGTCTGATGGTGCATCTCTGTAACACCTCTGTACCGTCTGCGATGCTGTGCCCAGTCAAGTTTGGGCTAACTCATTTCATTAGCACAGTCGTATCTCTTCACTCACACCTTTCCCATGATGCCGCAGCTGTTCAGTGAACTTGTCTCTTTTGTTTTGTTGTGGCCTGCGGCTGCCAGCAGCGATCGAGTGTTTCATTGGGAGCGGGCCACACGAGCTGTGTGTGTGTGTGTGTGTGTGTGTGTGTGTGTGTGTGTGTGTGTGTGTGTGTGTGTGTGTGTGTGTGTGTGTGTGTGTGTGAGAGATATTATGCTTTTTGTGATTCGAATTAATAACGCAGACATTTTTTAACACACTTTGAGGTCGAAATAGAAAGCAGACTCTAGTTTGTTTGCTTTGAAGGTGTTTCTCTTCATTAGATCTTGATTTCCTTTTTCTTTTTCCTTTTTTTGGTGGTAAAAACTTAGCAACTTAGAAATGCTTGCATGCATATTGTATGATCTTTGCCAACGGCGGTTTTGGAAATCGTGAAGCTTTTACAGTACATAATTAAGCAGCTTTGTTATACATATTTTTGTGTTGACTTGAAATAACCTCCTGCACAATACTAACATCAAGAGGTGAATATTCGACTATTCATGGTTCGATCTAAAGAGCCTGTTGCAGTGGCGGGAAAATGTGGTCATGAAACAAATAGTTCCATTCTGCATACATGGGGGTGCTGAATGGCTGTGAAGTTTAGCCTATTTTGGTATAAATATTAGCTTATTAAGAAAACAAACAATGCATCTATTAGTCCACCATAGGCAAGACTTGACCAATCAGATTTCACTTTGTACATTCTTAGTCGGGGACTCCCCTATCTACATAGTAGTACGGGGCAGTAGTGGATGACTTTGTGGAGTGGGCCGGTAGAAATCACCTGCGTCTGAATGTGACCAAGACCAGAGAGATGGTGGTCGACTTCAGGAGGAAGACGACGGCTCCACAACCACTGAGAGTTCTGGGAGAGGATGTGGACATGGTGGAGGAGTACAAGTACCTGGGTGTCTCCATCGACAGCAGACTGAACTGGAAGGCCAACATCAACTCTGTGTACAAGAAGGGGATGAGTCGACTCTTCTTCTTGAGGAAACTTCGATCCTTCAACGTGTGCAGCAAGATGTTGGAGATGTTCTACCAGTCTGTTGTGGCCAGTGCACTGTACTTCTGTAGTCTGCTGGGGGAGCAGCATTGGAGCCGGAGACACCAACAGACTTAATAAACTGATTAAGAAGGCCAGCTCCATCATTGGCTGCAAACAAGACAGTCTGGAAGAGGTGGTGGAGAGGAGGTCACTGAAGAAACTATTATCCATACTGGATAACCCGGACCACCCTCTCCATCACCTCCTGCAGGGACAGCGGAGCACTTTCTCCAACAGACTGATCCAGCTCCGCTGTCACAAGGACAGATTCAGAAAAACATTCCTGCCCTCTGCTATTAGACTCTATAACAAAACACCTCGGGCCAGATCATCGTCCTTCACGTGACTACAACAACGCTACACAGTTGTTGCTTGTTGTTGGTGATCCTGGCTCTACTGTCCAGGTGTCTAGTTTAGTTTACTAGTTGTTCATTGTATTTAATACCACTATGTGGTATATACTGTGCATTTCTATTTTCTATTCTATTCTAGCTTATTTTTTATGAATCTGTACTGATTGTAATTTCCTGTACCATATTGGAATTCTAACATGTTATATTTTACTATGTAAATTGCTGCTGCTACAAACGAATTTCCCCCTGGGGATAAATAAAGTTTACATCTATCTTACATCTATCTATCTATCTATCTATCTATCTACATAAGAACTACACCTCAGACAAAAAGACTCAAATATACATAGTGGAAATCCCCCTCTACTGCAGTTGGTTGAACTCTTCCTTTTATCCTCTTGTGACCCCTCTCATTTAGCGTATGACCCAATAGTGGGTTGGGAGACCTGGGAGAACAGCATAGGACAGCAGAACAAACACAAAATAATATTTGCCTGTCAGACGTTCCTTTAAGTCTGTTTTTTTCTTGTGAGTTAGCGAATAATTTCCCCTCTAAAAATGACCGATATTAAACAAAGGAAAGAAAATGACACTGTGGTTGAACTGGTTATAACCAGTGAACGTATGCAACCAGTGACAAGGGATCACAAGCAGGCGTTTGTTTCACGAGTCACAAGCTAAAACGGTTGGGACCCTCTGCAGTTTAACCAAATACTTTAATCTACTGTACACTTAGTTGTTATTGAAATAATAGACTAGTAAACTGGCAACTTAGTGCAAATACCGGTCCTTATGCTCGTTACACACTGTATACATTTCCTCATTGGACGTACAGAAATGTGCTGTATGGTGTGTCAAAATGAAGATATAGATATCAAGAACAGATGCTAACAGTCTCTCTCTCTCTGGTTGTTTCAGGGTGGATCACTGGAACAATGAAAAAGAGCGCCTCGTCATCATCACAGACAACTCTCTCCTGGTCTTCAAGTACGACTTCGTCATGTTCAACTGTGACCAAATCCAGAGGATCCCACTAAACATTATAGACCGCATCTCCCACGGCCAGTTCAGCTTCCCAAAGCACTCCCTGCTTCAGTAAGTCCTCTCATTAGTCCTTCAGCAGTGAACTTATACCTACTATCCATAAAAAGCTGCAGCTTTAACCTCACAAGGTCTTTTCATTTGTGGTGGGAAATGATAACCAGGAAACTCCTGACTCTTTAACTTCATAGAGACGCATGCATTGTATAGTGTATAGAGAAAGCCTTGGATCTCTGGTGTCCTGTCTGAAGTGTTTCGTCGCTACACACACTTGGAGAATTACAAATATTAGCCCTAATTATCTGCTCCGTGCTCTTATTTGCTTGAGGAAAGTAAAAGTCCCTTTTAGCAGACGCTAACCATTGAGCTTCAACACCAAACATGCCTAGTTTCCTCGTACGTTATCGTTTCACACCTTTCTTCTCAAGTCATGTGTCACACAATGCTTTCTCAAGCTCTGTGAACATTTTTAGAGGATGTCATGAAGAATGTAACAGGACTGTAACATGCAGCCTTCTTTGGGGGGATTTCAAAGGTTGAAGCATGATTTACTTGAAAGCATGGACAGTGATCGGGGTTGTCAGTGAGAGCAGTGACACGGCGGCATCAGAAGGCCGTGAAGGGGGATTCATGCAGAGGATCGGTGCCGGGAGGGCAACCGGGGTCACGCGGAATGGCCTGAAATGGGCGAGGCAGCGAGGCGAGCTGAGAGTTTTTATTCTTTCAGGAGGGGTAAGGAGTGCAAAGCTGTCACTTGGAGCTGTCGCTGAGCTGATTAGTGGCAAAATGAATGTAGTCCTTTCATCCAAACCTTTTAAAGACGGCTCAGGGGATACCAAACCAACTAAAACTAATTTGATGAATAAAACGTAATGCGCTGTGAAGAGCTTAGAAGAACGCGGCCTGTATTGGGGGCTTTATCTCCGCACATTACGCTGAATTATACATAAAGCGCTCGTGAAAGCCACCCGGGAGTCCAACAGCAAAGAGACGGATTGGAATGAGAGAGACTCGACCCTCAAACACTTCCCCTCTCTGTCTTCATCTTCACCACTTCCTCCCTATCTTCTTCTCTTCCTCTCCCTCAGGAAGTGTCTTCTTTTGTTCGTCTAGGTCATTCCGTCTTATTTTTGGCAGAAAATTGATCTACAGTAAAGTTCATGTGTATATGAGAAAGAATCCTCCCCACTGCTCTGATGGAACAGGAAACTTTGTTTCCACATCACAAGAATCAATGTGAGAGAAAAGTAGGAAAAGTCAGGCTTTGAAGATGTTTCGGCTGCTATGTTTAGTGCTTTCCTTTTTTCGGGTTCACTTCATTGTAAGAAGGAATGCACTAATACTGATCAGATATCAGATATCGGGCTGATACTGACTCGAATAGCTGGGGGTGACAGCGGAGTTGATTTATTCAATTCCGTTCTGTGTGTATAAACTATAGACATTCTATACTTGTATTATAATTCCTGTTTAGGTTTTGACTGATTTGTCACTGCATTTAAAAGATTCCCCGATCAGAAACAAGAAGAAAACAAGATGATGGTGACCTGAAAAGTACCAGAACCTGTCGCCATGTTGTTTTTTTCGCAACCAATGAATGGAGGTTACCGTATTTGGAATGCTGAGGAGATATATTGTGATTGTATATCTGTCAATCACAGTAGCCCCGCCCTAAGCGTACCCTGCTTCATGGTCTATTTGACTCTAAATGGACCATCATTTACTGAATGAACATCATGCTGTATTGAAGAAGACTTGAAACTATCGGACTTCTTTTTGCAACCGGAGGAGTCGCCCCCTGCTGGTCAGTAGAGAGAATACAAGTTTTAAAACGCTTCCGCATCGGCTTCACTCGGCAGAACTGGAGGTTGCCGCCTAGTGACACCTCAGGCACAGTTAGTTATGTGATCCATTTTTATATAATACCATTGATTGTTGCAGACAAGTGATATTAAGCTTCTCATCTGACTCAGCAAGAAATTGTATAAGCACATATCCCGAAATGAGTTCTGTTGTACAGGATACGTCTATGGATGTGGTTCCCTTTGTGTTCAGTGGTCTGATCGACGTTGGAGGTAAAAGACTCAACAGACCGCACTTTGGACCTTTCAGACCTTTTCACTTTGATGTACCAAAGCCGCTTGGCTGCTACTGCTGAGGTGTTACCGAGGTATTATTGTTCTTCAAGTGGGCGAGGAAACGTGACATCTGCAGCCGACAGCTGTCATCTGACCACTCGATGTCAGTGTGCGCCCGTGGTAGAGACGTGTTCCAAGCAGCAGCACGCCACGTCACAGTTCTTCATGTGTCATGGATGACACGTCTCCAACTGCTCGTGTGAAATGGTAATATTTTACAAAATAATTAGTTGAGACAGAGCACTTTCATGAACGTTTGACCCCTTCGTGTTCCCAGGCCACCAGCCTGAGAACAAAGAACATCTAACTCAGTCTGTGGAGCCTGTTATTTGGCGTCTGTGGGAGGCTGATGGAGAAACGTCCTTGATGCCAATAGATACCGTTGAGGGAGCGTCGGTATTTTTAGTGCTGAAGATCTTTTGTTTTCATCGCGCAATCTCCAGGTGCACCCATGACGAAGAAAGCACAGAATACTCTGCAATCTATGGGGAGAGATTGTGTTTAACGTGCCTTCTTTCCAAACTGTCTAGACAAACTAATTACCCAGCACATTATCTGTGTTTTTTATTTTTTTATTCCTGTCTGAAAGAGTTGGGTGTGGAGGTTTAGAGAAGCCCCACTGGATGTTGCTTCAGTAACCGTTGTAGGAAATATATATCAATATATATTTATTGGAAATGGTCCCAGCTCTGCTCTTCTCTGTTTATTAGTTTTCAGAGGGAATGATGCCTTATTTAGCCCCCGCCTTCAACTTATTAAGAACTGTTTTATTAACTCGAATTCTTGCCTCACATTGCTGGCTTATTATACATTTTTACCGTTGTTTTGATATACAGATCAATAGGGTGGGGAATCTGTAGTTTGAGACAGACTTTCCTCCTCTCGTTCTGCACAAACCAAAGCAGCTCACACGTTCAGACAGCAGAGGGCAGTCCGTACATAATGGCTATTTAAGATATCATTCGTCAGCATTATGCACCTCATCAGAAGATGATTTAATCAGAGCCACAACTGAAACGCTGACATGTGGAGCAAAGTAAGAGGGATGCACACACACACACACAGAGTTCTCCTTAAATGAGGACTCTTCATCCAGATCAAACTACACACAGTGTTCTGGTGAGGAGTCCGTGAGGATAAACCTTTAGGGGGTCACCTTTGAGGGACGACGTCGCCGGAGCAATCGCATCAATAGATACGTCTCAAAAATAGGAAGAAGAGGACTGTTTGTTCTATGTCTGACTCCACGTTTGAGCTCACAGGTTGTACAAACCGTGGTACTGGCTCATCTCCATTACTGCTCGATAATCTGCCGCAAAACAAAGCGTTAAGATTCCGAAGGCGAAGTCCCGCCCCTTCCGGTGGATATATACTGATAGATGAGGAACTTTAAATGTGTTTGCTTAATAGCTGAAAATAAAAGTTAAGCTTATTTGACGATTAGGCAGCGTCTTCATCATCAGCACCGAGGATGAAGTTTCACACTCCCTGCTTCCTTCAATGACTTGATTCCATGAAATTCACCTCAACTGCACTTTCATAAATAGGACGTCCACGGCATAAATTGCGGGAAAAAAAATGCAAATGCACACATTAGAATTTTCACCAACAGGCGTATAATGTTTTTTGGGCTCGCTGCTCTAAATTCAAACACCTTGGAGCGTTCTTTCAGCTCGTGGACTCTGCTGTTCGGGGTGGAAACGTGTTTGCCAACAGCCCGCAGCTATGATATCACAGCTTTTTGCATCATGACATCCGCAGCAGCGTGGCTGTATGTTTTAGGCTTCGGAGCGTTTCACGAGCAGCTTCATCATGAATAATGTAAATGTCTTTTCAAGGGCCGAATATTGTAGGGACGTTGTGTATAACAAGTGAGCTTCTCTTTGTTTGTTTTCTAGTCGTCAGTCCACCCCCTTGTTTCTCCCTCTGTAGTCCTTTCACATGTTGGATGGATACGCGTATGGATGGCTGACAAACCATGCAGGCTCCACTGAGCGATCGGACCCCATTCATTCGCTCTGAGACGGTGTGGGACAGCTGGAGCTGGGTTTGATGTTTACATCTTGTGTGTTAATTTATGAGTCTCTCGTCACTTGCCCTTAAGCTCAGAACACAGCGTTGCTCTCATGCGCGTGTGCGTTTCGTGTGAACAGTGTGGATCGAGTGGGAGGTGCTTTTCCTCAGTTTGACCCTCTTTCTTGAGGTGTTTGTAAGTCCGTTTTTTGGCAATTTATTTTCGATACGAACCTCGTCTCCTTGAGAAACTCATGAATGACGTAACGAAGCCTGCTTCCACCCTGTCTGTGTTTCGCCAAAGCGTTTTAATGTTCCCATTTATACTTTAATGTTTTAATAGTTTTCTCCCTGCACAACATTTGCTGTGGAGGAGCACAGCATGTTTAGCAGCAGTAGTCATTTGGAATGTACTTGTGTAAACAGGGCCAGGAGATTAACAGCTATGAGCTATGAGCCCTGTTTGCACAATTCTCCTACAGCTTTCAAGAGGTTACAAAGGCACACACACATTCGTGGGTTTGGTGTCAGACCGACACAAATATAATATGTTTTAGTGTTTCAGTGAGCATGCAGCAGGCAAATGACTCTCTTTACATGACGCAAATGTTTTAACAATAGCACAATGTCGAAATGATTTGTTATCCAATTATCTGACAACTGTTTTCGTCATTAATCAATTCATCTTTTGGTCTCTATAATATCAGAAAATAGTAAAAGTGCACCGAAGGTGACCAACCCAGCAATTCAACTTTGATTTATCCCAAAAGTTAATTATTGGGATAATAAAGTACAAACCTAACTTTCACTAAATAATATACAATAAATATGCTCTTTAAAACACACAAATGCTATTATTCACACTATTAGGGACAAAAGCAAGCACTGCCAGATACATTGTCGCAGAATGTTGCTCAAGCGCTTGTTGACGTAGTTTTGCCGTTAAATTTCACCGGGAACGGAACAGATTCAAACTAAAACATGCGCTTCATTATAGCGTAGGGGAAAAAAAGACCAGATCAACTTAAGACCCTCTCTGATGGAGTCAGCATGTTGCATGTGTTTCCATTTACACACACTACAAACTTGCACCCGCCTTCTTCTCGCATGAGAAAATGATTCCGCTAATGTCGGGTGCCTTTTATCGGATGTTTGCTTTTGCCGCCGTCTTGTGCATGCAGTGCCACACGCTCCTCCCACTCAGCTGCCGGAATAGTTTAGTTGTGCTGCTGTTTTTAGTTGCCACAGACTTTAGACAAACTGTACAGCAGTTTGCTCTTGCGGCGCTTCTATTAACTATGGGAGCTCAGGGAAGGGGCCGTGCTGTTCTGTGCTACTTTAAGATAAAGCAAAAATCGTCATACTTTTCAAACACATTGTCAAAAATCGATTTATCGCACAGCTCTAACTGGCTGTAAAAAGAGATGCAGATGAGGGTGTCTTGAACTCACTATGACCCTGTAACAAAGATACTGTATTGCCCACAGTTATTACAGTCTGAGGATGTGAGAGCCAGAGATCACATTTGATGGACAAACAGTAGCTAGAGAATCTTTACAGCATGTAGATGAACGCCAACATCATTTCAAAGATGGGATCTGGGAGTGTTGGGAGGTCTTTGCTTTGCTCTCAGTCTTCTGAGGTTTCATTAGGCTGAGGGGAGATATGCCTCCAGGGCATTTTCATGAAAGCCTGCGGTATTTACTTTAATATGAGGAGCATGCGGTCGATTACCTCGAGGACTGGTAGACATGACACTGCACTCACATTCAGTATTGGCCCTGAGGACAGATTAGTGCCATTGTTCTCCATTGTTACCATGGAACCAACAGGTCCGGTGGTCCGCCTTTCGGGGAAGTAATGTGAACGGATGTTGACACAAACTCAATGTTAACAGTTGCCAGGTTGCCATTGGAAACCATTTTGTGACCAATTCTCGGCCTTTGGTTGCCATCAACCGTTCATGTCAATCTGAAGGCAGGTGTCACTGAGCCCCTGCTATCAGTGTGTGTGAATGGGTGAATGATGACAAGTAGTGTGAAAGCGCTGTGAGTGGTCGGAAACACTGGAAAAGCGCTTTACAAGGACAGTCCCTTTACCATTTATAATTTGTGTTACTCAAAATACAAGGGGTCTATAAATGGAAACCATATTTTTGGTTTCGGCACCCAAAAGATGGTCCCTTTTTTATTTGTGCACCCAGTTACTGTAAAGCACAGAGCAGTAAGAAACAGGGAAGTTGAAATATTGTTGTTTTTATCTTTGTAGTACTTTTATTTTTTCTTCTATTTAATTTTGCCTCCAAAAGTCATTGTTATGGATCATACGCAATACCTGAAAATGCCAAATCCAAGGGGCGAAGGCGGTATGTGTTCTTTCAGCATTCTATTCTTGTTTTGTCTTGATTATTAAATTCATTATTCATTTATTAAGTTAGGGATTCTGTATATTTCTGTGTCTCTGTCCATCTACAATTATTAATGGAACGACTGCTCGCCCCACAGTTGACACATCGCTGCGCCAGCGTCCAGCGTGAACCCGGCTTCACTAGGAACCCGTGATATTTTCTAGTAAGCGAAGCCCAACCCGCGCTTCGCTTCTGCCTCCACTGGAATCTTATTCAACAAATAGATTATTCAAAATTAAATAAATAAATTAGTCTTGCCAAATTCTGGGTTTAAACAGAATAACATGCAATAAATAAATAGAAGCAGCGCAGCAGTGGACTGTAGATGTAACTGAACTCTCTTGCGTTCCGGCAATTGTGGAAATATAAACTGCAGTCTGCTTTGTATTTAGCATTGCTTTTCCGACATGAAATAATTCTATGCCACATAATTGTCACTTATAAATAAAGCATTTATATTTACTTATTTTTTGTGCATAACTCTCAATGGAAAACAAAACAAGAGCTTGTTGAGTAATGTCATTGATCTGGTGACAACATGAACTGAGGAATCTGATGTTATTTTTCACCTGTTTGAGTCATATGTGTCACTGACAGAGAGAGAGACTCTTTGACATTTGTGTTCCACTGTGTGTTGATGTGTCCAGGAGGGAGGGGGAGGGGCTGCGAGTCTTCTGGGACCGGCTGACGGAGCCCTCCTTTACCTCCAGGTGGAACCCCTTCGCCACTGACCTCCCCTGCATCACCCTCACCGACCACCCTGTGAGGACCATCAGAGACACGTTCGCTTCCCTCTGTGACGTGAGTTGATCAGTCGATGGGAACAGTATGGAACTGTTGAAAGGCTCAGTTCACCAAAATCACAGAAGTTTCCAACTTACCACTATTGGTGTGGAGCCATGCAAATAGTGACTTTATGTGCTGGAAATTCATGTGTGGTGCTCCGTAGCGTTTAATAAAAACAATGTATCTTTAGGACCAATATCCTGGTTTCTTTTTCCAGTGAAAGTTTGAGAGTCACATATTTCAAAACATCTCACATCACAGATAAAACTGAAACCATGGACCGGCTGCAGGGCTCTGTATCACTATGAGACAGTTTGTAATTTAGGGTGAGATGACACTTGAAAGGAGACTCTTAACTATTATCACTTGAGCAAAACAACAGCGTGGTGAGATTCACCATGTGGTCAAATGAGTCATCACACAGACACATCATAGACTGTCTAGAAGAAGTGGACGCAGTCATCGTGACGTCACCCGCTGGTTTTGTTCACTACGGTTTTGAAGAGTTTGGCATTTGGTCCGTCGCCATCTTGGTGCTTAACGCTGAATGAGACATTTTTAGGTGACAAAAAAAGGTTACAATTAACTTTCATGAAGTGAAAACACAGTGAAAGGGTTAAAGTTGTAAGACGAAAACACGGTCAAGTCCCAGACAACGCTGTAGTAGCGACCTGTCAATCACAAGGTAGCCCCGCCCTAAAGCATAGCTACTTTTAAATCAAGAAATTATTCATGATTTATTGGTCTATTTGACTCTAAATGGACCATCATTTACTAAATGAACAATGATCCCTGTTAGTGACTCACATGTAGTTAAACAATTCCTCCTCAAATCACAATTCTCACAATTCTGCCCTCCATCACACACGAATCTAATTCTGTTCCTACAAAGCTGTGCTCTTAAACATTGACTTGCAGGCTGAGCACTCAATTTAGTTTTGTGCTTTCTCAAATGTTTTGACATCAGTACACTTCCCTAAGTTACTTTAGTGCTTGACACGACAAAAACAAAATTAAATCCCTCTGAAAAAGGCTTTTGTGACCTCATGTACGCCACACCCTGACCAAGGCGAGAGAGCTGCAAACAGGAAATAAATGTGTTATATTCCTAATCCTCCCACCCTCTTGTCAACATCCACAGGTCCAGAACTTTCAAGAGCGGCTCAAGGAGGCGGCGCAGAAAGCCCACGCCATGAAGCCGTTTCCCGGGAAGGCCAACGGCGTCTTGGTCCTGAAGCAGCAGATCCACATCGAGGCCTACGTGGGCCTCATGTCTTTCCTAGGGAACCAGAACAAACTGGGATACTGCATGGCTCGAGGAAACCTCGGCTTCTAACATCTTCTGCTTTTCATATAATAGTTTTGTTGTCGTTCAAATAGTTGAAAAAGATTATTAAGCCTTGAATTCCTATTTGTACGTTCGTTCAGTCAAATTGATTCAGGATTGACCAAAGACGTTTCCATATCCGGGTTTGCTTCAGTGTCTCGTTGAAGCCTGGATTCTCAGGATGTTCTGTGTGAGGTTTAAACAACTGTGTGATCTCCCCCTTCTGCTTATTACCAGTGTGAAACATCCGCATTTCAACACCGCTCCGCACTGGATGACGGATCCCCGCGCTGCTCTCAGGGAGCTTTGTCTTTGCTCCTCAGCGGTATGGTAATTCAACTGTGTTTGCAACGGGACTCCTTTCTTCCTCCCCCGGTGTGTCTGTTGAAAAGCTCATTCCTATGCCGTTCAGCCCCTCAGAGATTCACCGGAGCAAGGGGGCCCATTTGTCACTTTATAGTTTCATCATCCGCTGTGTATGTTTTACAGTGCATACAGTGTCAGAGTTTCCCCTTGATTTGTGTGTTTTCTGTATGTCGCTGCACCTGGTTTAGTGTCGCAGTACGCATCTTGTTCTCTTTTCCTTTGTGGTGGTATAAAATATGCAGATTTTACTTTGCACAGTCTCTTATCATACATGTCCACACTAAATAAGAATGCATGCTGGAAGATGAACCCAGTGGTGACCAGGATGCCAGATTTGCTTCAAATCCCTGCCCTCTTCCTGGAGGCTTGAACTAGTCAGGTGATGGCTTATTACTACGAATGGCCTCTTTTACATTAGTCATTTAATTATTTATTTTTATTTTTATATTAGTGCTGCTTTAAGTTAATGATAAAAAGGTCATTTGATTTTACCACATAACAGCATGGGGTTTTACAGTGTAGTGAAGTATGAGAGTGACGTTAAGCTTTAGAAATGAAGAGTTCTGGGCCTATTGGCAATTCTACAATGTGGACAGTCGACTGACAATATGCAATATTGATTATTATGCGACTTTAACTACAGTAAGGTAGTGTAGTCTGAGGGTGTGTTGCATTTTGTTTATGAATCTGAGTGATTAAACTGTTCGTCTACACTCACAACACAGTACAGCATGTAGAGGCCATGTCCTGTAACAGTTCTGGGCTGAACAGAGACTCAAACACAGAAAAGGAAATCTTAACCGAAGAGCCAGGCAGGTATACACAGGTCAGTCCAAATATCCAAAATCTGTCACGGGATCGTGTGGTGGACCCAAACGCAGACATGACCAGATTGCAGAGTGAAAACAGGTTTTAATGAAACATGAGCACAAAGGAAACTTAACGGGGAATCCAAGGGCTTGTCAGTCCTGCTTCACACAGTGCTGAAATCCTAATCTGATGTGATGTCATTAACCCACCTTGGATTTTCCATTATTCCTACCCGCTCCTCTTTGTGGAAGAGCTGATGCCAGACGTTGAGTAGGTCGGCTCTTCAAAGGTCTCCTCTTCTCTGAGGCAGTCCTCATTACTCCTTCTGGTCCTTTTAGCAGGACATGGTCCTCGGAGAGTTCCTCTCTCCTTTGTGGAGGAGCGAGAGCAGGAAGTTGAGGGAGTCGACTCTTCCGAGTTGTCCTCTATGAGAATCTTCTGACAACTCCAGGACTCAGACACAGAGCTCCATCCTGCTTGATGCTGTCATTCCGGACACTTCTCGAGGTCACAAAACTAAACCAGGTCCTGGTACAAGATGCTACCTATGGCGCTTCCAACCCTCAAGTTACAAAAGCCCCATCAGACAGAAACCATCCAGCCTTCAAGTTTAAAAAGTCCTGCCAGACACCAAAAGTCATCTCTTAAAAGTAGTAAACTAAAACCAAGCCACTGGACACAGGCAGGTCCTTTAACAAGACGCTACATAGGGTGCTGCCAGTCCTGCCAAATGCAAACCCTCACTGCTACAAAGAAACATCTAGTCACCAGATGTGACTGTTTCCAGACGGATTGTGAGTCCTGCTTCATAAAGGGCTGAAATCCTAATCGGAGTCGCTGTCATCGTCCCACCTCGGCCTCATGGTCATGACCTTCCAGAATGTCTCGCCGCTCCTCTTTCCAGAGGATCCGAGGCCAGACGTTGACGGAGTGGGCTCTCTGGAACAACTCTCCTCCCTGCTCCTCTTTCTGGAGGAGCTAGGGCCGGAAGTTGAGGGAGTCGGCTCTTCAGGGCTTTCCCTTTGCTGCTCGTTTTGATATGTATAAGCTTTATTAGCTATAAGCTTTATTATTATCAATCAAGATACACACAAGATATGGGTTTAGATTAAACCTTCATTGCACAACATGAGACTAATAGCCAACAATCTAGCGTTAAGTATTTCAATTACACAGAAAATTAGGATTTTCCACAAAACGTGGTGTTTGTTGTCAAATCTAAGAGCCAATCAGATCTTTGATCCCATCATACCCTGGGTCATGCAGTCGGTGGAGAGCAACTGCAGCGCCTCGCTCTAAAAACTGCGGCTGGCTCGATCTCAAGAGGTTATCGTTGAACACGTGTGCATGACGTCAGAGGAAGTCAGGCTCAAGTCGGACACAAATCTAACCGGAATGCGTTGTGCGCCGATCGCCGGTGATCGGTTCTGCGCAGGACTGGCTCATCTCGAACGAGCCTAATAACTCGAGTGTGCCCCACTGGGAGGTTCACGGTGCTGATTAGCACTGTTCGCATGTGGCGGTTAAAACACTGTTAGCTATGTCAGCACTTTCGCCATGCTAGGCGCCGTTGCGAGGCAATTGAAATTCTCCCACTCTCGGATCTTGCTCTTTTTAAAAAGTCCCGTAGTGAGTTATCCTTACTCTCTGGCGGATCGTTCAGTCTCGTTCTGGAAACAAATAGCACGATATGTATAAAAACGGTATCAAGTTAGCAATTAACAAATTAGCTTGTTAACCTGATGCCATGTTGGAGAGATGGTGGTCTTGTTGCAGGTCCAGGTCACATCGGAAGTCGACATGTCTAGCTTGATTGTGATGCGAGATGATTTCTCCACTTCCCCGAAGAGGCTTAAAAACTGCCCATCAGTGCTCGCGACCCTGGATGACCCCGGCTAACAACAAAGAGCTGCTTGGAGCGAGTAACATAAAACGAATTCTGCGAGACACTTGCAATGCCGGTGTGGCACGCAGTCTTCTCATCTCTCTGGGATGCCTTCAAAGCCCCCGAATATATATATATATATATATATATATATATATATATATATATATATATATATATATATATATACAGTATATGCTAGCTTCGATACCAGGCTTCTTTTCGTGCAACTCCCAAGTCGCCATTTTCATTTTTCCAACATCTGTGTTGCTTGCTTGTTTGGTAAACATGTTACACCTGTCATGAGAAATGCTGCTCGCTAACGGTCCAAGTCGAACCGCATTTATTTTACTCCGGGGCTCTCTCCCCTTTTTCTCACCTCCACCTAGTTTTTCCATCTGTTGCCGTTGCAGTTTAAGTGTGAAGGAGTGAATGTGTGAAGAAAAGCGCGAATGTTTGTTCACGCATGCGCTGTGTGTGGATGTGTCGGCGTGCACGAACCAACTGCTAAACCACAAAAAAAGCTTTATTTCCCTTACTGAGCTTTGCTCTAGTGGTAAACAAAGTACTCAGATCCTTTACTTAAGTAAAAGTACACTGTAAAACCTAACAGCTCATGTTAATAAAAGAAGTAAGCTAACCCAACTTAAATGGCATAGAAAGTTGTAGTTACTTGAGTGACACACTAACATGAACTCGTAAGTGAACTTCAGCCATAATGACTCAGTCATTTGGAGTTTGATCAACTTCTGGTAGACTTTCAAGTTATGTGTATCAATTCCAATGAGTTGTATTAAATCATTTGATCTAAATTGAT
Organism: Lycodopsis pacificus; assembly: GCA_028022725.1. Taxonomy (NCBI): domain Eukaryota; kingdom Metazoa; phylum Chordata; class Actinopteri; order Perciformes; family Zoarcidae; genus Lycodopsis; species Lycodopsis pacificus. The sequence continues at coordinate 5,583,143 of CM051694.1, read as the reverse complement.
TTTATAGACAGTGGCTGTGTTCTTAGATGTCTTGATCCTTGATCTGTCGTTAAGACAGGTGTCTGTAAATGTACATTTTTCGGCGTTTTTTCACTTAGATTTTTCAAAAGTTACCGAGAAATAGACACTGTACTATCCGATAACACCGTTATTGTAACCAGCAATAATGGTTGATGTGATTTGCGAGGCGTCAGTCAGGCAACTTTCTAACATTAGCACGTAAGCCGGTTAGATGGCCGAACGTTATTTCAGCGTCTTCACATGCTATAGTACACTCTTTAAAATACATATTAAAAGAAGTTCGAAAACAACATTTTCACCCGTAAGATATCTCGCGTCAGACACCTGTCTTAACCCTCCTGTTATGTTCATTTTTTTGGTACAGCAATGATGTTACCGGGTCAATTTTACTTTAGCACAAGCAATCTAGTTCATATCCACGCAGCAGCGCCGCAGCGCACGCACATGCTGCTGTTTGTGTGAAGCTGAACTAGTCAGGCGTAACGTTACACGGCACGTTGACCCAGCGCAGCCGTGGAGGAGAGGATTTTCCACACACCTGTCTGTCTGGGACTGAAGTTAACAAAGTGAAGAGAGAAACTCACAGCGCACATTTTTGGTGGTTTAAACCCGTTTGCTGCCCTTAAACCAAGTAACGTCAAGGTAAGACTGTTCTCTTTTTTTAGCTTGCTAGCAAAATATTTGAAAAGCTGACATTAACATCACTGTAACGAAAGCGTGCACTTTCTCTTAACGTTTAATTTGCCTGCAAAACAAGTTGTCTTTTCACCCGTTAGAGTTGTTGACATCTGCACATGATTTTACATCCAAATTGCCAGAGTGCAAGGATCATAAAGTGACTGTTATCTGCGGTTAGCTTAAGCTAACGTTACCGAATAGGCTAACGTTAGCTTAAGCTAACGTTACCGAATAGGCTAACCGAATAGGCTAACGTTAGCTTAAGCTAACGTTACCGAATAGGCTAACGTTAGCATGATTGTGCTGGGCTCCACGTGGTGATATCATTCAGTCTGTTTCATTCACTTGGGCAGTTAGGACAATGGGATTGAGATTTTAATAAAACAAATTATATCAAACTGTTGATTTAATTTAAGGCATTCAACATATGTGTTGTTTATACAGCTAATACACAACTATACCAAACTAATGTTACTGCCTTATGTTATCTATGTTTTTTTCCTTTCTTTTAAGCCTAACTTTAATAAATTGAACGGATTATTTTCATTTCAGTTGTGGCTGAGCTCATGGACCCAAGTCATGTGGAAATGTAAGTTATGTGCTTTTTCTAGTCCCATCAAAGTCTGCTTACTGAGACATTACAGACTCCAACATGGCCAGTATTCTACCGTTTCTCCCATACCATGTTTGTATTACAACTGCATATGCCCTTTTAGCTGTTTGAATAATATGGGGGAACCAGATGTTAATGTTGCTGTGCAGGCAGAGTAGCTGCTGAAACATACGCTAACCTTTGCAGTATCTTTTTTGTTTGTTTGTTACAGGCTTCCCATTCACAGTTGTACAAATGGCAACGCCTGATGTCCTCAAGCTAAGGGTCATTCTTGATGAAGTCAATGCTGAAAAGCTTAACTTGCACTCTCGCCCTGACACTGCTCAAGTGAGTAAAAACATACTGGGACACTACACAAAAAACAAAGGTGACATGTCTTACACACACACACACACACATACAACCAACATTGAATATTGCTTGATTTGATTAAAAAATGTATTGTGACATTGTCCTCAGGATCATTTCATCAGGGAAACACAGCTCATGATTTATGTGAAAAATAAATTACTTCAAATCTTACTCTGAGAAACTTGCTTGCCCTTTACAGATATGCTTAGAAAATGTAACTGTTGTCCAATGCTTTTGTGTTTGGTACAGCTCTATGGCGAATTCCATAGGATCACCAATCAGAGCCTTCAATATTCCTTCTTCGCTGCGCTGGATAAAAACACTCCACAGCTGCTCAAACTCTACAAAGGGAGGAAGACTGGAGATTTTGGTAAAAAGATGGCAGATCTGCTGATGGCATATGACGAGCAGGTAAGGGTGCTATTAATATGTTTACTGAAGGGTGGAAGTAACTACAATAATAATGACTGAACTGATGAAACAACTATCAAATTAAATGGTCAAATTAAATGTTGCATCAAATAAAATCAATGAAATAAAATGGTCAAATCATATATTCAATATTTCAGTTAAAAACCTCTCTCTGTGTAAAAGGACAAGAATGACATCAGTGCAACTACAATAAGACTCATCAATGATCTTCAAGAGTTGCAAGGTAAAGTTAACTTCTCATTCTCACTCAGCCTTCATTGCTCATCATCTCTTGTTTGCACTGATGAGCCACTGATTTATACAAACTTGATGACTTTAGACTCGACAAAATTAGGAAAGACTTGCAACCTTCTTCCAAACCAAAAGATGAATAAAAATGTTGGAAGAATCTTGTCTTTTTAGTGTACCACAAATAATACATTAGAGTTTGGTGAAGAGTGTTTTTTGACTTGTAAGGACTTGATACTCAAGGTTAGAATTTGGACTTGACTTGAGATTTGCCTGCCTTGACTTATAACTCGACTTGAGTCTTGCCTGTCTTGACTTGGGACTTGAATACAAAGACTTAAGACTTAGACTTGATGACTTTGTCCCACCTCTGCAATCAAGTGTCTTCCCTCTACCATACCATTGTAAACTGTTTTATTTCTGTGGTACACGCATGTTCTGGACCTCATGTGTACTCCCTCTTTCAGGAGGAGTTCGAAGCATTCCAGGAGGGTGCAGTGGCGCAGTTGGGCGTGTGGCTGAAGACACGGCTGCAGGAATTCCCTTTCAACCTCTTCATGTCTCAGTCATCCTGGAGGATCAGGTTGTAATGACTCTCAGATCTTGGACTGATGCACTGGTGGTGTTGTTTAGCTTGATCTATGCTGTCAATATGAGCTATCCAGCAAAGCTGAGTGGCTTCTTTGAGTTCATCCAGGTTGTCCTCTTAAATCTAGATAATGGAAGAAAGCAGCTCAAACCTAAGTTGCAGGCCTTGAAAAATGAGCGGGAGTAAAGAGGTGACGTCCTGTGCCAAGACCTCCAGCAGTCATGGTTTACAGCCCAACAAAGTGCAGAAATCAGTTCATAGAAATGATCAGTTCATAGAAAAATCAGGACTTGTATTGACTAAATTCCCTTTCTGCACAGCTCAACTACTTCCTGAATCTCAGACGCTCTTTTATTTCCTCTGGAACAGCATGGGACATAACTAATTAAACCACCTGTGCTTGATCTCAGCAGCCAACAACAAGCAAGCACACCTGGTTTCATTAGGTCCTATCCTGTATTAGAGGAAATATGTGTCTGGGATTCAGGAAGTATTGGAGCCTATAGCCTATTATTGCATAGGCATTGTCAACTCTTGCGTCCCGTCGAACCGGCTGTAAATGATGACCGCAGTGCTCTGGAGGCTGAAGTACTGGAGAAGGGAATATCAGTGTTCTGTCAAATAGTATTAAAAATGGTCCATAGGTTATTGATAGTCAGTCTATTGGCGATAACAGTTGTTGTGTTTGGTTCTTATCTATTGTCAATTTCAAACCCAGCTGGCCAGCTGTTAAAAGCCCACCATTTAGTTAAGACAAAATACAAAAACTTTTCATGACTCCTTTCAGTTTATAATTTTTGAAAAAATGTTTGTTGTGAGCACAATGTATTTGATCAGTGATATATTTTCTTATGTTGGCAGCTGTGTGGATTCATTTTGGCATAATGTGTAATGTTGTGGTCAAAAAAATCATATTTGTTAAAATAAATTCATTGCATCGAACTGAGTATTTGTATTGAGTTAATGCAACTTGAATGGTTCAAGGCAATCAGTTTCCTTAAATGAATTGAGTAGCTGCTATACCATTTTGAGTTGTTGTAACGTAAGCTATTTAAGTTAATCAGACTTAAATCATATAATTGCTGTTACATAATTTGAATGAGTTCATACAAACATTACAAATAAGTTTAAATAACTAATATGGTTTAAGTTCAATACAAAGAATGGAGTTAGTACTAGTCATTTATTTACTTAAGTAAACCTAACAATAAATACTTGAGTTAGGAGTACTCCATTGAAGCTATTTTTTCCACTAAAAGGATTTGAGTTATTTAACTTAAATGGTTCAAGGCAATCGGTTTCCTCAAACCATTTGAGTTGACTTTACTCATCAGGTTTTACAGTGTAGCAATACTGCTGTGTAAAAATACTCTATACTAAGGTCTACTTATTATTATTATTATTATTATTACATATTTTAGTATTGTTTTAACATTACTGGAGCATAATGTTGTAGCTTGTTGAGGTAGTGCAGTAACTACGATATTGCCTCTTTAATTTAGTGGTGCAGAGGTTTAAAGTTTTAAAGTAGCAGAACATGGAAACACTCCAGTACAAGTACCTCAAAATTGTACATAACTACAGTAGGCTACTTGAGTAAATGTACTTATCTACATTCCGCTGCACGTGCTGTATTGAAATTGATGAATTATATTTCACACACAGTTTTGTCTTAAAAGGCTATGTCATCTCATTTAGCTCTGAAGTGTGGCAGGATATGCATCTTCACAAACATGCTCATAGACCCTCACGAGTAACGCTCCCAACGGACCGTCTTTGCATATAACTATCCGTTCCTTAAAGGAACATCAGAACATCAAACAGAAGACAACAGAAAAAAGCAACCCAACTGTGAAAGAAATCTCACGAGCAGCTTAACTGGAGACCAGAGAAGCGGCAGGAGACCTCTTGATGTCGAAAGCTAAAGATTTATTGGAGCTTGATTGAAGAGAATGGAGATAAAGCAAATACAAGTGAATTACAAGTTAGTCGCTGTGTAATGCCAAACCCTGGGGAGTGTTTAACTGTAAACAACATTTAGGCCTAATAAAAGCAGTTATTGTTCCAAATAAAAATTATAATTGCAATAGAATAAAATAAGACTTAAGTTAGTAATTCACTCTTGGTCTTTTTCTTTTTTTTTTTTTACCTCTGCCGTGGCCATAATATTAGTGGTGAGATCCCTCGCGTGTCCTCCGGTATGGGTCAAGGACTAGGTGAGAAGGTAGTAGATTACGGGGCCTCAGTGTATCTGGGGTTCGAGTCCCCTCTAATGGCATGTCTTTGCATCTCTTGTGATGGTGCAGTCCTCTTCACGTGAGCATGTGAGGCTGATGGATTACAAAATACTTGTTCAGTTTCAGTGCTCAACAGGGTTCAGATGGTTTCAAAGAGGGTTTCAGCACCTCGAGGATCTCCTCTGCCACTTTCATATCAGCATCAGACCAGGTGACAAACGTCCTTTAGTGTTTATTTTCAAGGCCTTGTCTGTCAGCGCAGCGTAGACGGCGCTCCAACATGTCAGAGGTGTTGATGTGACGTCGTGTATGAGCTTATTGGACGCTAGCCGTAGCATTCTGTCCACAGTTCTGACCTTTTCCTGTTCATAAAGATCTGGCACGATCTTCTTACTGACGTGGGTGAGCGAGGGTGGGTTTCGTAGCGTGGCTCACCATATTTTTAAATCCTTTTTGTTTTCCACAACAGAGTCTGGGCTCACGGATCAACTCCGGTCATTGTGGATGGAAGCTTACACTGTTTTCAGGGCGGGTGTCTGTGTATTCCCAGACACTGCAAAACACATTACACTGAACTCATCTGGCTGATTTAAGGAACAGGCTCTTTAAAGGGGAAAAACATAAAACCGCTTTTGTCTGAGCCCCTTGATCTGCTGATCTTTCACAGAGGCCTGGTCCGACGCTCTTCTCAGTTTCTCACCTCTGAAACATCTGATGCGGTTAATAGAGATATGACTGCTCTGTCTGATATGGCGTTTAGGATGATTTTAGTCTAGTGAGTATCTGTTGCAAAATGTCAAAAACAAACAAGCATTTAAAGGGTTAACATTTTTGACTTGTGATCAGGCCTGATGATGGTTAAAACGTTGAACTTGATAAAATTGGAAAATCTGACGCTGCAATCAAAACATACCGTAATCATTGACACAACCCCGACTGATAGACCAGCACCAGCTCTACTTCACTAAACGAAGACACTAGAGGAGGCGCTGGAGCATGAACGCTGAGGCGTTTATTGCAGGAAATGAAGAAGCTTGTGTTTGCAGGTTATCATGAAACCAACTGGTCCACCTGCAGCACAGCTGCTCAGCCGTCGACGCTGATGGGAAATGTGAAAGCAAACATCAGCTGGTGATGATCACATCTTGTTGGCGCGCACACGTAGCTCTTCGATTCTAAGCAGCTAGAAACAGAAAACACCCTGTTCAGTGGCATCAGGAGTTCACAGTAAAACATCCTTTTAGTGGTTTAATAAACACACTGTCAGCATTTAAACAGACGTTTCCTGCTTTGAACGGACAGAAAATGGACCTCATGCAGGAACATTTCAGTCTTAAAGTGATTGTTTCAACTTGATTACGGTCACATTTTCAGCAGTAGACGCATGTTCATGTTAAGTGATGAACTGTACAACTTTCAGGTTGTCCTCAAGGATTAAACTGAACTCATAATGCTCTCGTATGTTTATTTAATGCCATCGACCTGCTCAGCACTGCAGACCATCAGCCTGTATGGTTCAATATTGCACTATTAAAAATTCACCGTTGCGGTTCATACACAAAATACTAAAAGAGCCGTTATACATTTAAAAAGAGGAGGACTGCGGCTTACCAGTGGCGAGGTGGACCAGTGCAGGTGAGGATCCCGAAAGAGGAGGCACCCCGATCACCCGTGTACACAACACTCACACACACAACCACACGTGAGGGTCTCAACCAAACGACACAGCACACAAAGGGAGACACCAACACCTGGAAGCACCAACTCCACCACCTTGGCTTAGCAGCTCCTACAGGGACAAAGAACACAATTACAAAAAGGCTCTGGTTCTCAGGAAAGGAAATAAAACAAAAGAAAATCAAACAAAAGGAAAAAATAAGCAAAAGAGAAAACAAAAATAGCTCGGGTTGGCTGATCAGCCAGGGGGGGTGATCAGTAACCCAATTTATACAAACTAAAGGCCAGAGTGGGCCTTCACATCCCTTGGTCAGAATACACAAAATGAATGGCTCAGGCTAAAAAGAGGTTGTTTTCATTAAAACAAGGGCGCTGTTAACAACAGCAGAAGACAGGGGCGCAATGCTGACAATAGCAGCGTCAGACCCTGTAGGCGACACAGCGCCGGTCAGAGTACACGAACCCCGTAGGCCAAAGCCGTTAGTTGAGCAAGGCTGTAGGCAAAACCCCGGTAAACAAAACAGCAGCGTCCTTAATGTATGCCGAGTTAGCTGTAGCTGCTTTCTGGCGGCGTTCTGCTTGAACCCAACCAAAAGTCCCCTGTAATACGGGATAGCATAGAATTAATAGAAGGATAATTAACACAAAGTATATAAACTAACAGAATAAAATGACCTTACCGATCAGGCAATGTGCGTCGGCTCCAGAAGGGGGGAGGAGGGCATGTAGCGTAGCTACCGGCAGCTATATAAGCAAAACGAAAACGAAATGAAAGCCAATGTAACGCCAGAACAGTATAACCGGGAGAAACAATGCTGCTGTACTCTTGCGTACCTGCACAGCGGCGGATGTCTGGCAAACCGGAAGTGGGACACGCGCTTGACGTCAGGACGGAGCAAAGGGAATCCCTGGTGCATTTATATGCCCGCCCACCATGATTGGCCTTTTACTTAAAGGGACACCGAGGCCCTGAGAACGGTAAAGCTCCCTTCTGCTACATTCTACCCCTCCTTCTTGCATCGTCGCCCGACGATGGAACAGACAACACTAAACAGAGTTTGAACTAACTCCAGGGCCTGAACACAGCAAACATTGCATTGGACACCGGACCAGGGGGATTTGCAGGCCTGTCTGCGATTCTCTCCACTGCACATTAGAATGCTGACCAGCAGTTGACCGTACGGTCCGACGTACTGCCACATCACCACCATCATGTTGACTGGATGGTGGGCCAGCCCAGGAGGCAGATGGTTGATTCGTCCTCACAATAGCGGGAGCCACTACGTGGTCTGGCACAGCGGACACCGGGTCAAATGGTGGGTTGTGTCGCTGCAGTCGGTCTAGCAGATATCAAGATAGGTGTTGCTTGAAGACATTCCTGCTGCTGCAGCATCAACAAATCACCATCGGATGAGGACTCGTCTTCAGAAAGTGGCACGTCCATGGAACATGGGCTACTGGTGGAGCCACGACCTGGGGAGTCTGCTCCAACCATAGCTTTTAGCCGGTTACGATGGACTTGCTTGGTCTTACTGTGGTCGTCCACAGGTGCAATGGTGTAAACTGGGCCACCATCCTTAGGTGCCTTCAGGACTCTATGCACCACAGGACACCACAGATCCTGGATTTTATGACGTCCCCTCACACTAAAATCCCTCAACAATACCAACTGACCTTTCTTCAAAGGCGCAATTCGAACATGCTGATCATAGTTTCTCTTTCGATGCTCTGCCGCCAACCTCAACCTCTCCCTAGCTCCCTCAAAGGCTACCTGCAGCCGAGTCTGGTGCTCCTGGATCCACTCATGGACGTTTCCTTCCACCGGATCTAACCGGAGTTAGCCACCACCTCGATCTTGCTCGGATCGGTGGAGACACCCTTGTCCAAGATGACATGACCCAAGTAATGCAACTTACTGCTGGAAAAATGCACATTTGGAGAGTTTTGCCTTAAGACCCTCCTGCTGAAGCCGACCCAGCACCACCTCCAGTCTCTCCAGATGCTGTTCCACTGAGGAAGAGAAAACCACAATGTCGTCAAGGTAGAGAAGTGGCACTGGCACTGGCAGCTGCCTTCTACGGTAGCTGAGCTGCAGTCTTTTCTGGGGTTTGCCAGCTATTATCGTCGCTTCGTAGAGGGCTTTGCCAAGCTGGCAGCCCCTCTCCATAAGCTGGTGGCAGAGCTAGGAGGCACCAAGGCCAGAAGGAGGGCAGGGTCAGACGTTCTTGAGAAGTGGACAGAGGAGTGCCAGCGTAGCTTTGGGGCACTGTGTTTTTGTGTTGCGGCAGTTTAGCCTTTATTTTTCGTTATTTGACAATATGTGACAATACATTAAGGTCATTGAAGGTATGACTGTTGGTAGTTGTAATTGGTTTAGTAAAAAAATGCCGAATTGTAATAGTATGGCGACTCGTTTTTATTAAACTAACTCCCTCTTGTGGCCAAATGGGTCAATAACGCTTGTCTTCAATATATACTTGATGTCACCACCACAACTGCTGCACCCCTACTTCCATCATCTGAGGTCCAAGACAACGGATGAAATTATTTAATATTGTTTTCTCTTGTATACATTTTTCCTGGATTTAATAATTGGAGATACAACTTAGCTGAATTTCAGGAGCAGGACCACACCTCAGCCACTCGCCACTTCCGGCCACGCTCCTATAACTACCTACCCACTCTAAGCCTCGGCACACTCGAGTTTTCTGCACTCGCAACCGGAACATCACGCAGAGGACGCCGCCAACCGCATCGAGAGGGTCCGGGCAGCCAAACCCGCGATCTCCACCTCGCCGACCAGCTGCATCCACCCGCCAGAATCTGACAATACGAAGAGTCAGACTCACGGCCGTCCTCCTTTAACTCACATCTCGGTGGCAGAGGGAGACCCGCTACCTCCAGACGTAGACAACGGAAACGTAAATCCAGCTCTCTCCTTCTTCGCCAGACCCAGCTCGGGAACGAGCCTCCGACGACTCTGGCTGCCCGGCACGCAGCGCTCAAAGACGCCGCCACCCCTCCACGCTCCAGCCAGGCCCCCCATCAAAGACTCACCAGCTGATCGACGACGCACCAGCTGATCTCCAACTCAACCACAGTCCTCCTGCTAAGAGCATTGACGCAACAAAGCAAACCGTGCCAACTCCTCACAACTTTCCCAAAGCACAAACTTTCCCAAAGTCACGTCAGAAAAAAAAAAAAAAAACACAAACGTACCTACATGCAAACACTCCGGCGTGACGCCAACGACCGCGACGCCACCACGCACCCCAAGGTTCCGCCCCCCAACCCACAGTTCCGGGTTGCCAGGTCCTCTTTCCTCCGTCCCCCTTTCTAAACCGTCCCCCCTCTAAGCTGTCCCTTTACTGTTCTCTTACACCACCTTTCTCCTGCCGTACCTAGGCACCGGGTTGCCAGGTCTTCTTTCCTCTGTCCCCCTTTCTAAGCTGTCCCCTCCTCTAAGCTGTCCCTTTTCTGTTCTCTTACACCACCTTTCTTCTGCCCGTACCTAGGCACCGGGTTGCCAGGTCTTCTTTCCTCCGTCCCCCTCCCCTATCCTGCTTTCCTATGCAGATTCCTGGCACCGGGTTGCCAGGTTCCCTCTCCTCTGTCCCCCTCCCCTATCCTGCTTTTCCTACTACGCATGCTCTTCCCACTATGCAGATTCCTGGCACCGGGTTGCCAGGTTCCCTCTCCTCCGTCCCCCTGCCCTATCCTGCTTTTCCTATGCAGATCCCTGGCACCGGGTTGCCAGGTTCCCTCTCCTCTGTCCCCCTCCCCTATCCTGCTTTTCCTATGCAGATCCCTGGCACCGGGTTGCCAGGTTCCCTCTCCTCTGTCCCCCTCCCCTATCCTGCTTTTCCTACTACGCATGCTCTTCCCACTATGCAGATTCCTGGCACCGGGTTGCCAGGTTCCCTCTCCTCCGTCCCCCTGCCCTATTCTGCTTTTCCTATGCAGATCCCTGGCACCGGGTTGCCAGGTTCCCTCTCCTCTGTCCCCCTCCCCTATCCTGCTTTTCCTACTACGCATACTCTTCCCTCTATGCAGATTCCTGGCACCGGGTTGCCAGGTCTTCTTGCCTCTGTCCGCCTCTCTAAGCTGTCCCCCTCTCTAACCGCAACCACTGAACGCAACAACACAACCACTGAACGCAACAACGCACCACTGAACGCAACAACGCAACCACTGAACGCAGCAAACAACAACGAACCGCAGCAAGCAACAACGAATCGCAGAGAGAGAGAGAGAGAAAGAGAAGAGAAAGGAAGAGAGAGAGATGGAAGAAGAAAGAGCGAGAGAGGAGAAACTAATGAGAAGAAAGGAAGGAAAAGCAAGAGAGGAAGAAAGAGAAAGGAGAGAGGCAACGGGACGCAGCAAGCACGGAACGCAAAGCAACAACAGAACGCAGGACGCCAGCGCCCCCGGCCACCTACTTCTAGCAACCACAGCAACTTGCCGGGGCACCGGGATGCCAGTGCCCCCACCCCGCCCACTTCCAGCGATGGACCCACACAATTGGCCAACAACGATGCCGCTCCCTCTGCCGTCTTTTGGGGGGTTTTCCACGACGGACGACGTTTGCCGTAGACCAGCCTCGGATCTTGCAAGCAGATGCCAAGTCGTTTCCCCTCATGTTATGAAATCGGACCAATAGTTGCCACAGCCATCACGTGGGGCCGCGGATGGCCCAGCAAGTCCATCCCTTAAACTCCTGACAACCTAGCAGTCGGTTACCCAATCATCATGACGCTGCGACACCCGTCCGCCAAGGGCGCGTCCTCGATGCAGCTCACGCCACCGCAATGCCATGGCTTTCTCGTTTCCCATTCCAGAAGTTCAGACACCCGTCCAACATCGGTTCGGCCATATCCAACGCCTCTTTAACCCCACAAAGCCTCACTCGATCTTGCCGACCAGTGCACAGGCTTATTTTGGGGGTCTGCAAGGCCCGGGAGCCGCAGTGGATCCGCAGCTAAGCCTCTCCCAAACCGCACCAGGCCAAATCTCCATCAACCATTCCTCAACACTCCAAACAACCGACGAAGGCTCGCTCCAATAATAGTGTTTCAGTAAGACCATAACTCAACCTCACCTGTCGACTCTAATGTAATGTTGTCACTAATACAAACATTAAATTATTTTCATTCTGAAGGTTTATCTTACTTTAACAAAACATACAGACCCAAAAATCTTGAGTTGAAAAATGTTCCATTATGGGAAATATCAGTCCTATAATAGTATAATGCGTCGGTTATCTGTACTTGTCTGTTGTACCTGACAAGGACATGTGGTTTAAAGTAACTCTAATTTTTGTATTCCATTATTTCTTGGAGCAACAGATGGATGATAACACTGGTCACAGCATGGATGACATCATGGCAGCCCTTCGTGGTAGGTGTTCAGATGAGAATTGGAGGGGTTGACATTTCAGAAGACAGTATGTTTAAACTGTGATTTAGGTTGTTTACACAATGTTGCTCTCTTGGGATCTGGCGACGCCTCCTGGCGGGCTGAGTCCCTCACATGTGTCTTCCCTCTCAACAAACGTCTGACCTGGGAACTGCTTCAACTCCACCCAGGATGACTACACCTCCAGCTCCGGCCAAAACCTGATGCTGGCCCTTCATTGGCCAAGAAAGTGCCCCCCACTGTTTGTGCCGACCTGGGTTATAAGCGCTCTCACGGCGAGAATCGCTCTCTTCCCTCCGGACCTCGTTCGGCTACAAGAAGGTTCACGAGGACCGCCGGCCTCATCAACCCTCATCTCAGGTCACACGTGCCATTCGCTGGTCGAAACAGACTGTGTTTTATTCTGAGTTTAAGGACCCTATACCGCGAGAACGAATAACTTCCATGATCGGTAAGCAATCGGTAAACAGGTAAACAGGGATAAGCAATCGCCACACAATCCCCATTTCTCCAGACCATCATTCTTGTTTGTAAAAGAAAACAGCCCAAACTGATTCAATTTTCCGGACCCTAACCCCACGCAGGACGGGATGCGATCGTAATTAACGGACAATGCATATGGTCAAAATCGATGTAATTAACACTGACAAGGGCTAACTCACAAGAACCGTCACATATATTCACAACAAAGCATGACAAAACAATCCAGCAACGCTCACATTAAAGAGCAAGGGCCATTCAAATATGATTCACATCAGGGAACAAAATAGCTGTTAAATGTTTATATAGCTGTTACATGTTTATACCTACATCTGTTCTACTTTTTGCTGCCCTATTTTATTCTCATATATTTTTCCTTGTTTATTGTAAAATAGTGTATTGTATGTACATTGAGAGCGGAGTGGAAACCGGAAACAAATTCCATGTATGCGTATGCATACATGGCCAATAAAGATGATTCTGATTCTGATTCTGATATCCATAAACGACACGATAGGCAAAAGTAACACACTGCAGATATAAAGAAAACAAAAGCAGTTTCTACATCCGTGTGTTTCAGTTCCAGCAAGAGGTCCTTTTCAGTGTTTCCCTATTCTTCTTAACTTTTTCAATGTGGAGCTCCGTTTCCCTGCGAACTTGTTCGTTGATCTGGAGATCCACTCGGGTCCCTCCAAACGTTTTCAAGAGCACCGTAGCTTGTACGTGTCCCGCCGTACTTTGGTGTCGCGTAGCGGTCTTGCTCAGGAAGCTCAGGTTACCAAATCCAGCAGGGCTCCATACACCAAGACGTTCAGTCGCAAATAACAGGCATTCCCAGCAATACAATTTGCATCTCTTCTCCGACCCTGTCAGCAAGGAATACCGTTCACAGTTTGCGGACTGAAAGTGGCGCACAAATACTTTTCCTGGCTGGGTCAGGGCTGCTAGCTGTGGAGTTTCTTTATTTACAGATGTTTCCTGGTCATTCTTCTGCAGGATTGTGTGAACTGCTCCGACTCATTTCTCAACTTCACTCATCTAAAGTGACACTTTTGTATTGTGAGATTTTGTTTGGTTCAACTTCAGTCATGTTGAGTTCCTGTGAAGCTTCTTAAATAGTGAATATAACATGTATAGTGGCTTAAAACAGCTTTGCATCTGTCAACAAGCAGCTACACCGAGTCATGAGGATTACTTTGCAGAACACAGGATTTTAAATCAGTCCATATACAGATCAAAGCATTGCCACATATCCAACAGCTCTGAGAAAGCATCAACGTCAGGGAGGTAAGAAGATGAACACATAAGACGGATTGTAAACACTTCAGGAATAATACTAAGTATTTCATTTGGTAATTAAGCATAAAGTTGGGTTTGTTAGACAGAAAAAACAATGCTTTCTCCACACATACAACTAACAGGCCATGCTGGCAGTAAAGATGTGATGATCATTAAACAAAAAACATTGAAGGATGAAAGATTGAGGGAAAAGAAACATTGCTATTCTTGGATACCACTCTGCAAAGAAATAAACCAAAACAAAAAGTGAATTGTGGCCTGAAGGTGGACCCAGACAGGATTTCTTTAAGATCTTGCAGTACTGTGTCTGCACAACCTTACCTACTTCACACATCAGAACACATGTAATCCTTCAGGTTTGGGGACATTTGTACATACAGCAGCATGATCTAACAGCAAGTGGGCATTAAAGTCATTATAGTGGATAATATACATGTGTATACATCTCTTATACTGGAAACAATGCAGCCTTGATACACATGCTGTTGCCCTGTACCTTGGGCCGTCCATGTTGTACTGAACTGTGTTCTTCATTAACTGCACTGGTTTGAAAAGAGAAACCCAGAGGATGAAATGAAGACAGGAGGGTTTTTGCTGAAGAGCATTCGTTTATTTTCCACAGGTTACTTCAGAAACAGGTAATTATGTACACAACATCTGGAATGTTGGATAAATGCATATCAATCATCATCTCACTGTGGCCGTTTCCAGAGAAACCTTAGAAATACTAGCTATACATGAAGAACAGTTCCTCTGTATTGGAATGCATTGCTGGTTTTACAATCGTGAGCCACTAATGCTGATGATTCTTTTCTCAATGTTTTTTGAAGAGTATTTACAATCTGATTAGTAAGGTCTAAAAACAAGAGAAGACTGCAAAATAAATAAGAACAATACAGGAGCATAAGAAACCGACCCACATGAGTGGCCAAGATTCCAAACTATTTTCATGCCAGACTACAAGGCTTTTGAATCAAGAAATAAAACATTATATCCCTTACAAATGAGTCAATTCTTCACCAATAAAAGACACCATTAATTCAATACATTCAGGGGTTTTCTGCTACAGGCTTACTTGGTCTGGTATGACCGGTAGTTTATGGGCGGCGAGTGTTTAAATGTAACCTTTAAATAGATATGTTCACTGTTTTAGCATTTATCATTATCACATATAGGCTCACTTTTCTACAGCATTTCAAGTATTCAGCTATCACTGATTGTATTAATATGATATAAATGTGACTGTGGTACTAAGCTGTTGCAATTAGCAACAGTCATTGGTGACCTTATAGTATTTTCAGAACTCATAATATAACACCACATCAGTTAAACTGAGAGTTTTGTAAATACATTTGGTTCAGGGGGGAGACGCTGTTTCAAATCAGTGTTCAATTTGCATGATATCGGATATAAATCTGAGTCCAGCTCTCAGTTGGATTGTTATGATCACACACAGACGTTTGACAGTAAAGCGAGAGGAAGACTCTCCCACCCTTCCTGCTCCCAGACTTATCCCACCGACTGATAATGAGCAACAGACTAAACGTGTAAAATGAGGTCACGGCTGAGAACAATACTGTCTTACTTTCAACACAGTCTGCAGTCTGAGTTAATGTTACAGTTTCACCCCGCACAGTGTTGTCTTGCTTAATTGGGGAGATGGGATGATTGTGTTTGGAAGAAGAAAAGAGTGCGTCTTACTAGTAGTACTGCAAGTGAGACTGTGGTGCCATCTGTTGGCAAAAATATATCAGTGAATAAAAAGTGAATGAAGTTACAATACTGCCATCATGTGGAGGTTGTCCAGATGACATACATGCATCATTAGTGTCCCTTGTTTTTAGAAATATGTCGCAAAATGCACCACAAAGTGATCTTCTCACTATGTGCAAATAAAGTTGACTGTTAATAACAATTCAAAAATAAAACTGTGATTTTATTACTTCACAAAGCAATGAAATCACAGACCGTGGGCTGCTCGGTACCACTCTGCAAAAAAAATAAACCAAAACAAAAAGTGAATTGTGTCCTGAAGGTGGACCCAGAGGTACCGCCATGCTATTACAAAACAGGTTTATCAGCTATAGGTGGCAATTTAATCTCATGCTCGGCTTTGGTCAGACTGCTTTCAGCACTCATCAGTCTAGTCTCAGTTTGCCAGAATTCAAGAAGACATTTCCGGGGACCACAGGATGCTCGACGCTTCCTCCTGCAGTGCGGAGTGTAAGAGGCCCTCAACAGTCTTCTGATGACACAATACAGACTTATGGTCTGGAGAAATGGGGATTGTGTGGCGATTGCTTAGCCCTATTTGAATCAGTAGGGAACAGCTGCCTAAACGTTACGGGGAGAATGTAGCGCGAGTTTGTGCCTAGCCTCGCAGAACATACGCGCCTCAGTTGTTTTGTTTTGCTTCCGGGGTCAGACGCTGACCCGGAAACTAAACAGACAGACAGATGTCCACCGAAAACGTTATATTTACCACAATTTAAGCTTCTGCATTTTCCAAATGCACCAGTATTATTGTTCGGTTTGTAAGCCTTGTACCGAACGGTTTAAAACTAATACGTGATGTTACATCCCTAGAAACAAATAACCGTAGCTGTGGCGCCATCATGAGGTTATTAGGTGGTAAGACAGCAGTGAAGGCCCAGGTATACAATGCACGGCCCGCCACTGGGTATGTGATAATGTATATCTAACAGGTTTTCATCAACTGTGTTTTAAAGAAACGGAGACTTTCTGTACAACAACGCTGTTTTTATTCATTCACTTTCTTCACATGAGAGAAGTTTCTTTTTACCCTCAAAGCAAATGTGAAGCCACAGAACACAGAGCGTCACTGGGACTCAACGCCGTTTCAGTTTGTCAACAATATATTTAAAGAGGAAAGAAGATAAAAAACAACCTTCATCAATATTTCTCTGCTGTTTATAAAGGCGCTTTATACAAGATTGGGAGCATTTCTACTGCCTCCTAACGGCTCTCAACATGGCGACAACTGAGTCGGCAGCTAACGTTGCTAACAGTGCAAAGTATGGCAACAGTGCTGACGGACGACACACTTCCGCGATGACCGAAGGCATTATCATCTGTAACAGCCGTATGATCGCAGCGCAGAGCGGCCATTAGCTGGCCACCGCAGCACGTTCACATGCACTAACATGCACTAAAAGCAAGCATGGTTGGCCCGGCTATGTAAACAAAGCACAGAGAAGCATGGATTACAACACACACACACACACACACACACACACACACACACACACACACACACACACACAGGGAGAGTGACTTCATTCTCTGCTCAGCTAGACATCACTCCACCATATCTTTACATCGCAAATAGTTTGCTGGTTTATAAATGCTCTGAATATAGGATTTAACACATTTATTGACCGTCCGATCACACATGTTATACATGGTTCTTATGGTTTTTTTTAGATGAAACCAAAAACCTCAATAAATTACATAAATAAATAAATACAAATGATTGATGTCACAAATCTGGTGTAAAGAAGCTTTAAAAAAAAGAATTTAGACTGGGGAGATAAAAAAAACAAGTTGTTGGTCACCTGACCTTACTCTGCCTGCACACCTGTCCCTATTACCTCACTAGGATTTACCTTTTACTCATTTAGCCCCACAGCATAAATATACCAGCCCAGTTACTGTAGTTCTCTGTAGTAAAAACTTGTTTCCATCCACAAAGTGAATTTGATTTCATATTATAAGCCAGGCAGCTGCGACCATGTTGGCTCCACCCAGTCACAACAGCTCTCCAAGCTTACTAACTGCTAATTTTAGCAAATTGATTTGAGTGTGAAATTTAGCCGCTTTAAATGCTGGAGTGACCGGGCCACCGGTTCTGATGGATGTTTGATCTGTTTTTGACCATAATTCCTGCTCCGCGTGTGTGTTGGAGTTCTCTTTCCTGTTGCAAAGCGCTTTACTCAAGATAATTTAATTTAATAATTGAACTGTCTAAATATGATGAACCCCTAAATTGAACCACAGCTAAGTTCTACCAGGAGCTATGCTGTTTGTTTAAATCTCACACTTGTGAAAACTACATGAATATGCTACTTTAAGAATTTTTAAACTGGAACCTCAAGTTACTCATTTCCCTCCTGCAGCCCCAGCTTACAGAGTACACAGCCACCGTTCATATTGCTAAAGCTGGAGTAGTAACAGGGAGGATGCGGTGAGATCACGGACACAAAACATGTTAAAAAGCTGATTTTACAGTGAAAGAAACACATGGCACATTTTTCCAGAAGTGCATAAAAATGTGATCAGCATGGACTCACTGACGTGTAAATCATATAACAGATGCACGATGAATGTGTGCTTATGGGCTTGTTGCTCTCCAACTTTAGTTTGTTGCGTTTGTGCTTTGAAAAAGTTTTAAGCTCACTTATGTTTCGGAAAATATACCAAACTGTCAAGTAAAGTGGTAGGAAAGGCAGTTCAAATATACAGCGGCTGCACACACGTGTGCTCATGTACAGTCCTCTTTCCTGCTAGTTGAAGGAACAGTTCAACATTTAAAAGTCCTCTTGTCTTGATTCTGCAGAAGAGGGATATCAGCACAGAGAGACTTAGCTTAGCACAACAATCCTTGAAGCACCTACATTACCTGCAATGCTACTCAACCTGCTTACAGTTATGAGGGAGATTGTGCCGTGTCGTGCTAGCTAGCAGCTAATGTAGCCAACATTTCAATTTGGATGATTATGATAGAGGTTAGCCAGCCGTTTCCCCCTGCTTCCAGTATTTATGCTAAGCTAGGCTAAACGCGTCTCTTTGTCCTGGACAAACGGGTATCCATCTGAAATATCTGACTCTGACGACGATTCCCAAAATGTTGCACTGTTCCTATAAATCCTATTTACAGTTTGCACAGTTGCGTGCTTCCACTGCTGCTCCATCAGCAGCTACTTGTTGGTGCTATCGGATGTTGTATCCGGTGAGTCTGACAGCGATAAAAACGGAATGAAGGGCCGGCTTGTGCTTGTGGAAATCAATGAAGCCTTTTTGGAGTTTCTGATGTATTAACAATGTCTTCTGTTTCCTCTGCGGCCCTGTCAGCTTGCCAGACCACCTGCTGTACTGTGTTTATGTGGAGGGTCAAGACCGTTAGCTTGCATGTGGGCGTTCCTCTAATGACAGCAGGAAGCAGAGCTGACTCAGAGCAGGAAACATCCTGCCATTTGCTGTCACAACCACCAAGAAGGGAATCGTAATGGAAAGGTCACTGGTCTCTTTAGATAAAGGAATACTTCACTGCAGTTTGGCCTTATCTGTAGCTGCTTAATGGTTGAATGTATGATCCATACGTGGTGAAAGGTCATAAGGCCAAAATTGAACAAGTACCCCCCTCCTCCACTAGGGGGCCCCAGCCAAACCCTATGTAAGGACTGTGCGCTTGATAGCGAGGTGACTATGTGGCTAATATATTAGCATGCTAACTGGGCTTCCCGAGGAGACATAATAGTGTTGAGTTACTCAAACTGATTTTTGAATCCTGTTGTTGGCCTTGCTTTCTTTAAGTCTGTGTTTGGCCCAAGCGCTGCTAATTGACCATTTACTAAACCCAATGATTGTCCAATTTTAGCTTAGCAGCTGTAACTATGGCACAGCAGAGTTTGGAGTTTATTTGAAGCTTTCCAATATCAAAATCCCAATAGTGACGACACTTATTTCTGATGGCTCCCAAATAAGTGTCAAGTCTCAGGTTGGTTTTGGGCCATTTTGTTTATGTAAAGCTTGGGTCTCTGGTTGGGTTCACGTTTACCCAATGCCCACTGGGAATAGTGTACCCAATGGGTTGCTTTAGACTTGCAAGCTAATGATCAGTAACTGATGAAACAGAGAAAATATGAAGGTTTCCGGGTATCAAATTTTGTAGTACCAGTTGGGTCTTAAAGGGTTTGAGTGTCAGTTTTAGGCCCATGCAGAACGTTAGCTACATCTCAGCTTTCGCTATTAATCCTGGGTATTGTAGGAGCTGCTGAAACAAATTAGAGCTAGACTATGATAAGAAAAATGTACTTTATCTGTCAACACTTTTTAATCCACTTAATATTTGCCACTGCTCTACAACTATTTCCCATTGGGATAAATTAAGTTATATCTAATGTATCTTTTGCTTCTATAAATACAAGTTACATTCATGGCTTGGGTCAAGATTCACAATAAAATCAGTGGAGTATTCCTCTATAATAATATTATTGTAATCGTTGGTGGTGGTAGCCGTTAGATGGGTCTGTATATATACATACTGTACATATATATATAAGTTATTTTTTTTCTTTTGAAGTATTTTGGGGCCACAAACACAATCCAGTTCAGGGCCAGAAGGAGCCCCAGAAGGGCCCTGGTATAAATAAATGTTTTCATTATCAGTCGGTCTCATCATGTTGTTCCTCGGGCTTTAGTGTTCAGGCGGATGGTGGAGGAGAGCCATCAAACATGACCCATCCTCCGTGATGCAGATCTGGGGAAAGATGGGAGAGGGAGTCTCTATGGAAACTCGTCAGCAGACTTCCCCTCCTGCCTCCTCTGCTGTTTCCGCATCTCCACAGCGCGTCTGCCGCCCACCCGCTCTACATGATACTGCACTTCCCCTTCAACTTGTCGGCTCGTTTCTGTTTTCCCGAGCGCTTGCCGTCGATGCTCAGGCTCATGTCCCTCTTCTTCTCCAGGGACAGCAGCTCCTGAAACAGTTCCTTCACATTGGAGTTTGTCTTGGCCGACGTCTCCATGAAGGCACACTTCCAGGTGGCGGCCTGAGCCTCGGCCTCCTTCTTCTCCACCTCGCGCTGCGCCGTTTCGTCACTTTTGTTGCCCACAAGCATGATGGGAATGGACTCCACCGTACCTTTGATGGCCAGGACCTAGAGGGGACATTGGATCAAGTCAACACTACCTATTTAAAGAACATTCCTGATGCAGCTATACATTTTTCAAACTTCAACTGTAGTATAAATCTTCAGAAATAAAGATTAAGCGAAGAAAGTGCACCCCGTTTGTTCTACTGGTGCCTAACAGAAACTGATAAATATTATCAGTATTTTATTTGGAGCTGAATTTCAAAGAACCCCAAAGCTCGTCTCTACGTAGAAAATCTGACAAAGTTACTGTAGCTAATTACTCATCACATCCAAAAGTAAGATTTGTAACTGCTACTATGTAGTTTTTCCCAATTATGGTTCTCATGACAAACTGCTGCTAAGTCACCACTTAAAGTCAAAGTTGAAGATATCTGATATCTAATAATCCTGTTGACAACTGTTTCACTTTGGCTATTGAGCTAACGTAAGCCAGCATAAGAGCTAACGTGACATGAGCTAACGTATGCTAGCAGTTTAACAGGACAAGCCACTGCTTAGCTCTGAGTTCTGAAAGTCCTCATTTAAAATTATGATGTTAAACACTGATGTGAGACACTTTAATGCACAACAAGAGAATCCAACTGTTTGATATCTGCTGCCGTAAACTGTCGGTCAGGACTCCACTGCTATCTAGCTAATACGATCGATTGGTAGCCTATTTATAGATTCTAGAGATTTAAATTACCAAGTCAAAAATAATTTTTCTGGAAGCCATATCAAACACTATACTACTACATTATTATAATATAATATATACATTATGTGTTTTTTATGTCTTGTAAATCACCTTTTTAGAATATCAAAACAACAGAGTGACATTTTTAACAAACCATCTTCTGCTTTTTGTGCATGTTTACTAGATAGCACCTTCATTTTGTCTTTTGGCAAATATCAAACTCATTGAATTAACATTAATTGACTCCAGCTGATAAAATCGAAACATGAGATGCTTTAATGTCATGCATGATAACTGGGTGCAGAGGTCGAAGAGACGGGACACCGAACATAAGCTTTTGATGCTTTTATGGGGGTTCAGTTTGGATTTCTTATTTAAATGTCCAACAGTACACAAGAGAACATACATCAGGGGTTCCTGCAGCTTATTATAATGGAGGCAGCCCACCTTACCTGGAATAAAGACCACCCTTGCTAACAACAGAAGAAAATAATTATACCTGAAATGAAATCATGAAATATTCTTGAGGATAAAAAAGACCCTACAGTAATTATAACTGTTAGTCGGTCACCTAGAAACTAAATGAAAGACTGACCTGCTGGTAAATGGGTTTCAGCTCTTCCAGTGATTGGCGGCTGGTGATGGAGAAGACCAAGATGAAGGCGTGGCCCTTGGAGATGGAAAGGCGCTGCATTGCTGGAAACTGGTGGCTTCCTGTTGTGTCGGTGATCTGCAGCGTGCAGACGCTCTTATCACAGCTGATCACCTGCAGAGAGAACCGGTACTGATGAAGTCTTTATCACGAGAGCTTAAATGACACACACGCAGGGCGTTTAAATAAAAAGAATAGTTTTCATGTCTTACCTGTCTGTATGTGTCCTCCACAGTGGGAATGTAGGTGTCTCTGAAGGTGCCTTTGACGAACCGAAGGACCAGCGAGCTCTTCCCCACCCCGCCGGCTCCGAACACCACCACCCGGTAGTCGTTGCTCTGCTCTGGCATTCTGGGAATGTGAGTGTGCCCGCTCCGGATAGCTGACCTGTATGCTGAGAAGGAGATGGAAAGAGGAAAAGTTGAATCACAGCAGAAATGAAAGAGAAACCTGGACGTGAATTTAAAGCACACATAATTTAATGTTGTAGTCCAAGTTGCGTATAATGTCTCGAGTTTCAGGTTGATTTAGATTCTTTTCAGAAATGTTTTGGTAGATTTTTCCAAGATGGACATCACCCTTTTTTGGGAAATCAACCAAATATAATGAATAGTAATAGAAAAGAGAATATCTGGTAATACTTGAGAAGCAGGAGTAAAAGGGAAAGTGGGAAATGAGCATAAACTCCACTCACACTGTTCCTACAGAGCGAGGCAGGAACAGACAAACGATCTGAATGTAATTAGTCTGAGTGCCATCAACGGTAACTGGTAAATGAAAACCACTCTAGTGGTTTTATCCTGGGAGAGTCCTTCAACTGGACACCCGACCTGCTCAAAGTGCAGATCATCTCCATTACAATGAGCATGTCATTTAGAAGCTTCAGTGCATCAGTCCCCCTACTCGTTATGTCCACTGTTAGCAAGCCCAGCAGCCGATAGTTCGGTTGTTTGGTTCAGGTTAGCTCACTGATATTTTACTTCTTTAGCAGCTAAACAAGTTAGCTTACAGTTTAATTTAGCAGCTAAACATGTAGCTTAAAGTTAGATTTAGGTTTAGCAGTTTGGTGAAGGCTCTCTAATGATATATATGAGAATATAAAACAGTTGGTGAAGGTTATAAATACATACAAGCTAGCTCTTGGTAGTTTTGGTAGATGGTTTTATTTTATTTATTTTTTATTTATTGGTTTATTTGAACGGGACAGTGCACATTAATAAAAACATTTCTGCAAATGTGCCAGAGTTAGCCAAAAGGCTATTTTTCATCTGTAGTCCCAATCAATTTAGCGATTGTTCCAGGTTAGCTAACTGGTTCAAGTGATTCAATTGTTCAATTTTGTACCTGCTCAACTGTTCAGTTGAGCAGGTTTTTGTTTTAAGTTTGCAAACAGTTCAGTTCAGCAAACTTGTTGGTTCAGGTTAGCAAATCGTATATCAATAATTATAATTTCATATATACATAGAAAACTCAAAATACATTTTCCAAGTCCAATGCGATTTGGGGTGCTAGCTAACCCTCCCAATAGTACAAAACCACACTTATAGCTGTGTGTTTGGATTTCAGCTGGTAAAACTGAAGAATGTGGCTGAGGTCTTATTTATTTATTTATTCACAGTTCAATTTAGCTGTTTGTTTTATTTCAGGTTAAATCACTTTGTTGTAGTGACTTGTTCACAAACGACAATTTTGGTTAGTTCAGTGTAGCTTCATTCTATCTTGTATTCAGCTGAAAAATATCATTTGAATGCAAGCAAGAAAACTTAAATATGTGAATGGTGTATATGATTGTATATGAACCTGTGTGTTTTCTATGTGACAGACAGTATGTGATGAATAAATGCGGCCTGTTTTGTATTGCAGCTGCAGCTCTGTGACATTTAAATCTTCGGTGTCCGCAACACGTGGACATCTGATGAGCGCCTCACCCCCTCTGAACTCTCACAGCGTATTCACAGATAACGTGACAAACGGGAATGGATTAAAAAAGACGGAGCGAAGGGCCTCGGGGAGTTTCCCAGCATGCCGAGCTATATTCCCCCCGGCAGAATGATTAACGAGCATCGATTAGAGCTTTGCATCTCGTTGAAGAAGAGAGCTGATAGAAACCGGGGAGGAGGAAACACTACTGAAGGGGTTTCAACGTGACAGACAGTATGAGTTATACCACCGCATGCTGATTCATTACGATGCTCCCAATATAAACCATTTCTCATTTATTCACTGTGCCAGGCCTCCGTCAAAAAAAACACTTGCAACTGGGCCTGGTGGAAAAAAATGTGATTTCCCTGTAATACATCTCTGATCTACTTCTTTATATACTCCCACTCACAGAGGACAGCCTCCCGCAGCTCACAGATCCAGACTGTAATAACGTCTGTAGAACAGGAGATACCATAACACCATCCGGTTCTTTCCACCCACTGCTTCTCGCTGTATGAGCCAAGCTGACGGTCTACCTTTCAAACAGCATAAGGGTTCTGTAGACCTGTTCCTGTATGCGTGTATGTATAACTTATCAAATCACTTATCAGTTAATAACACTCAGATCTATTAAAGAAAACACTCAGGGTCAGGATCTCTGCATCAGCCTCAGTAAACCTCAGTCCAGTTTGTAAATCAAGAACATGGATAGACTGCATTTACATTTCAGTCCATCTCAAAAGCTTCTGGGACGCTTTGACACATTTTGGTATCGGTTGAAATACCGTCCTGACCAGCCGAGCGGTTTAAAGACCAATTCACACCCTGCGACCCCGGGTCTTGAAGTGTGGACAAATAGTTGGACCCCCCCAACTCCCTGCGCCTGTCAACCAGAACTGAAGAAGCCCTTTTGAAGAGAGGTGTAGTATATCAAGAGTCCAGCTGCCTTGTTGGCTTCTGGATAACTCATCAGGCTTTCTTCTAACTGACACAAACACCAGACTGCATGTAAATACAATTTAAAAACAGTGTTTCTCGTGTTTGAATTCAGATCAGAACACTGACATCAGCGCTCATTATCTCAACCACAAATTTAGACCAGTGACTAATCAGCAGCTCGTTAATCAATCACACACACGCACCTGCCTCCTGATAGCATCCATTGTGTTTCTGGATGTAACTATGGGAGCATCTGAATGTGCGTGTGTGTGTGTGTGTGTGTGTGTGTGTGTGTGAGAGAGTTGTCTGGTTGCCGTGGCAACGCTGCTCGGAGGAGAGGAGAGAGAGACAGACAGCAGAGATTTATACACTCGCAGAGAAGTGCAAACATGTCATCATCGGCAGGGCCGTTGCCATGGTTACCCGCCTGCCCACATCATCTGACGTCACTTCCGGTGCGGAGGCGGACGGCAGGGAAAACACCACCGACTGAACCAGAGGCATCACAGCTACGGGAATAAATGTGCTTTCATCACTCACGGGACAACACTGTAAAATATAATATACACAGTGAGATTATTGTCATTATGTTATCCCTTCATGTTAGGACTTTGTTGATGTCGGTCTGTCTCATACTTGATTAGGAAAGAAACACTAATAAAAAAGGGGAAGGCAGTAAAAATGACTCTGCTGACACAGCTCAACTGCAGCCACAGTAACGATTCTATCAGGCTGTAATGTTCATTAGACACCAGGAAACTGAGCTGCTGGACGCACGACAAACTGAAAGACATCCTTAATGTCCGTAGTCTGAGTCCCAGTTCAAGAGGACACAATAACTCCCACACAAGGAGGAAGTAAAACAACAAGTACATGATAGAGTTGTGAAGTGATTTTCTTTTCCTCCCCCTGTACTACATTCTCATTTCATTTTTTTCTTTAAACAATCTCCTCAGCATCACCGTCATTCCACTTTTGTTTGGCGGACGTGTCTAAATACTACAATACCCATAAGACTCCTTCAGTAAGAAACAAGTCACAGTTGACACAGAATTTAGAATTGAAGCATCTTTAGCTTCGGGTCGCCGATAGCGATGCGCGTCACACGCTGTGAGGCTCTGTGATTGGGTGTTTGTTCGTCGGTGAAATGCATACTGGGAGTAGTAGTTGACTTCCCCTGCTTCATTTTTTATGTCCACATGTGTAACGAGCTGAGACAGTGTGATGAACCAACGAGGACCTCTGTTCTGTCCTTATTTAGTTTGAAGAGTTGGTTGGATCGATAAGGTTTAGGCATGAGGAGGGTGATTGGTTGGGGTTAGGGTAAGAATATCAAGGTAAGCCAATCAGAGGGAGAGTAGGTCGGGTCAAGCCTTCGCCATAGTAGGAAGAAAATAAATCGCACCCCAAGACTGAGCCCTGTGGTGCTCCGTACAAAGATATCAGTATGCAAACTGGAATCAGGACATTGTGCACCGTGCACAAAATACATGATGGTGGTGCTACCGGAAAATCAATGACTAAATCAAATCAGTTGTTCTCACATGTCACATTTCTTACAAATGTGGAAGGTAATAACGTGAGTGTATGATAGGCAGTCAATAGTGTCTGAGTAAACACAGCAGGCTAATATTCTAGAATGCTATGCTAGCTAATCAACAGCAGGAAGCAATCAACACAAGTGGTGTCATTTTTCCTACTCTCTAAAATGAGAAGGTGTAAACTTTACGACATCAGACTGATAGGAAAAGCAGAACGAGAATAGATATCACACACACACACACACACACACACACACACACACACACACACACACACACACACACACACACACACACACAACCACACACAGTGTTTTGTCTCCTGCACTGGCAAAACTGATTCCCTGTAGACCTGAGCGTGTATGTTTGTGTGTGTGTGTGTGTGTGTGTGTGTGTGTGTGTGTGTGTGTGTGTGTGTATGAGTGTGTATGTTGCAATTTAACACCTTCAGTTTGACTCCTCACATTCTTCTCACTCACAGTTTCTACTGAACATTTCCAGGTTTAATATTCTCTCCATTTCCTGCAGCTTCAATCTCATCTCCAAAAAAACACATTGTATTATAAATATAATACTAGATACTAGAATTATTTTATTATAACCTGTATAAATATATGACAACAAAATATATTGTAAAGTCCTAAATGTTGACAAATCAAGAGGAAAATGAGCAGGAGTTTATTTTTATGATCTAGTTTTATGTGTTTCTGAGTCTGTATTCGTATCAGCGGTGCTAGTGTACCAGTGGAAGTTATAGTACCAGTTATAAATTGTAAATAGTAGAACTAACAAGAGTAATGATAATACCGGTAATTAGTTTAATCACAACTAAAACTTCTTCTTTTAAACTCAAAGACTGAGCAGAGACTCTTGCAACACAATATCTTATGTCATCACGTTGTATACTATAATATTTGTATGTATGCATTATAAAATAAGTATATTACTTAATGCATCCGTAACAATTATTCAATAACATGATATAATTGGCCATTTTGCTGCAGGATGGATTGTTTTTTTATACTTCAATATGTTGCCAGGCTACTTCTGTAACCTATTAATGGAGTATTATTGTATTGCCTAATTTTGCATCTGACTACTGATTCCATCACTGCTAGTACTACTCTGAGGAGTATTTAGACTGTATGATATTTATCTTGCAGTTAAGTATCCCTCCCTATATCTACATCGGTGATGGTATTTGACGGCAGTAACAGACATTCGTGCTCTCTGTCTTCAAGCAACACAACATACTTGTATGCTACAAAACACACACACACACACACACACACACACACACACACACACACACACACACACACGCACACAAGACCCGCTGCTTTGTTCTCAGTTTCAATCAGCAGCCGGGCATCGTTATCTCCTCACATCATGGTAATCAGTCTGACTCCCATTCAAAGTAAGGACGGCACGGGCACGCGCACAGCTGGGCACGCGCCCCCAGTTGTTTGGATGAACGTGTACACACACACACACAGTCATACAGTCACGTACACGGTGATGACTGCTGTCTGTCCTGCTCCCCGCTGTCGCTGTGTGAGTGTCGGCTGTGATGTCTGCGGACTCACCGTGTGTCTCCTCAGGCGGGGTCCTCGGTCTCTCTGTGTGCGGGGTTTGTCTACTCTGGAGCGGCTGTGAGCATGCTGAACCCTCCGCTCTCTGACTCACAGCATCAGCATCATCATCATCATCATCATCATCATCATCATCAGACCTGCTGCTGATCAGAACACATCAGCCCTCCTCTTCCTCCTCCCACCATCAGCATCACCTCCTCCCTCCGCTCCGCCGGCAAAAAAACAGGAAACGACTTTCGCTTGGGTTTTTTATTTTTATTTTCAGAATAAAAGCACGATATCGCTCAACCTACATAGGTCAAACTTAGTCAAAAACGTTAATTTCCCGCATGAAATCCAAACAGTTGGAACAAGCAGTCATTTAAATCTCTTTAAGTAAGATACAACGTAAAAATCCGGCCATATAGAAGACCGAGTCTTGTAGTTGTAAAATGTTATTTCATGTGATATTTTGATGTCTGACGACCATTCTGGTGAAATATAGGTCACAATGAATTAACTACATATAATAACAAATAAGATTGTTTTTACTTTTATTTTGAAGGTTGTAACTGCGAAGCGGAAGTCTTATTTTCAGCTCGGACCTTGACATCTCATCATCATCGTCCTCCAAAGTATAAATACATTTTCCCTCCACCTCCATCAGCGTCACTCATGCGTCATCAACAGAAAAAGTAGAATGGAGTAAAAAAACCTTATGAAACAACATTACACTCGAAACAGATACACTGTAATGATGACGATGCTTTAAGTTCAAGAAATATATTTTTATGACGAGAAAATATTAAAGATCTTGGTTTTTGAAATAACAGTTAATTATGATATTAAAGAAAAATATGATTATGTTATACCGTATTTCAGATAGATGTCATTGTGTTCATCAGATCATTTTAGATTGTATCAAAGAAATAACTGCAGATCATTTATTATTGCTGATAATGTTACAGAAACTGTGTTTTGAAAAAAAGACAGAAAATAGTGACATAGAATATTTTATATTTTCATTCTCGACATCTATGACAGTGACAGAAATACACTAGACAAGCAGGACGAGCTGTTTTGGAGGAAGTACTTTCACTGAAGTAAAAATACTAATACACTGCAATACTTGTGTGCAGGTCCAGACCTTTTTAATCCGCCCACTCCACTTCACTGCCTGAAGATGGAAATGGAGAGTAGCGAGTTGCCAATTCCGCCTGATATCATGGCAAATACTCCACTAAGTTAAAGTGCTGCCTTAAAAAGTATCTAAGTATTACTGGCAAAAGGTACTCAAACTAAGTAAAACGATTCATTGTGCATTAAAATCTTTCCTGTCAGTGTTTTACTACATGAATGTGAATTACTACATTAATGTGTATGTTGCATGTTACTGTTTAAAGTTCAAGGCTGACAGCAGTGAGTGATCAATAACTGATTCATTATTGTCACATGGTGCATAAGGAGAAACTGTGGATGTTTCTGTAAGTCTCACTGTAAAGAGAAATTAAAAACAAAATCATGAAGCTGATCCCAAGACCTGTGGTAACCTCTAGTGGGCAGTTGGAGTACTCCAAAAGAAAACAAATGAAACACACACACGTCTTTACAACAATTCATTTTTATTTTCATTTTAATGAAGTCCATACCTTTTTTATTTTTTTATCACCACACTCACAATTGTAATTCGGGTTGAACAACCAGCTTTGGGCAATACTGTACCTCAGTGGTAGACAAACACTGGCCCCGAGGGCCAAATTCGGCCTTCCTGCAAAAATAGTTTTGGCCCGCCTAGAGCCCGCCTTTATATTTCTGCTGCGGGACTCTAACTCTGCAACGACGGAGAAAACCTGGAGGGTGATTGGAACGGGCCTGCCTGATCTAAACCTGAGTGGTGTTTTGTTATGGGACTTCTTTGCTTGAAATGGCCACAACAAACAAGCTGAGTCGTACTTGGTATCAGAAGAACTTGGACACCTTCATCGATGAGGGACTTTGTGGTCGTGTCATCAGATATTTATGTCGGTATGTCCGGGACACTCAAGGGTAAAGAGAGGAACAAGAGCTGTCAACTGATCACTACCTGGTGGGGAGTTGGATCAGATTGAGGAAGGAAACTGCCAGACAGACCTGGTTAATCCAAAAGTGGAGTGAGGGTGAACTGGGAACAGCTCAAGCCCCTCCCTGTCCACAAGGTCCCACTTCCAGAAGAACTTCTCATTTGTCCCTGGGGGAGCCTTGTCACATGGAATCCAGCAAGCCATGTTCAAAACCTTTCTTGAAAGAGGCAAAGGAGTTGAAGGAGGCATTTCAGGCTCGGTTGGCCCAGAAGTCCCATGAAGCAGCAGACCAACACTAGAAGGGCTTTGTGCCTTAACTTTGTGCCTTAACCTTTTGTTCACGGGCGACCGTGGCACACCGGGTTAAGAGGATCGTCTGGGAACCTGAAGGTCAACGGTTCGATCCCCGACTGGGATGTGTCACGTGTCGAAGTGTACCTGAGCAATACACTGAACTGGGTGCCGATCAATGGCAGCCCACGGCTCCCTATATACAGGGATGGGTCAAATGCAGTAGTCATGTTTTGTGTAAATGTATATAACAATAAAAATGGTTTCTTCTTAAGAGTTCACAAGGCAAAATCCAGGTATTGGAGAAGTTCGGAGAGAGAGAGAAGGGATTTCAGTTATCCTCAAATGAAGTTCTGGTGATCCGTTAGAAGCAGGGCTTGGCTCACGATGAGCGTGCTCTAATTATCTGGGTACACTGCTCAGCCTCACCGAGCTCATTCCAAGGTGTTGGTAAAGGAAGCTCCGACTGATTTGTCAAACCCCCAAATCCAGGAGTAGCAATGGGGATGCCCAAAGGTGGGCATCAGAACGGCATCTAGTGGGCAGTGGATGTACTGCCAAATGGTTGGATTAGATTAAAAAACGTCTTCAGGTAGACAAACGTGTCTTGCCACTGTTAGCTAATGTTCTCTCTGACGCAGTGACACAATATAGATCCGTTTTTGAAGTGAAAAGTGACGTGGGCGACAACCAGTTAAAAGCTCCAAAGCATATAGTGAGGAAATCAGACCCCCGAAAGCAGAAGGACCCACAGTGACACAGTTGTCACAGACACTTTAAATATAAGAAAAATAGTAATGAGCTGCTCAATTTATTCAGCTGATTCAATCATTTTTAATTAAAATACGTTCTGTTGAATTCAAAAGACAGTTAAACAAATGTAAACAAAAAAAGTCAAATTGATTAAATAATTAGTCAAATGAATCATAGAATTATGAAATTATGAAAGAAAACATCTCAGTAACTAAAACACACAAACAAACTAGATGTAACTATCCTATTTTGGTCCTATTTCAAAGTTATGTCATTATTTTTTTCAGTATGGATTAGAATGAACCACTGAAGATCATCCAAGGAGAAGACTTTGTCCTGTAAAAAGATTTTTTGGTTAAATCCAACCATAAAAGTTACAATTTTGATACGTGTTGTGGAAATGCGACTAAAATTGCATATCTTTGTTACCAAGCAAAAAAAAGGCCAAGTTGATTCATTTTCAACTGAGGAATACATTATGCGCCCAATGTGACATTTATGTAACATTTCAGATCTTTGGCTCTGGGGGGTAGCATTTAGAAAATATTTGTTTATTATTATTTTTTCATGTTATAATTTTTCCCTTTGGTCAGGTCTCTGGTCTCTGATTTCTTTTAATAATCAGAAATGGGCCTTAATTACAAAAGGTTGAGAATATTGAGTATTTTTGATTGAGATGAATATGTTTCATAAACAGATGAAATGAAACAGAGAGACCTACACTTACAAGCGTCCCCCCTCATCCCCCCCCCTCTCTCTCCCTCTCTCTCTCTCTCTCTCTCTCTCTCTCTCTCTCTCTCTCTCTCTCTCTCTCTCTCTCTCTCTCTCTCTCTCTCTCTCTCTCTCTCCCTCTCTCTCTCTCTCTCTCTCTCTCTCTCTCTCTCAGTGATCTTCAGCTCAGCTTGGAGTCATGAGGTAAGAGCAGACCGCTCCTTATATTTCTGCCTTTAACTCACATTGATCTCGTATTGCATGTGTATATTTGTTTAACCCGGGATAAACCATCCGGTCCGGTTCTTCCCGGCTGTGCAGCTAAAAAAGCTGCGAATTAAAGACAATACGAGGCGTTGATCAGCGCCGATCAGCGCCGATCAGACGGGAGGAGGCTGCATCTTTTAAATCCGATTTTAAAGGTTTAAATCACATGTTTATGGATTAAACTCGGTTTATAAAGCTGCGTTTGATCATCTTTTCATTTAGGCAAATTCCTCATTATGCGTCTGTTTTTTTTTGTTGCGGGATGCGTCCTATTTTCTTTCTCCTCCCTCTTGCGGGCACAGGGATGGAGGATGGAGGAGCTGATGAATCATAGATGTCGTCAGAACAGAAAACAAAAAAACAAAAACCACACATATCCGAGGTCAAACGTTAGAACAGAAAAACAGAAGGGGAAACATAGTTCATACTTTTATTTTGTAAATAAAACGATGAATATGTCGCTGTTAGAAAATCATCAAATTCTTTGCAGCTGCGTGAAAACGCGATTTTTCACACGTGAACGTGTCGAGCTCGTCCATGTTGAATCAAACATGTGAATATGTGGTGGATTTGATTTCAGGTGGTTCATTTTGTTTCCGGCTGGTATGATTTGAGGCCTTCGACGTCTCCTGCGGTCTGTCCCAGTCTGTGCTGGTTTCACTGGTTTATTATGACGGCCTGTGCTGCTTCGTGCTGGGAGGCTTCAGTGCTGTTTAATAGGCTGCTCGTTTATTCCGTTTGTCTCAATGTGCCTTAATAGTCTCTCTTTTTCATGTTTAAGTGTTTTTACGTTTGTTTTGATGGAGGGATCGGTTTATAGGTTCATATTATTATTGGCCTATTTATTGTTGATTTATGGATCTGGTATGAAAAGTGAAAGTATATCCAGTAAAAGGTCTTTGAAAATACTTTGAATCCTTAGTTTATAGTTGCATGCTATTTTGTGTTTCTAATATTAGAGAAGAGACAGAGTGGACAGGAAGTGAAGGGGAACGGCAACGTTGAGGTCATATGATCAGTGTCATAAATCACTGTGAAACTACGCAGGTTGATGTTTTGGAATGTACTGTTGTTGTTAGAAAGGTTGACAACAATCTGGCTGTAAATTTGCCAGAATGTGGTGTATTGCAGAGGATGAGTTAGGGAGTCTCACATTCTGAGGAAATAAGCTGCTCTGAGGTCCTGTGGTACGGCAGCTGAGACTCCCATAGATGGCAGCAGGGTGAATGGGCTGTGGCTGTGGTGGGTAATGTCTTTCAGTAACCTTTGTGGTCTTCGCAGGCACCTCTTGTCACCAATATCATTGATTCTTCACCAGGATGGAGCTGTGTGATGACCATGTCAGGCTGTTTGTGATGCTTATTCCCAGGAACTTAAAACTGTTCGCTTGCTCCAACTCTGCTCCATGTTGGTGTTTAACGTTGCTTGAATGAAGTTTCAAGTTGCTGAAGTCATTTAGATTCCTCACTCCTACAGAGTGTTGATGTCAGTATGTTGCATTGTAGTTTTCTCTTTCGTGTCTGAGCAGTGGCGCACATCAATAAAAACATCGGAAACGTCCCTGTTATATTCACACGGACGAGCTGATTTCCATCAGAAACAGCCAGAGAGGGTAAAGAAGTTTGACCTCTGACCTCTGACCTGTGTGTATCAGACAGACAGTTCGGATCAGATCTTCAGATGCCGTGTTTTCGAGTCGTGACGGTCCAGGGTTCTCTGACTGTGACTCGGCGAGCCTCGGGGGACAGGAAGTTTTTTTGTCACTGAGCCGGAAGAGTCAGCGAGGAAGTCAACTTATGTAACAGCGAGTTTTATGAAAAAAGTGAGCGGCTTCAGACGGAGAGACGAACGCAGCTCGTGATGCGTCACCTCTGACCTTTGACCTTCTTCTTGTTGGTTAAATCTGCTGAATTTGAATCTTATTCTCAGTTCAAAAGAACAATGTCAACTCCAGGTCAACTTGTTGGTTTGTTCCAGAGCTTTCACTCGCTCATCCGCAGGTCGAGTTTACGCCGTTGTCGTGGAGACAGAGGTGTTCAGACTTTTAGTATTGGTAGTCCACATTGAGCTTGAACATTTGGTTTGATTGAAAGACTTCACATTCAGTCTGAACAGTCGAAGGAGGCCATGTTGTCTGCTGTCTTTGTTTTGTGTGTCCCAGTGTGTCTGTTTCCAGGTGTTTCCAGCTGTTGGGGAGTTTTACCGCATATGTTTTAATAGCAGTGTAAAGCCGCTGGTGTCTGGAGCTGTGTGAAGTTGAATAAAGTGACTTTAGATTCGTCGAGATAAAGACGCAAACAAGCCGTCGACCTCCAGAAGGCACAGAGACAGCAGCAGTATTTTTCATCAACAGCAACAATATGGCCCTGTGTTTTCAGACAGGAAGTGTGAGCGCAGACTCAGTCTGTGATGACATGACCGTTTGTTGTGCTGAATGAAGCCAGTTGAATGTGCGGTAAAAGCTTCATCTAACATCCGCCCATCTCCTCCTCCTCCTCCTCCTCTTTTTACCCACAAGTCTTGATATCACAATGATCGTACGCACAGTACACTCTTCTTATTTTGTCAAATTCTGCCACAACTTAAGTTATTAGTTCAGGTTTTTGGAGAAAGGTGAATGATTTTGCGAAAGATCAGGTTTCTCTTATTATCAACAAATCAACAAAGACCGAACCAACAACATGTCAGTCCATCTGTCAAATCTTCCTGACTTCCTGTCTGTGGCTCTCAGCTCCAAGCCCGTTGGGTCCTACTCTGGACGTAAATCTTTACAAACACAAATACATAGTTTTGTTTTTATAAAGTAATCAGTCATTTCCTAAAACAGTCACTGTAGTTTTTAGAAATAGTGCATTTGTTGGGGACTATTTTCAGCAGCGGATTTGAGTCAAAATAAACTACAGCGTGTGTGTTGATGATGATGAAGGAACAAGTCATGCAGTGCAGCAGTGAGGCTCATCGTTTTTAATGGAGATATGACACAGAGGAAGAGGATGCATCAGGCTTTGACACACACATTACTTGTTAGTAGAAACTTTCACTGCTGGTTTGGGTCTGCTTCAGCTGCAGCAGAAAGGAAACCATGTGTGACACGTTGTGGATGATACACTAAAGTCGTCTTCTGGCTTTCAGCATCAATCATCGTGATTCGTTGTGGTCTGGGCCATATAACTCAAATTGACTTGACTCGTTAGCTTAGCTTTTATTGAAAATAAAGGAAATGCTTTTATTGTCTCAGGGCGTGTCTCCTCTCAGTCTTACGCACCAAATTAAATTATACTCTCATCCTAGTTATAACACTAAAAGTGTAAAAACATGGAGGCTGTGTTACAGTTACAGACCGAAAATATTTTAAAAACCATGAAACTGAGACAAGAAGACGGCTCTGTTTTTAGAGAGCTAGATGTTTGACTGCATTCGCTCTCCACACGCCGACGCCATTTTCTCCTCCTCCTCCTTTCTTTGCCTGGAGGATGCGGTTACCACGGTAACCAGACGTTCCCCACAGGGTGAGAGAGAGAGAGATGTGGGGGTGGAGCAGGTGGTGGTGGGAGTGATCGACACTCCCTTTGTTCAGATACACAATGTATTTCTAAAACATTTATTGTTAAGAGAGTAACAAATCTTAAAATCAGATTTTATGAAGAAAGAGAGCAGCGGAAAATACTAATAAATACATAATTAAAATCACACAACATATGATCAGACTCTACAGTGTCACCCATCGTTCTTGGTCAGTAGGTCTGTTTTAACAGCTGAGGTCAGGAAAAAAGTCAGGAATCACCTTCAGCAGGAGGAAGAAGAAGATGTATCAGGCCTGAAACGACAGACACATTATTGCTTATTATATTATATAATGTTACTTATTTACATCAGCATGCATGCATATATAATTAGGCCTTTGTGTGGCTGAGGAAGACTGATCTGTGCATTCTGCTGACTCATTGTACTGATGATCATTAACCATGGAGGTAGACGTGTTTCAGTCAGGTGTGATGGAGGTATATCCAAGAACAATATATCGGCTGACAATCACAGAGCATAAAGTACAATCTGGATACAGATCCTTTTGAGATTACAGAGCCAGGACAGAGCCAGGATAGTGGCTTCAGACTTTGCCATCAAAAATAAAATTTGGCATTGAAAACAAAGCCCAAACAGAAAAAAGGAAAAAGGAAACACTGGTATTGGAAGTTCTACTGAAAAATAACCATTTGAATAGTTTTTGTGCTCTGATGTTTTTTTGATGAGAATATTCAGATTTGTACTTCATCATGTCAGTGTTTCTTTTTACACTGATGGATACGATTATTTAATCTTTCTTTTTGTGTTGTGACCCAGATACAAACCGAGCGTATAACATTTCACAGTGATGGAGACTCTAAATGACCTCATGATTTCTAAATTAAATCAACATTTCTTGTTACTAAATGGCCAATTCTTAGACATTTCTGTAAGAAGCAGATATTACACTGCAGATGGTTTGATGCTTTGTCGTTCTTTCTCTCTGATCTCTTCCTGTTTCATCTCTTCTCTTCGTCGTCGTCTCATATCGGGGTCACGCGCATCAGATTGGCTGTTGCCTTAGCAACTGCAGCCCATTAACGGGCCCCGTTAACGCTTGTTTAAAGTCTCCGTCTGATTCGTTATCCTCCCGGGAGCTCCCACATTTTCTTACCCAGCATGCTTTGCCAGCGACTGCAGCAGTGAGCGCTCTGTCTGTGTGTGTGTGTGTGTGTGTGTACAAGATGACAAGAGAGGCAGAAAGAGACATCACTGGATGTAAATGTCACCATGGTGATGGTGGGGGGATGTGGGCCTGGACCATGGTAACGTGGTCCAGGCATCAATATGTCAGAGCAATATGGCAATATCAATATGTCAGAGCAGGATTTTGATGAGAAACATCTACATCACACACACACACACACACACACACACACACACACACACACACACACACACACACACACACACACACACACACACACACACACACACACACACACACACACACACACACACACACACACACACACACACACACAGATTCCTTATTCTGTACTTGTGAGGACCATCATTGGTGTCTGTGGTTCAAAGGACACTCTCTGTTTAATGCTTGTGAAAGATGGTGGCTGATAATCACATTGTGTCTCAAGACACTGCACACTGTTTTTGTAGGAAACCAGTCCAGGATGTTTCACTGCCATGAACACAGAGCCGTGAGAGTCTGAACAGAAGCGGAACACAGTGTCACAATGCTGTTGTTGTTTGGAGCCATATATATATATATATGCAGTCTGTTCTGCAACCTGAGAACACGTCCAGTAAATCCACATTAAATGACAGTTTGGATCGGGTGCCTCCATCCTCCTCCTCTTACCCACAATCTCCTGAGGGCCAGCTCCTCATAATGAATGCTGCATTAGTGACATTTGGTGCACTGACCGCCTGCTGTCCCCAGACCTGCTGTGCTGAGCACAAAAAAATAACCTGACGACAGAGATTCAAAATCATCTGAATAACAACGGAAACAGAAAGTTGTTTTGATTTACTGTCTGAAACAAACAAACAAACAAGCAACAGAGTCACTTCCTCTCCACACGTTGGTTTGAGCTCACTGACTCTTGGTCTCTGCAATGAAGGTCACCGTCTGACTCAGTCGCATGAGCTGCTTTACACAGCTCACTGAGCATGTGCAGCCCTGACCCCAAAGTAATGACCTCACTGTGTCACACACACTCAGTCTGAGGTTTAATTATTGATCGCTTTATTGATTGATTTGTGCACGGTGCATGTTTCTGCAAACTGTTCATTCACTGGACAGATGAAGAATAATATAGCATTAAACCTGTTATTAAGATATAAGCATGCACAGCGGTACTGAAAAGAAAATATTAATATGAGTAAAGACAAATATGTAGCCCTGTCTTCTATTCTGGTAGGTTCAGGAAACATAGTGGTTTTGGTTTAAAGTCAGGCATCCAGATGAACACTGAAACAGGTTTAGCTTGCTGCAATAATCCCCTCAATTCATACGAGATTAAAACATATCTTCATAATGTGTAAGTGAACACAAATATAAAAGGAATAAATATTATCTGGAGATAAATGTGTTATGCACCTGACTAAAAACCAGGAACCTTTGCTTCAGCTGCCAACAATGTTATTATGTAACATTATTGGGTACAAATTAAAACATGCATCACAGGAGAATACAATACACAGCGGCAAACAACAAATGTCTAAAAGAAACTTCTGATGCTTAATTATGAGGTTAAATAAACTAATTTATTATAAATGAGATGAAATGTCGGATTCAGGTTTGCTTTTAGCAGTTCTGCAGAAACAATCTGCTGAAAGCAGAGTAACGAGTGGAAAGTGTTTGTTATGAGAACGATTCAGGATCAGATGAGTGGAGGCTGGAAAACAGCCGCAGGAGAAACTTGGATAACATGTTATCTAACAGACTGAGAAACATGGAGCCAAACTAAAAACTGAAGTGACAGATTAGACACTCCCTGCAAGCCATCTGCTGCAGAGGAGGAGGGAGAGGAGGAAGAGAAGGCAGAAAGACAGAATTTAATTTTTTAAGAGTAGAATAAAACACACAGTCCAAAATAGATTTAATCTGAATGGGGTTTGGTGGTGGTGTTTATTCTGAGTGACTAAACTGAAACTCAGTAGAGTGCAGATCTCTGCCAAGTGTGTCGACCACTACTGTATTGTTTGATTGAATGAACACAACAAAGGTGTCAAAAAACACGCTTAATTTCAAATCAAAAACAAGCGGCGATGTATGCAGCCAATCGGCTCGAAGTCGTCGTTTAAGACACGTCATACAAATGAAACTCACCAGGCTGTCTGCCCGCTTAAAAGCGACTGAGGTGGCGAGGTACAGCAGCGTTTGTACTGGTACTACCGTTAGCTGTTAGCGGTTAGCCAAACGCAGAGTCCAAACAATAACAGTGAGCTTTGAGAAGGCATGAGTTACCGCAACCACGAGAGGTCCTTGAGCTCTAACTGGTCACCCAAAATATTTTGCAGTTTGCTGCAGCAGAATGCAGGAAAAGTCAAGGACAGACACAGGGGTGCACTCTCACTTACTCACACACACACACACACGAACACACACACACACGCACACACACACTCGACCAATCGCAGGATCCTCCTGGCAGAGATAAATAATAATCATCGTCAATACTAATAATAATGTCATCATTTAGTATTCTTTAGTTCAGTTTCGAAGTAATCTCGTAACACAAAAAAAGTAGTATAATAGTATATAGTATAATATATATAATTGCAAATGCTATATCATACCAAACTGTATTTTTGTGTCTGTTTCTTCTCCTTTTTGACAAAAAATGCAGCACAAATCATTTTCATGTGCTCCTGATGTCTGCAAAACTTTAATTTCTTATGGGGGAATTTGCTCAATTCATCTTCATCTATCTGCCATCAAGTGCATCTTTGAAAGAACAAACTGCACTTTAATCAATATGTATTTCAAAGCAAACTGTGTGTGAGAAGCTTGAAATGCTGCTGATGCAAACTCAACATTTCCTGCTGCAGCTCCACATTAAAGCTCTTCCATGTGGGTGTCCTGTAGTGGTTTAGCATTCTGAGCGTCTAATTGTAACAAATCCTGGTTCAAGTCTGGCTTTAAACCTCCTCTTCTCCCCACGTTTGTCTGAGTTTAGTGGTGCTTTGTTACTTGTGCTTCATTCCCTTGATCAAGGCACTGGTTGGTGTGATTGAATTGGTCTTTATGGTGCATTCATGCAGAATGGGTAGAACAGGAAAACATCCGTTATTCCAACTTTTTGTGGTAGACCGACAGCTAACTAAGTAGTCACACAAAATAGACAGCCTACATCAGCTTCTTTTGTTGAGTTACGTATTTGTTGGATTTTGTTGGGATGTAATATTGGTATATTTAATAGTCTTCTTACTGTCAATCCCGTGCAATATCCAATACGTTTAAGTATTATCTTACATTTCACATTTTTACTCCGTCTGTACATACTGGTATATTTTGTATTCTTCTTTACTGTCATTTTTACTACTGTTTACTGTTTAGTCTATTTATACTACTTGATTTTTTATCTTCATTTATTACTTGTGAGCGATGCTGCTGTAATCCTGTAATTTCCCCACTGAGGGACTAATAAAGGATTATCTTATCTTATCTTATCTTATCTTATACACAATACAAACGGAGCTTCTCTGGTCCGTGATGTTTGTGTATTTACCTCCGTATACTGCGACGGTGTCTTTAACGCGAACAGAATACGGGCAATGCACAGTGGAGCGGAGCTGGGGTCCGCTGGGGGTTACGCAATACCTTGATATTACGCAATAGTAACGAAACACACAAAAACACGGGAATATCAACATATACATGAATTAACTTGAATGAACTTTAAGTTAATTTAAGCTAAGCTAGCCCAGATGCACAATGACCTTACTTTGGAGACGCTTCTTTGTGGCGGGGAGAGTGGCCGCTGAGAATCGTGCTTTCTTTGTCCTGAAGGAAAAAGTGGGGCTGCTTGTAGATCAGCGCGGCTGTTTAAGCGGCGGCTGTTTCGGTCCGTTGACGCGGCTCGTTCTGGAGCGGGCGCTGGACGTGATCAATCCTCGCTGCAGAGAGGATGATCTTACTTCAGCTTAAGACGGCGTGGTCTTGAAGGGAAGTCATCGGGGAAGAAGGGAGGTTTCAGCTTCTTTCTGCCGGAATGTGCACGCAAAAGAAAAAACAACACGGGGAGGAATCGTGGAAGAGATTCGTCCCGGTGGAGTGAGAGGGCCTTGACTCAAAAAGAAAATATGGCTATCTTCGGCCAGCGATGATAGCTCTGTGACCTGACAGGGTTTGGTGAGGGTTCGATGCTTTCTGCAGGCCACGGGTTCCTCGTGGCTTGCATTGCCAGCGCGATGCTGGAGTTAGGAGGCTGGTGTCTTCTATAGCCAGGACGGGGAGTCCGAGCGAAGAACGTTTGGATGCTCCCTTGCTCGACCGAGGTCGAAGGGAAAAAGCGTGGAGGTGTCGGTTGCAGTTAGTTTTGTTGAACACTGGTTGAACCACAGGGGTCCTGGTGCTGTCTTGGCTCTCGGCCAATGAGATTGCAGCGGTGCATTCAGGTGACTTCAGGAACCCATAGGTTTTGGGGGGGGGGGGGAATTCACACCCTAATGTGAAAGTCCTTCAGAGGGGGTTTGGTGCTCATCAAACCACAATCAGGATGAAACCTTTGCTTGCAAAAGGGAAGGCCTGATTTTCTTTGTTCACAGCACATGTGCAGCCATATGCTCAGACCCCAACATCCCCCCTTTGGTGTGAAGAGCGAGGTGTTGGCTTCGCTCTTTAGAGCAAACCCAGGGCTGGCACGTGCATCCATGTGTTGGGGAAACCTGAAGAGGTGAGACAGTCCAAGTATTCCTGAGACAAAAGCAGTGGTTAAAACAGGCAGTGTTCAAGTTCATAGAGTTCAAGGTTCATAGCGTTCAAGTTCATGGTTCATTGGCATCTGGGCAGATGACTAAAGTGGCATCTGGGCAAATTACTTTAACTACTTTTACCTACATCTACTATCATACACAATTCAAATCATAGGTGAGCAACACATTATTCCCAAA
Source organism: Lycodopsis pacificus (assembly GCA_028022725.1). Taxonomy (NCBI): domain Eukaryota; kingdom Metazoa; phylum Chordata; class Actinopteri; order Perciformes; family Zoarcidae; genus Lycodopsis; species Lycodopsis pacificus. The sequence continues at coordinate 5,541,198 of CM051694.1, read as the reverse complement.
TAATTCAATCGCTATTATGATGTCGTGATAATCTAGCATTGCGGCATAGTGTCAAAGAAAGTAACAACCCAAATAAAACAAAACAAAACACAAAAGAGATGGAAGGAAAGAATAGAAAGACAAGAAGCAGGTGAGGGGAATGCAGTGGTTACTGGTTCGACTCCTAGACAGGACTGGAGTCCGTCGGCGGAGCAGTCGTAGGTTGGCTACGTGGTGTTATGAATAGGAGGGAATCAGTTTAGTCTGTATTCTGGATCTATGAGTACATGATGTGTGCGTCTATCTCTCTCTAATCGGTAGATTTAGAGCGAGTCCTGTGTCTAAGTTTTGAATCTATCGATATTGGAGTTGCGTTGCTAAGACTATAGGCCAGGTGTACCTATGAAGGTTGCATAACAGTAGTGGTAGCAGATTTACAGATTTTGATAACACGGCTAGTGTGACCAGCTAGGCTGGGATTTTCGCTGCTCAAGCTGTTGACAGCTGAGCCTTCTCGGATGAGGTTCTGGGATAAATCTGACTGCTGCGGCCTAGGTTATGTCTTCTTTGGTTACTTCTGGTAGAGTCTATAAAGCATGCAAAGGGTTGTTTTGAGAGTGGAGCATCAGGTTACAGTTACAATGAACGTTTTTCAGGTCATGCAACTGTTCTGGTTCAAGTTGGATGTGTTAGCAGTTAGTGCATGTCTACAGGGTGAGTTGAGGCATGCAGCTAAATGTTAGTAGTCAATAAGTAAGCCGCCATTCGGCCGGTTGGTTTCGACACTGGCAAGATTAGAGTGTACTTCCTGTGAAGTGCATCTCTCTAAGCTTCTGTTGACAGAGCCCACCCCCCTCGTGCTGTTCAAGTGGCGAGGGTGGATACCCCCCAGGTTACCGTCAGCACTCAGGGAAACGTCGCGAACAGTTTCACTCTGGAGTGTGTCATGGCAGGCTGGTGATATCTCCCTCCCCCCACCCTCCTAATTAAAGATGGAGACAGGTCCGGCGCGCAAGTCAAGTTCAGTTACCTACGGTACTGGCTACTTGACAGGCCCGGGCGATGACTCGGCTGAAAGAAGGCGGTGGCTTCGTTGAACAAGCTGGAGGTGGGTCATGCTGACAGAGCAGGAGAACAAGGCTTAGTTGACGAAAGATTTTACGAGCGAGGGTGCTCGAAAAGGGCCTCTAAGGGTGTGACACCCTAGAGGTGAATGCGAAAAGGTGGGGGAACACATGAGGCTCATTTCTGACCCGGAGTCGGGTAGAGCAAGAGTGTTATGACCCCCCAGTAAGACTGAAGAATATGTATAGATATATACATAACGGGCATTGCCTTTGCTGACAAGGTCGCCCAAGAAGGTTGGAAAACGAGGGTGCGAACTTGGGAGTGGTCGTTTCCGGAAGTGGGCTGAGTTCTCTTCCCCCCCCCCTACCACGTCGACTTGGCAGCAGGGGGAGAGATCACTCGGCTTAGTCAGGTGGGCTGCGAGTCAGTGTTACCTGATGTTGCCCTTGAGGGCGTCTTTCACCGTCCCGTGGGTCCTTCGACCGCCACGGTCGTTTGTTCCTCGGGGGTGACCAGGGCTCGCTAGGCCAAGGCCTCTCGTCGTCTTCCAACGCTAGGTCGGGGTCGCTCGACTGTTGGATGCTCAAGACTATGTCGGTGTCATCGTGCTGATTCATCGGCCGACCGCGTGTCTCCCATGCAAGTTGCGCGTATTTCCTAATCTCTGGCATGGTGAGGTTACTCGTTCTGCAGTGCATGGTAACGTCGTATCTCACGTTGTCATGGAGATTGTGCAGGAATAGCGACTTAAAGGCATGGTCTTCTTCTAGACCTGGGGCGTTACGTCCCTGGAAGTATGCAGACCTCAAGCGCCTGAAGTAGTCTCTCGGGGACTCTAGCCTTTCCTGGGAAATGGCGAAGGCACTGAGGGTGGCAGAAGCTGGGTCGGTGTACAGGGAGTACTCCTCCCTAAGGGCGTGACAAAGGGATGAATAGCGGTCGCGGATGTTCGGCTGGAGCGTTTCCATGAAAACGTGGACGTTTCGAGTCGTGGTTTTCCACACTAGCTTGAGTTTTTCGCGTGATGAGGGGCGTGATAAGTCGAGGAGGCAGCGATCGATCTCCCTTAGGTAGTCATCGATGCTCGAGTCGTGATTATCGGGATTGAAGCGTTCTACGTCTTTTGCTAGAGACTCAATCTGCCGGATACGCAGGCCTCCAAGGTTGATGGGGCCTGGGCCGTCCGAGTCGTCTGAGTCTCCATACTCGCGATGGTGGTAACGACGGTCATCTTCCCTCCCTGAGGGGGATGAGGTCAGTTCTGGTCGCGCGCGTGAACTGCGTGGAGGATTGCGTTCGCCTGAGGTGGGTTTGAAGCTACCTAGGCTGGCTAGGACCTGGTGTTGGTCCTCTCTCCTTCTAGTTGGGGAACGCGGTTTGTCGAGACGCAAGATGGGTCGGCTCTCGGGGAATGAGGGACCTGAGAACAAGAAATGACTGGGCTGAGGGGCTCGATAGGAGGTAGCGGTACCTACCGGGGCTGCTGGAGCACCTTGAAGCGCTTTCAGTTTGTCATTACTCTCTAACGCTTTAGATAGTTCTAGGTTGACCTCTCTGAGGTCTCTGCGCAAGCTACTATTTTCTGACTGTAGGGCTCTACAGTCGCGTGACAACTCCTGAACCTCTGTTCGGAGTGTGCAGATCTCGCGTTGCTGCTCGTCGCTCTGTGCCCGGGTGCGGGCAGCTTGCAGCTGCATTTTCTGATGATAGATGAGCAGTATTTCGCCGATTACTTCCTGAATCAGGCGCTCTCGCTTACCTGATGGGTTATTTACATAAGCCACCAGCTGCTCTAATTGCTCGTCACATAGGACAGCAGTGTATTTCGCAAAGTACTCTCTTTCGCTTGCTGAGAGTCTGAGGACATCAGCCACCGCATCTCGCAATGCGGTGTCTTCTGGAGCTTTAGCTCCAGGAATGGGGGATTGCTCGTCGGTCATTCTCTCTTATGAACGCGGCTGTTTAATGGTTGTTAATTCCCTAGTGTTAGAACGGAAACTGTTAGTGTTTACGGTTCTCAGTGGAATGTCTAGTTCTGTGTTGAACTGATTTCTACTGTTAGGTGTTAGTTGTTGTTAGTGTACTGTTCATGCAGGCGCACAGTGAAATGTGTAGTTCTATGACTTCCGTTTCTACTGCTTTGCTCTGAGGGTATCACTACTGCTTTGCAGCCAGAGGTGCGAAAATGCTAATGTGGTTTAGCACTTTGGGCCTGTGACAGCTGTGTGTACTGCTTTGAGGGGATTTAAGAAAAACAAGCAAAGTATTGGTATTACAAAATAAACGATCAAATCTACTACACAGCTGGCTGTTAGTTTACGAAATGAAACGAATAATTAAACCTGGAAAGGAAATTAAAGTTCAATTAAAATTAAGATTAAAAATCAACAATTAAAATCAAAAATTAACTTACAATAAGAAAATATTTTGAGTATCAAAGCCTACCTATTTTGGGAAATAAGTTTCAGGAATTTGGATCATTCAAAAGAAGAAAAAAAATAATTTCTCGAAAAAAAAAAATATTTTTTTTGAAAATTAATATTTCAAAATTATGGATTAATGTACATATGTATCGTAATAACTGTAATAACGTCCCTCACACGGGGCACCACTTTGTTGGGATCAATAGGGGCTTGTGTTTGAGTTATCAGCTTTAAGAAACTGAATTCTTGACATCAATAGAATTATTAATGTGAATAACAATTATTAATGATTATTAATAATAACGGGGCACCACCCTGCGAACAGGGACCGATAACCAAACGATAAAACTAAGTCTCATAATTAGTAGTCACTCATCAGTGACAGTGAAGGTTTGAATCCGAGCGCAGGCTACTACATACAGATCATCACATACATATGCACCATTAATCACAGACGACTGCTCTTTAAAGTACAATAGAGTTTATTAAATTAGAATAATAAAAGATCAGATCAATTAATATCGCAATCAACAAATGCCATCATACAATTTTATGTACCTAATATCTAAAGAAATGAAATAAAAGAGGAGGAGGGTGTGTATATAAGTATGTGTGTATGTGTATGTGTGTGTGTGTGTCTGTGTATAAAAGGAAGGAGGGTGAGGGCCCTTAACACTCACAGTCAAAGACTACAAAGATGGCCGCTGGCCACCAAGCAGAAGGGGGGTGAGACTGTGGGTTAAAAGGGGAAGGGCTTAAGGTATTACCGCTGAACACCACCAGATGGCGTAGTCGAGGGACTTAGGCAAACTGGGGGGGGGGGGGGGTGAACCTTAAGGTGCTACCGTGACCCACCACTAGATGGCCTAGTCGAGTGACTTGGGCAAACTGGCGGAGGAGAAGGGGGGGTCGCTGTGTGTGTGCGTTTACGAGAGAGAGAGAGAGAGCGAGAGTGGGGGTCACCTCCTGCTGTGTTGGCAGGAGGGTGAGCCAAGAAAAGGTGGAGAGAAATCGTAAGTCAACATAAATCAAACTTCTGCTGCGATATCCTGAGGAGCATAAGTACGTTATTCTCTCATGCATAAGCATACCGCTGTCGTCTTGAACTGTCGGCAGCTTACGCAGTGATGAACACGGCACTCCGCTCACTCACAGAGTCGAGTTAATGAAGAGAGAAATATCCCACAAAGTTGAATACAAATTAATGAAAATACTCCCAAAGAAAACAGTCAATGCAGTTAATACACAATACAAACGGAGCTTCTCTGGTCCGTGATGTTTGTGTATTTACCTCCGTATACTGCGACGGTGTCTTTAACGCGAACAGAATACGGGCAATGCACAGTGGAGCGGAGCTGGGGTCCGCTGGGGGTTACGCAATACCTTGATATTACGCAATAGTAACGAAACACACAAAAACACGGGAATATCAACATATACATGAATTAACTTGAATGAACTTTAAGTTAATTTAAGCTAAGCTAGCCCAGATGCACAATGACCTTACTTTGGAGACGCTTCTTTGTGGCGGGGAGAGTGGCCGCTGAGAATCGTGCTTTCTTTGTCCTGAAGGAAAAAGTGGGGCTGCTTGTAGATCAGCGCGGCTGTTTAAGCGGCGGCTGTTTCGGTCCGTTGACGCGGCTCGTTCTGGAGCGGGCGCTGGACGTGATCAATCCTCGCTGCAGAGAGGATGATCTTACTTCAGCTTAAGACGGCGTGGTCTTGAAGGGAAGTCATCGGGGAAGAAGGGAGGTTTCAGCTTCTTTCTGCCGGAATGTGCACGCAAAAGAAAAAACAACACGGGGAGGAATCGTGGAAGAGATTCGTCCCGGTGGAGTGAGAGGGCCTTGACTCAAAAAGAAAATATGGCTATCTTCGGCCAGCGATGATAGCTCTGTGACCTGACAGGGTTTGGTGAGGGTTCGATGCTTTCTGCAGGCCGCGGGTTCCTCGTGGCTTGCATTGCCAGCGCGATGCTGGAGTTAGGAGGCTGGTGTCTTCTATAGCCAGGACGGGGAGTCCGAGCGAAGAACGTTTGGATGCTCCCTTGCTCGACCGAGGTCGAAGGGAAAAAGCGTGGAGGTGTCGGTTGCAGTTAGTTTTGTTGAACACTGGTTGAACCACAGGGGTCCTGGTGCTGTCTTGGCTCTCGGCCAATGAGATTGCAGCGGTGCATTCAGGTGACTTCAGGAACCCATAGTTTTTTGGGGGGGGGGGAATTCACACCCTAATGTGAAAGTCCTTCAGAGGGGGTTTGGTGCTCATCAAACCACAATCAGGATGAAACCTTTGCTTGCAAAAGGGAAGGCCTGATTTTCTTTGTTCACAGCACATGTGCAGCCATATGCTCAGACCCCAACACTGATATGGCGTGGACGTGTGTTTATTACAACAAAGGAGCACCAACCTGCATGAAAGTGTGTCAATATTCTAAGCAGTTTCATAAAACCTGCCACCAGTCTCTCATCCCTCAGTCTAACTCTCCTTCTCCTCTGTGCTCCTGCAGGGGGCGCTGCAGAGTGTGAAGATGGCTAACGCTGTGGCTTCCTACGACCAGCTGGCCCACCAGGTGGAGGCGCTCCGTAAGGAGAACTCCCACCTGAGGAGGGAGCTGGAGGACAACTCCAACCATCTGTCCAAACTGGAGACCGAGACCACCGGCATGAAGGTCAGTCTGGATGCAACACCATCACCACCATCACCAACAACACCAACCACAGCAACACTATCACTAACAACACCAACCACACCAACACTACCATCACCAACAACACCAACCACACCAACACTACCATCACCAACAACACCAACCACAGCAACACTACCATCACCAACAACACCAACCACACCAACACTACCATCACCAACAACACCAACCACACCAACACTACCATCACCAACAACACCAACCACACCAACACTACCATCACCAACAACACCAACCACACAAACACTACCATCACAACCACACCAACACTACCATCACCAACAACACCAACCACACCAACACTACCATCACCAACACCACCAACCACACCAACACTACCATCACCAACAACACCAACCATAGCAACACTATCACTAACAACACCAACCACACCAACACTACCATCACCAACAACACCAACCACACCAACACTACCATCACCAACAACAGCAACCACAGCAACACTATCACTAACAACACCAACCACACCAACACTACCATCACCAACAACACCAACCACACCAACACTACCATCACCAACCACAGCAACACTACCATCACCAACAACACCAACCACACCAACACTACCATCACCAACAACACCAACCACAGCAACACTACCATCACCAACAACACCAACCACACCAACACTACCATCACCAACACTACCATCACCCACAGCAACACTACCATCACCAACAACACCAACCACACCAACACTACCATCACCAACAACACCACATAGTTAAAGGACCAAACTGCTCATTTACTTTTCACAATTTAAATTTCTGCTTCTTTTAAATCATCCATCAGGATTTGTTTCAGTACGCTGTGAAAATGAACTTGTCAAACATAAAATACTTACCGGTATGTAACAAACTACGTAGACTAAACATCGACCATGATGCATTCTGTCTCTGGAGACACTTTCGTCTCTGAAGCTTGTTGAAATTGAATTGTTCGAATTGAAGTGAAAGGAAGTCAATCAAAACACTGATGGTTGGTTTAGAATGTCGGCATTAATGGAATAAAGGCTGCTGCACGTGGGGATTTAGTCAGGCTGCAACATTAATGATGAAACTGACAATTGTGTTCTTGATTAATTGATCAATCGTTTGGTCTAAAGAATGTTGTATATTATGTGAAATGTCCATCACAAGCTCTCCAAGGTGACCTTATCTTACCCAAATATGTTGTTTTGTCAAACCAACAGTCCCAAACCCAAAAATATTTAACCATAGGTAAAAGAAAAATGGTAAATAATAATGATTCAGAAGCTGGAACCAAATAATTTTGTTATTTTTATTTATGGCTTAAACGATTAATGAAGTCAATAATAATATAGTGAATATAGTACATTTTCTGTCCACTGACGAATCACTTCAGACAAAAAGAAGACAGAAAAGAAGAAAGTGAGTTATTTTAACTTCATATGAATAATTAGTTTCTTTGTTTTTCTTTTCATAAAAATCAATTAAAAAACACTCTTTTGTAAACTGTTTAACTCACTGGGGAAAAATCTCTATTTTAGAGACATTTTAACTCATTTCCTCTTCAAAAATTTCAATTTAACGTCTCAAATGACAACCTGAAACTCTGGGCTGAATCTAAAATGAACCACATGCACCACAGCAGGCCAGAAAGAGAGAAACCTGTGAAATCCGGCTAAGACCCAAAGCCTGCTGCAACATAAATCCCATCAGCTGCACACCACAAACACACATGCACATGCACACATCGATGCAACTACACACACTCACACTCACATGTCCAGATGCGGCCAGCAGCTGGATTATCAGACTGAGCTCAGCTGGTTTTATCAGAATCAGGACGTCCGACACACAAACAGCATCCGACTGGACATGATTCACCTGCAGCAGGTGAGTGTGCAGGAGGACCAGCGTCATTTTTGATCTTCGACGTCCGTCTGCAGAGTTCAGATCAGGAGCTCGTCCAGACATGAAGGAATAACTTTGTTGATCTCTGGGATGAAGTGAGATTATATTGGCTGCTCCTGGATTTGACCTGTTTTATGGGATTTTTATCTTTTATGGAATCTATCTTTTTTTTTTCTGACTACGTTCTTTTTGCTGTTTTGATGATTTTATTGCTGTTGCAATAAGAGTGAAAAAGAACCAGAGGAGATTTTGCATTTGAGATTTAACTCGCAACAGTCAGAGAAAAGACTGCAGGACTGAAAAAGGCGTTTGGTGTGCAGAAAGACAACAGCGGACGTGTCCTCAGAATTGTTTCTGGGAATTAGGAGCTTTTAATGTCCTCAGGAGGAGTTATACATTCCACAAGTACAGACATTCCACATGGTGGGTTTTTAAACACCGATTCTGATATTCTTCATTGTTGCAAACCTTAAAATGTGACTGTTCTTATGTAAAATAATGAATTTTAATTAAAATGCAAGGAAGGAATTTAGTATTTACTCTTGACAGTGAGGAGAATTCTCTGAAATGGACATAGTGAAACTATGTTTAGTTAAACAGTTGAATTAAATAATATATTTTCTTTATTTTTTATTTTGGTATGTAGTTGTAGGCGGGTGTAGTTGAGCTGGAGGACTCATACCTCGGTATTTGGATCTTGGCTTTAGGGTTTTGTGTGTTCCCTCCTTCTTACAGGAGGGACTCTGGTCTCCTTCATTGTTTCTGCCAACTTGACAGAAGGAGCCGTTTCGCAGTCGCTGTTTATTCGCCAAACAGTTAATGTCTGTACAGTCTGTTACAACAAGACAGTGTAACAGACTCTACAGACATTAGTTGGAGCTACAACATGCACACTGACTGTGTGTTGGAGGGCTGACTGAACGAAGCAGCTTTCCTCTTTCTAGTTTCTGTCCTCTTTCTTAAAGCACAATCATACGTCTTTCCTTTTACTTTATGCTTCACGTTCTGCATGAACTCATCTTGAAAACTGGTCTGTTACCTGGGACCACCTTGCCTTGGCAGACCTCGTCCAGGATCCCCCAACAACAGGTCGCCAGTGTTACTACGGCACATAGACCCCTCCACTACGGCACATTTTCACACACACAAGGGATTCAAGGTTTCAAAGAAATGAGCACCTTATCGGTATCTGAATCTGGCCCTTAGAAGCTTTCCTGTCCGTTGATCTGAGGTTGTTCCTCCTTTTGTGATGCAGGAGGTGTTGAAGCAGCTGCAGAGCAAACTGGAGCAGGAGGCCGGAACACTGGCCTCGTCCGGGAGGAGCGACGTGCTGGACCAACTGAAAGGTCGGTATTAGTTTCATGATATTCATCTTCTAAGATATTCAGATAAGATAAGATATTATAACTAATGAAGATATTCATCTTCATTAGTGTCATGATATTCACAAAGGAGTTTCACAAAAATCTTGTAATGTTCCTTTAACGTCTCCGCTCAGTAACAATAGATGAATGTGATTCTGATTCTGCCCGACTCTTCTGTTTTTTTCGAGGCTCCGGTGGGACCAATCGCCATTCACAGAGAAATGAATTGACTCAATCAGTTAACCTGATTGGCTGCAGCTTACTCTGCCTCGTTATGACTCAATCCAATTAAACAACTAATTCATGTCAATTAGTTTGTAGGGACTGAAAATCCAATTAACTCCAGCTGAGATCAACAGCAGATGTGATTATAGGATTCGGTCCAATTCTGTGTCGGAGATGAAATAGGTGTAAGGGAGGATGGAAGAAAGCAGGGAAAGGTGAGAAGGTAGGAAGCAAATGAAGGGAATGAAGGTAGAAGGAAAGGAAATTAAAGCAGGAGAATAGGAAGAAGGACAGTAGGCTGGAAGGGAGGGATGAAAAAAAGAAGGATGGAACAAGGAAAGCAAAGAAGTAAAGGATGGAAGGAAATTAATGACGGAGAAGAGGAAGAAGGACAGGAGGAAAGTCCAAGGAAAGTAAAGAAATAAAGGATTTCTGTTTGCGTGATTGATTGACTAATTATTGATCATCTTCCCCCCTTAGAGCTCCACATGGACCTCACCAATTACTACGAACTCAAGCACCAGCCTCACAACCTGAGGCTGCTGACGGACAGCCTGGGAGGGGCGGGGCTAGCAGGTGTCGGAGGGGCGGAGTTCGATGACCGGAGTACGCTCCGAGCCCCATCCCGCCTGAACGCAGTGTCCGGCGGAGAGGCGGGCTCCATCCTGCTGCCTCATCACTTCCTGGATGGGGCGCCGCCCAAAACAGCTGTGATCAGCGGGGCGGATGGACGAATGAGCGACCACCACCAGGAGGAGCTGTACAAGGAGAGGTGAGAGGATTCTTGTAGTTCTCCTGGAGATCATGGAGCTTTTGGTCAGAGTTAGATGTCTGCTCAGGCGCTGCAGATATTCTCCACATAATGAATCCTGAACTGAGCTTTTCTACACTACCAAATAAAAGCCAAAAAGATCTGTTTCATTGAAAGATGCTCAATTTTATTATCATTATAGTAAGATACGAAAACATTCCCATCCGTGGATAAAGATTTAAAAGAAAGAAAAGGGAAAAATACATGTGTGCAAATATATATATAACTTGTAGGAAAAAGGTTAAATATGAATTATAATATATTTTACCTCTGTTCTTTGGCTTTTGAATGTACTTAATTTTGCCACTGCTAAATGTTTGTTTATTAGTTTTTGCATTACTCGTCCATCTGATCTTCTCCCGGGTTTATACAAGTTTTTGGTCACCTCGTGTTGTTTTAAATGTGAAATCTAATTTGATAAACATGATAATGAAACGTAAATATATATACAAGTAAAATGGTGATAATAACATATATAACATATTACTAATAATGAAAAGAAAATATAGAATAAATACAAAACATACACACATCCATACGGAGGCTAAACTTGTGTTTAAATGTTGAGAAAACATTCCGACTTCGTCCTGTGTGTGGATGGAGCTCATATCATCTTTGTAGCTCCACATGTCACTGAGCAGTGGCCTCTTATCCCTCTCTGTTGGCGTGACGTGTGTTTTCGTGGCCCACGAGCCGGCGCGTTGAGCGCTAGCACTCCTGACGCTAACAGGGCTACCTGTCTGTAGGAACCTCCTGCTGGGGGAGATCGACCGGGAGGAGAGGGAGCGCTGCTGGTACTTCAGCCAGCTGGAGGAGCTGTCACAGAGACTGGCTCATCTGCCTCGCATCGACACGGTGAGGACACACACACACACACACACACACACACACAAACCCCCACAACACTATTGCACTCAGCATCAGCAGCGTATGGAAAGTACTCATGTTAATTTACAAGTACTGTACAACTTTGAGAATTTCCATTTTCCGTTACATTGTATTTCTACTCGACTATATCAGAGGGATGCTTTTTACATTTATCTAATAACTTGAGTTACTTTACAGATGAATAAGACAAAATATTATCAACAAATAAACTAAGATATATTATTTCCAGTTAGTGAGATACAACTTCATTGATTCGTGGGGAAATTCACAAACTACCCGGCAGTACATGAAGTCATTAAAATCAGCTCCACTTTAATGTCCACCAGCTGCGACATTAAAGTGATGAACACATTAATGCATCAATAAATAACACAATATTATAATATTTAATAATCTGAAATGGGCCATTCTGCATAAATAGTACTTTTACTTTTGGTACTTCAAGTACATTTTCACACATACTTTTGTAAAAAAAAATATTTTACTTTTATGTCTAGGCTGTGGAGTTACAACTTTTACTTAAGTAAAAGATTGGAGTAGTTTTTCCACGAATCATTTATATGTTGATTATATTTTGTATTATTAATCTAAATCTGTAAAGCAACTCATGTTGTCGAATAAATGTAGTGGAGTAAAAAGTACAATATTTCTACAAAGTAGCAGAAGTATAAAGTAGCAGCAAAAAGAAGTAATCAAGTACAACAACCTTAAAAATTTTCTTAAGTACAAGTACTTGAGTAAATGTACTTGGTTTTTTTGGGACAACAGCTGCAAGTAATGATAACTGTATTGACATTATCGATTCCTCAGTGTCAGAATATGTAGTTCTCCGTGGTTATACGTTGTGTTTTGTTTGACCAACAGTCCAAAATATATACAAATATTCAGTTTACTGAGAAATAAAACACTGGAGAGACTGGAACAAGAGAATTGATGTTTAGTTTGATGATTTACTTAAATAATGAATCAATCAACAAACTTGTTGGTGATTATGATTATTTTGTTTGACTGACTGTTGCTCTGAAAGAGAAGTCAAAGACAGAATAAAAATCTGATCACAAATATGTCGCTGTAGTTTTCTCTGCAGATGGATATGATCAGGCAGCAGCTGGAGTTTGAAGGCCAGCGGGTTCGATCTGTGATGGAGGAACGTTTCGGCACCAGCGACGAGATGGTTCAGAGGACACAGGTGAGGCCGAGGCTGCTGATTGGACGAGGATTTGCACCTTCAGCCACAGCAGATTATGTCATTATGTCAAATTATTTTTATTAATAAAAGAAAATCTAAATTAATTTAAATTAGTTTTGATTCAATTACATAGTTGAATAGTTGACGGGAGAGAGCTGGTTAATGGAAACACAGCACATCTGGACGTGTCTGAACTGTGTCTGAACCGTGTGTGTGTGTGTGTGTGTGTTGCAGATGCGTGTCGCTCGTCTGGAGCAGCTGGAGAAAGAGCTGCAGGAGGCCCGAGGGAATCAAGAGACCCAGTTACAGGTTAGACGTACACACAATACACACACATTACACACACAAACAGATGGAGCACACAAACAGACATCCACACACGCATAACGGCAGACAGTGAATCTGGTAAATATAAAGGTTCATAAATGTTCTATTCTGGGCTTCAAAACATTTCCAGAAGTGACCCGACGCTAAAGCAAGGCCGTCGAGAGATCAGTCTTTTAGTTGCAGGTGTCTTTGGCTTGTTTGGATCTTAAGGTGGTCTTTATAGATGCGCTTCAAATGTTACGTCAGCTAAAGGCGGAGACACTCAATCTCCAAATCTGATTTGTCTGGACTGGTTGGACTGTACTAGTCTGGTTCAGCTGGAACCGATAAAGTAATGTAGTGTGTGATATGGAAAGAGTCTTATCTGAAATCTTTTATTTCACTAAGGGAGACGTACCTGTTGAATTTTCCTGTGGCACTTTCTGATATGACGTGATGTAAACTTAAGGCTGAAACATGTTTCTCCGGTGATCAGGGGTTGATCCAGAAACACCAACACGCATACTATACATTTATATGTATGGATTTTGAGCATATTGTAATCCAGACGGTGATAGGATCAACCAAAGAGCTTTCTTGATGCTCGAATCTGCTACTTTGGGATTCTCTGCGACCTACGATTTATCCAGAACACCATTCTTTGCGTTAACATGTATCTTAAGACAGCCTTAACTCCAACATTGCGCACCAATTCACCCTTGCATCTCAACCAGGCGGCAACCTCCGGTTCTGCCAAGTGAAGCCGATGCGGAAGTGTCTTAAGACTTGTATTTTCTCTACTGACCATCAGGGGCGATGGTCAGTAGGGAAGTCTGATTGTATAGAAGTCTGATTGTATAGAAGTCTATGAGAATATTATTCTACTTCTCACTTGATTTATTTGCTCAGTAAACATTGTAAACATGAGTTTATGGTCTCAATCTCTAGTTTCAAGTCTTCTTCAACACAGCATGATGTTCATTTAGTACATTATGGTCCATTTAGAGTCAAATAGACCATAAAGCAGGGGATGCTTTAGGGCGGGGCTTACTGTAATTGACAGGTTGCTGCCGCCACCAGAGCTGTATCTGGCCTCACTACGTCACTCCTCCGCATTCCAAATATGGTAACTTCTGTTCATTGTTTGCAAAAAAGCCCAGCAGGCGACGGCCTTATACTGAGATGGCGACGGCAGAATCGCCGAACTGGAAGGCTTCCTAACGGCAGTCCACAAACCAATGGTGGACGTCACAATGACTTTACATACTCAGTCTGTGGTCTCAACTTGCTCTCAGTGGTTCACTGCAGCAGTCGTTCCCAGTCTAACTCCACCTGAGTCAGCGACACCGAGCCATCTAAAGCCCAGACCCAGAAACCCGGGTACAGAGGCTCAGTGAAAGTAGAGTTGAAGGTGTGAAGGTGGACCATGGTGTTCTGAGAGATGCAGTAGAATGACAGAGAGCTTGCAGACCAGTTCAGGTAAACCCCGACTCTGTGGGTGAAGGGTCGGGGTGAGGAGGACCTGAATCTCTTGTTATGGTGGCACGGTGTATAGCTTCCCTCCGAACACTCCAGGCTCCAGGACCGCTCGCCATGTCCCAGCAGACAGCTCGCTGTGTCTCCGTTTCTGGAGATGCTGTTGTAGGTGACGCCGATGTCTGCACCGCCGCTCCATTCCACCTCCCAGTACACCGAGTCCAGCAGCCCCTCCCTGCACAGGACTTGAGGGCAGTGCTTAAACCGGTCCGGATGCTCCAAGGGCTGGTGGTCCGACCATGCTCGAGTCGCTCTCCTGTTGCAGTCGGTCAGATGGAGCTCTGAGTTGGCAGTGTTGGGATCCAAGGTCAAATAACAGGCAACTGATGTACGAAACAAGGAACAAGATTAGTTGATTCAGCAATTCATTTTGGTAATCTGGTTCCTGCTGCTTTTCTTTGTGTCATATGATAAATTGAATCCCTTCAGGTTTTTAGACCATTGGCCAGATTGAACTATTTGATGTTGGAAATTTGTTTAAAAATTGTTGATATTCTATAGACAAAATGTATCAAAAACAAATTGATTTATTGGGTCTTATCACTGGCGAGTAACCAAACAGAATAGTTGGTAGTTGTTGCTGCGAACAGACATTTTGGCCAATTATCTTCAGATCAACAAATAATCTTCACATTATCTCAAGATGACTAATCGTGTTTTAGTTGTGCTCATATTTTACTTTTTAAAGCTGGTCTTTTAAGGCAACGTTTTAAATATCACGTTTGCAGGAAGATAATGTCATGTAAACAGTTGCAGAAAGATATGAAATCGATGTGAGCTTACAGTTTTTCACCAACCACGAGTCTCTTCCCGGCTGAGCCCTACAAGAACAGAAATAACCACGACATCATACGCTGAGCATTTCAGAACACAGTGTTGGCTTTGGCTTCCTGAGGTTTACTCACCTCATGTTGTCTTTCTTTGGGTTTCTCAGACTGAAGAGATTGATCCCAGAGGACAAAGGCTCCCAGAGAAGAGTCTGTGAATCCTTCATTTGTTGTTGTTTTTCTTCTTCTTCTTTCTCTTCTTCTTCTTTCTCTTTCTCTTCCTCTTCTTTTTGCTCTTCCTCTTCCTCTTGTTTGTTGTTTATCCTCTCGTCTTCTGCTGACACCTCAGAGTTGTCACTCCCGTCTTCACTCTCACTTCTCTGCTCGGCTGTAGAATTGATGTGTTGTTTAATGCGTGTTACACAATGTCAAACAATGAGGCAACATTTTCTGATGTAGCCATACGTCTGTTTGAATACAACCCAGACAAAAAATGTTGATATCGGACAATTCCACAATTTATAGCATTATGGAGCAATGTTTTTGTGACTGGGTTCCAGGTTTGTTTGTTGTTATTCATACGTGTGAGCACCCCGCTCTCACAGAAATGACCACATCCTCTCAACAGAGCAGTAAATGCATCCGCGTGAATGTGCAACGCTCGTAGCTAGGGACATAGTACTAACAGCGAGAAAGACTATACAGGAACTTTTAACCAGGAGAACGGTGTTCGAGACTGGTTTTCTTGTCCCAAAGTGTTTAGTTATTGTGAAGTTCCGTGTATGATGTTTTTACGAATTTTACTTATTTTACATACTTATTTTAAGCCCAACCATGATGTTTTTCATAAACCTAAGATAACGTACTTAGTTTCAGCCCAACCATAACATTTTTCCTAAGTTGTTTTGTTGTTAATACTAACATTCAGTTGTTTCCGCGGTGGTGGCACGTCATTTTACACATTACGTGCCACCACCGTGTTTTGGCTGTTAACAGGTTTCTGTCCGATTACATTGCAGTGTGCGGTTACGTGATCCACAGTCCTGTTAATGGCTTCCCACTATTCTCTTTATCTGCAAGTCACGGAAATGCACCAAGAAATGCAGTCGAACTGCGTCTTATTCATTTATTTTTCAGGTGTCGGAACTGGCTACGTCAGACTATTTTTGTATTTGTATGTATGTGCTTCACCCAAGACCTGACTCTTATTTTCATCCTTTCTTTATAATCATTCTTTATAAAATGTCCTCATGAACTCAGATTTTTACAAAGGCCGAGCTAACATTAATATTAATAACCGGGATTCAAAGGTTTAAAGTTTAACAGTTGTAGGTTAACAGTGAAAAAGATGGAGCCTACCTGCCTGTGATGTAGGAATTGTCCCATGAGTTTGTTGTGTTTCAGAATGACTTGTCGTTGTCTCACCAGAGACAGTTATATCCACTTCACTGTCCTCCTCTTCCTTCATTCTGTCTTTCATGTTGTCGTGGATTTTCTGGGTATCGACCGTCTCTTCGTTCTGCTCCGAGAGGTTTCCCTTAAAACCAGCGGAACTAGCTGTCACTGAGCAGAAAACCATTTGCTCATCACTCGTCTCTGAAGATGTCTTTTCAACTTCCTGAATGTTCTCTGCCTTTTGGGAAATCTTTTGGTCTCTTCTAAACAGAGTCTGTATAAAGGGTTCATCCGTCCTTTTAGCGTTCATCTTGAAGGTGTTGGATGAGTCTGGCTTCGCAGTGGCATCCCTGTTGTCTCTCTCCTTTGAAAGACCGATTCTGAAGACGTTAGACAAGTCGTCTAGAAAACTCAGGCGGTTGATCGTCTTCTCTGCTGACTGGCTGGTTTTAAGATCTACGGACTTTGTTTGTTTGGACGAGCTGAAGATGCTGGTCACATCTTCTTTAAGCTGGCTGAGGTCCTCTTTCAGGAGGTTGAGCGTGCTGGTGGCAGGTTTATTGTCTGCCTGCCTTGATGGGCTTGTGTCTCTCTCCTTGAACACCTTCAACACTTCTTCCTTCAACTGGCTAAAGTCCTCTTTTATGTAGCTTGTAACCCTCTGACTCGCCTTTAGAAGGTCTGTCGTCCTCAAGTTTCTGTCTGTTTGATCTTCTGGGTCACAGTCATTGGTTGCCTCATCCTCTTGGATATGTATTTCAGGCAGTTTCTGGTCATTTTCCTGTGAAGGTTCCTCAACAAGACAACTTTGTTTGTTTGTATTGTTGGACAGTTCAGAGAGCCCCTGTGTTATCAGATACATGTGGAAGGAAGGAGATTTAGTAACACGCAATGATTGTTCACTGTCAAATGGTTTGTCTAGAAATGATCTTCCATTCATAATCATAAGTGCTATTTGCTGACTCTGTTGTTAGAGAGTGATGACCTCTGACCTTGACCATGAAGCAGATTACTTAATGAGATAAACCAGTTCTTTCTTTTAGGCTAGTTGGAACGTGTAATGTAAAAATGTAAAACAAAAATAAATGTATTAACAGAGATCTACATAAATCGTATTACACCAAAAATCGTTTAATACACATTATTAAGGCACATTGGAGATTAGTTTGGCTGTTAAAATTGTTGGATTACAGTTGAACACGTAACTGCATATCAGAAGCATTTAAATAGAACAAAGTAACATTGGGCAGTGGGAGAAAGTTCGGTTGGAGAGTTATAGATTGTGATTTTCAGGTACTTCCTTTCAAATTCGATGATACTTTATACTTCCACCTTACTACAATTCAGGAATGTAGGTGGGAAGTAACTAAGTACATTTACTCAAGTACTCTGCTAAAGTACAATTTTTGAGGTACTGAGTATATCTATTTGTCTCTATACTTCTACTCCACGACATCTCAGAGGCAAATATTTTATATTTTACTCATGCTAGATTTATTATGATGATTAAAAACAAGTTATTTGACGTAAGATAGGGCTCAAATAGACAGCAACAATGTTCGTGCAAGATAATAATAATATTCACATTTTCTACTTAAATTGTCTTTGACGAGCTCTCGCCCCTTATGCTGCTCACACACCGGACGCGTTTTTTGATTGACGCGCGTCGAGATTACATACAAAGTCTATGCACAGACGCGATGAGACTGGCGCGCCGCGATTTTTAGTCTCATCGCGTCTGTGCATAGACTTTGTATGTAATCTCGACGCGCGTCAATCAAAAAACGCGCCCGGTGTGTGAGCAGCATTACACTACCAATTTAAGTAAGTTAAATGATTTATGCTGAAATAAGGGTCAACATGTTAGACTTGTCATTGCGAGCATGTTAACATGTTGGCATTTAGCTCAAAGCTCTATTGTGTGTAAGTGCAGCCTCACAGAGCTGCTAGCATGACTGCAGATTAATCCTGTTCAGTTCATCAAATGTAAACAGCAGAATTCCCACAATGCAATGCCACATTTTTAAACTACTCGTCCGACTAACAGTCCAAACCCCAATAGAAATTCTTATAATTTATTCATATGAAACGGTGACAAGCCGGAAATCTTTCTTAAAGCTGGAGCCGTAGATCATCTGTATAATGACTTAAACATTGTTGTAACATTGCAACTGTCACACGATTTGTTTTGTACACTCGGGATTAAAGTTACACCTACTCTGAACTCTCTACACCTCTCAGTACATGCTCAGGCTCGTTTCAAGTTTTTTTGATAATCTAGATCAACCAGAGCATCTCAGTCGGATACTTACAGCTGCTTCAGTCTCCATGTTTCTGTCAGATTCTTCAGTGGAAAACACAACAAGACCAAAAATCCAGATTTAGTGAGTTGTTGTGGCTGTAATCTCCGTCTGTCTCTCTCTGCGGTTGAAAGGGACGGCCGGCATTCTGTCATTCAGTTGAACATGTTTCTGGTTCGACCAGTTTGTCTCCATATTTCACTTCGACAGCTCAGCTTCTAATTGGCTGATGAGTGCAGGAATTTGGGTTGTTTCTTTCTGGGTGTTTCTGCTTTAAAAATAAAAAAAACTGCTGCTCATCACTTCGTTCAAGGGTTAGCAGCCGTTTTAGGATGAGTTTTAATATGATTTGGTTAAAGTTTGTTTTTAGGTTGTTTTTTTCAGGGTTTCACTGAGCGATCATAGTTTTTATATTATCATATACAACTATAAAACTACAAGCTTAAGGCTCTAAAGGTCAGGAATAAATGTTGTACAAGTAATGTTATACTGGATACATATTGTAATGAATCTCTTTAAACATAATTGACATTTAATGAAGAAAAGGTTAAAAGATGTTGGTAAAAGCTGCAATAACAGATTTTTTTCACCTGATAAATAGTTGATGCTAATCAGCTGAAACAGATTCAGTCAAGCGACTGAAATTCACAAAATATGATGTTTATTTCCTCTGGTCAAATTATCACTTGTTAATCTGGGACAGTTCAACTTTTTCAGATCTGTCAAATAAGAGGTGAAGCAACTGAAACAGTGGGGCGAAGTCTGACTTCTTGAATTGTGAATTATCTCGGCTGTGCTCATTCATTATTTAGCAGGTTGAACTCAATGTGACCTTTGACATACAAAACCAAATTATGAAAAACATCTTTTTACAGTTTCAAATCATTTTAATGGTGAGAACATTTACTTTATAAAAGGAATATTAAATTAATAATACAAATTTGAAGTACTTATACCAAATCCCACTTTTATAACCCAGTCACAAAAAGCTTTACAGTAAGAAACAACATTAAACAAATTATTAATTGAAAACTTTAATTAAAAAAGTTTAAAAAGTTTGAAAACAATACCTGTTTTGGAGATTTTCTTGACCGGGAAAATAAACAAAGCTCTACACTTTTACTCCATTATATTATCTGATAACTTTACAGATTACTTATACAAAATATAATTTGACTAATTAATGATGATATATTATTCAAGGGTAGGCTACCAGCCTTATATAAAGTCATTAAAATTATTTTTTTGCAGTTGCAACATTAAAGCAATGAACACAACAGTGCCTCAATAATTATAATCCAATAATATGATATTATTCAGAAATGGACCATTCTGCATGACTATTACTATTACTTTTTGGACTTTAATTAAGTATATTTTGATGCTAATGCTTTTGTACTGAAGTGACATTTTAAATGCAGGACTTGTAAAAGAGAAGTTCTACACCGTGGTAGACCTATTTTACTAAAAGATCAAAGTACTTCTTACACTGAAACACAATACAATATAAAGCCATGAATAATGAACAATAGTTGGAATGAAATAGATCAAGAATAGAACTTTTGATTTAACATGCAGACAATAATAATAAACTACTTGCGTGATTTTATATGGACTCATGAGTCTGAAATAAAAGTTGAATATATTGGCTTGGACTTTGTAAAGAACAATTATTTGATTAAGTTATCAATAGAAAATTCATTGGTAATAATTCTCATAATCAAGGAAGTATTTTTAATAATTTTTCAAGGAAGGCTTTCTTTGACTTTTGTAACAGTACACTGTAATATTATAGAGATAATAATAATCAATATCAACATAGTTGTTCGTCCAGCGGCTGTAAAAAACTAAATAATTCAATATTAACCCATAATAGCTCTCAAACTGTAATTTTTACTTGTATTATCTCGTATGTTCTTCACATGAAGGTTCTGGTTCAGAAGAACCTGAAGAACATGATTAAACATTGAACATGTAGACGACCCTCTTCCCCCTCCATCCCCCGCTCCCCCTCCTCTTCCTCCACCTCCTCCTCCTCCCCCTCCATCCCCCGCTCCCCCTGCTCCTTGCTCTGTCGCTCTCCACCTCGGCTCGTCGCTAAGCAGAGAAACCAGGTCTCAGAGCTGAGCTGTGATTGGCTGTTGCCAGGCTGCAGGGTTGGCACAGAGTGAGAGTGTCTGAGATAAAGAGAGCGAGGCGGTTCGTCCTTTCTGCTGCTCTGCTTCCCTGTGAGAATACCAACGAGGCAGCAGAGAGATGGAAACGTCAAAGAGACGAGCCGACACTATTTTATTCTTACAGGCTCAGTTCATCCAGATTGCACAGTTTGGTTTGAACTGCTCACAATGTTGAAAGAACATTTAAAATATTCAAGAGCATCAATTCTTTCAGAGACCTGTCAATCTGGATGATTCGCACAACTCACTGGAGACAGATTTTCATTGGCACTATTTCTATTTGAAGGTATTATAAGCGTGGAAAACAGACCCAAACTCCAGTTTAAAGTTAAGAAAAAGGAAACGAAAGAACAGACTGGGTCAGAACTGGCCCAAAATAGACCTGTAGAAAAAGCTTTTAGGCGGTTTCAGCACCCAGAATCAAACTAGTGCGCTCATTTAAATTCCTTCTCTCCTTTGTTTCATGGTTAGTGACAAACAGATTCAAATTAGATCAGAATCGAGGAAGGAGTTCTTTGTATTTCCTGAAAATATTTATAGGCGGAGAAAAATAAGTAAATAATACACATTATTTATACAGCCCTTTTAAGACAAATGAATGAAAGTGCTTCACAGGCAGTAAAAGCAGATACATGAAGCAAAATAAAACAATAAACTAACTCTAAAAAAAAGAGCAGCAGAAAAAAGATCAATAACAAAATAGTAGTGGTAATAGTACTATTATTATTATTATTATTATTTTATTATTACTGTTATTAGATAAAAGCCTCCTACTTCATGTGGAATACAGACAATATATTGTTTATGTATTTTGCGTTCAATCAGACATGATTTGCTCAGATGAATCACGCATTAATGTTGATTTGTGACTATGTACATTATGTGCACATTTCTATTTGTTTAAATGATCTGCTGGGGCATTATAATTAGGCTGTTGATATTTTTATGAGGTCAATTGATTATAGCTGTTAGATGCTGTTGTTTATGAATATAAATAATCCAATGAAGGATGTGTCATGCAAACCACCAAACTGGTTAATACAATGATTCATGAATTCATTCACACATTCATAGTACAGTTTCTGACCTAATCCATCTGAATGTCGACCTCCTTTGGGAGGATTTTGATGACCAGAGCTGTAATCTGAGTCATTCATTCAGTGCGTCCTGTAAACAGTCGACAGTGAATGAGATGTCAGACACTTGTGATGTTAGCAGAAAGTAGTGCACATTCATTTACAGTAAATGTAGCACAATATATAATAAACAGGGATTTTTTTGCACACAGCTCAGGAGTGGAGCCACAAATGTAAAGTTTGTATTGAAAAACAATATCTGTGTATTATTTAGGTGTTATTTGTACATTTTGTCCTGCTGGTGGATCACAGGATCGCCAACATCATGAGGATGTATCGACTGTGAACATCACTTAAGAAGAATCTTATAGGACGATTCCACTTCAATGGAGCAAAAAGCGATTAAGTGTAGAGTAATATGCAGAGTATAGTGGCAAGGAGTAAGAGGTCAATATGTATACGCTAAGATATACATCATGGACTAAAAGATATGAAGTACAGGTGTAAGGATCAGAATCAGCTTTATTGGCCGTGTACGCATACAAGGAATCTGACTCCGCTTTTCACGTTGCTCTCAGTGTACATAGAATATACAAATAAAGTACAAGTAATGGCAATAGCAGACATACATAATAAGGAAATATGAAAATGAATACGATCATAAATATTTATCAGTTATCATTGATCGTTGCTGGTGCATCTGTCCTGCAGCTGTAGAAAGCAGACGTAGCAGATATGTGTCTCTGCTGCTGCTGATGGAGGAATCGGGGCAAAGCAGATGAAGAGAAGTGGTTGTGTCTCCTCTCGTCTCGCTGGCGTCCATTTTGTGGTCATGTGTGCAGCTGGTTGTTTTAATGGAGGAGGTTTGGATCAGAGCCACAGATGCAGTCACAAACGCAGAGAAAGAAATATTCTGATTTCCTTTGTTAAAACACACACACACACACACACACACACACACACACTGAGGATTTCAATCTGTGAATCCAAATGAAGCTCAGAGAGTTGAATCAAAGCTTTCATCCCCCCTCTCGCCATCCTGTCACCATGGCAACACCTCAGGGTGTGTGTGTGTGCGTGTGTGTGCATGTGTGTGTGAGGATTAGCAGGCGGTGAAATGAAGGTTTTTACAGTGTTTGTGTTAAATTCTTTGATAAAGCAGCAGACGTATCAAATATTTCTGTATGATATATCTGATACGATTGACTCATAAAAAAGAAAAATCTGGAGTTTGACTTATTTCGCTTTGTGAGAGCATCAAAGGTTACAAAACGAACACAATAATAATAATAAGTATTATTATAATTATTTAAACAGTGTCTTAAAACCTAAATAATAATCATACAAAGACATCTCACCAAAAATAACCAATTTCATCAATTCAGAAACAAAAAACAAAAGCAATAATTAAAATCATGACATCAGAAAAAAACAGCAAAAATTAATAACCAATCAGTACTTTAAATACATAAAGTGCCATACATACAAAAAATGTTCAAGTCGTTTGGTTTATGAAACTTTCAAACTAAAAAATAAGACTTCTTAAACTAATTTATTTATCATAAAAGATGTAGAAACCTTCCTTGACAACAACACTCATCATTTATCACTCCAAATTGAAATTATTAAAAGTAAAACCCGAATAAGTAATAAGTTAAGAAGCAAAAAGTTAAAAAACAAACAAACAAAACCTCTGGCAGTTTGAAACGTGTGTGTCTTAATTGTACAACGTCTATAATAAGTATTCACCCCCATTGGATGTTTTTGGATCTTTTGTTGCTTTTATACATGAAGTCATGATCAGTATAATTTGGCTTTTTTGATGAGAATTTGCAAAAACCTTCTTTCATATCAAAGTGAAAACTGATTTTTACAAAATAATGTAAATTAATAAAAAATATATAGTGGAATATAAGTGTTTGCATAATTATTCACCCCCTTTCAAGTGACTGACCTAATTCAACAGAGGTCCAGCTCGTTGATGCCAGCAGTGTCACAGTGCATGGAGATGACCTGAGTGCAGTTGATATGTCAAGTGATTGTAGTATAAACACACCTGTGTCTGGGAGCTCCAGTCTCTGGTGCATCAGTATTCCTGCTACAATTGCAACATGAAGACAAAATAACACTCCAAGCAACTCAGAGAAAAGTACAAGTCAGGAGATGCTACAAAAAGATTTCCAACTCACTGAACATCCCACAGAGTTCAGTTCAGTCCATCATTAAGACATGGAAGGAGTATGGCACTTGTTTAAGTCTCCTAGCGCTGGCCGTCCTCACAAACTGAGTGACCGGGCAAGAAGAGGACTGATGAGGGAGAACACCAAGACACCTAGGACCACTCTGAAGGAGTTCAACGCTTCAGTGGCTCAGATGGGAGAGACTGTCCATACAGCAACTGTTGCCCGGGTTCTTCACCAGTCGGAGCTGTATGAGAGAGTGGCAAAGAGAAAGACTGTTGAATAAAGCCGAAATCTCGCCTGGAATTCAAAAGGCATGTGGGAGACTCCCAGGTTAGTTGGAAGTCTTTATCTACCTGGACTTAAGTCTGTAGACATAAGAGTCAGTCAGAAGTGTCTGTCCCTGCTGCATATCTCCCATTTCCTTCCCTTCTGCTCTATATTTCATGAGGGCCCCAGCCAAGATGACCATGATTGGTTTGAAGAAATACAAATGAGCCAGAGCGTTTTGGTTCCCATTTACCAGAATGATAACGCGTGGAGCCAGACCTGTGTCCACAGCGCTGTGGACACAGGTCTGGCTATGCGAGACTTCTGTAATAAAACATTCTTCAGCCGTTGGCCTGACAACACACTGAAGGCAGAAATAGGTCAGAGTTGTTTTCCTTTCTCTTCTCTGGCATCCGGCCCAGAATGGACCACACCTGCTGCACTGACTATAACAATAACAATAATAATAATAACAACATTAATACACCATTAAACTGTAACACACTCCTGTTTTTTACATGGAAATAAAACAGGAAAACGTCAACTATGTAAGCCAAATCTAATTGAATTGCTCAGTCAGCATTTTTAAAAATCATGTAATAGATATATACAGTGTTACAAAAATCCGATCAAATCAAATTATTTGCTCAGTTTCCCCACCTCATCCTCATGTCTTCTTCTTCTCTCTTTGTGTGTGTGTGTGTGTGTGTGTGTGTGTGTGTGTGTGTGTGTGTGTGTGTGTGTGTGTGTGTGTGTGTGCAGCTGTGTGGAGCTGAGAAGCCCCCTGCTGGAGAACCAGATAACAACGCGTCATCATCCGCAGCAGCAGGAACGGAAGCTTCTACAGACGGAGGCAGCAAGGTAACACATCACGACCCACATAATAGCAGAGGGTTAATAGAGACGTCACGACCGTCCACAGGGTAGAATTCAACATATGATCACATTACATACATCTATTATGTATTGCATAATTCGATTAATATTACTCATGCATTCATGTAAAAGCAGGATTTTACTGTTGTAGATGTTTAAGGTGGAGCTCATTTTGATTATTAACTGTTGAACTATTTTCATTATGGATCAATCTGCTGATTATTTTCACCATTAATTGATTGTTTGGTTTATAAGAATAGTGACGAATGCCGTTACAGTTACCCAGAGCCCAAAGTGACACCTTCACAATGTTTGTTTAGTCTCCCAACAGTCCTGACCTCAACATTATTACTAATATATTACTATTGTTAACATGTCAATAAAATTATTGCTTAATCGACTGATTGTTTCAGCTGTACTTGTATAAACTATTGGTAGTAAAGTATAATTATTTGGGTCAATGTACTAGATTACATTCCACCAGTTGTCACTCAGTGTAATCATCATCATCATCATCATCATCATCATAGCTAATACTCACTCAGATGTGAATGAAAAACTTCTCACTCTTAATTGTTTTATTACAATAACTTCTTTATTAAATCTAAAGCAATGGTTATACACAGTTGCTGCAAGTTTTTTAAGTAATAACTTTACCCAGAATAAATAAGAAACAAAATAATCTAGATTTTATCAAACTACAACTTTTTTACGACGAATACTATATAAATATTGTTTTATATAAATGTGCCTCGAAGTAAAACCATATAAAAACTGCAGGATCATTTTGAAAACAATGAACCCTAAAAAGCTATAACGTTCAAAACCACCAGAAAGGTCCTATAATACCGCCATTTTCTTAATTAATACTGCCACTAATGACAACAACGATATTGATTAAAGTCGCCCTCCCCCTCCCGTCAGGTGGAGATGGTGTTCTGGCTGCTCTCCATGCTTGCTAACAGAGATAAGGAGGAGATGTCTCGGACTCTGCTGGCCCTGTCCAACTCTCAGGACAGCTGCATCGCCATGAGGAAGTCCGGCTGCGTCCCCCTGCTGGTCCAGATCCTGCACGAAGCTACGGTCGGGGGCGGAGGTGGAGGCGGGGAGACGGCCGCGGCCGGTGTGCCGACGGGCTGCAGCAAAGAGGCCAAATCCAGAGCCAGCGCCGCCCTCCACAACATCATCTACTCCCAGCAGGACGAGGGCCAATCCCGCCGGGAGATGAGGGTGCTGCACATGCTGGAGCAGGTCCGGACCTACTGTGACAGCGGCTGGGACTGGATCGAGAGCCACGCAGGGACGCCGTCACCTGGAGGGACCAAAACCACCGGTGAGTAATAGTCCTCCAAACACAGAGAACTCAAAATCTACCGGTGAGTTATGTTTAAACCTCTTAGATACTTCTACTCCTCTACATCTCGGAGGTCAAATATTCCTCTTATTCACTGCACTACATCTGTCTGACAGCATAGTTACTATACAGATTCTGATTAATACAAAATATACAATCAACTATAAAATGATTATACAGTATATCATTGTTGAAATTAGGCCACATGCTTACCTATTTATGCATCAATAATGTAATTGTGCATTTTTCATGAAATGGGCCATTCTGCATATTTTAGTATACTTTGATTATTTTGTACTTTTACTTGTAACAGTATGTTAACACTGTAGTATTACTCTTTCAACATTTTAAGCAAATGTTCTATCACTGTCAAATTCTCATCTTTGCATAAAAAATTAAAAAACAATCTTTCCTTTTAAGTACTCAGTTTGTATTGTACATGAAGGCACATATCTTTTTCCTCATTCTGTAGATTTATTGTAAATTAACTCCCCAAAACCCTCTATTCTTGTTTTTCTTCTCCGCAGACATCCCTGAACCTGTGGACCCTCAGATCTGTCAGGCCATGTGCGCCGTCATGAAGCTTTCCTTTGAAGAGGAGTACCGACGCGCCATGAATGAATTAGGTACGTTTAAAACACTTACCAGTTTTTTCGTTTATTCCCAAAAAAATCAGTGACATATTTCACTCAGAGGTTTGTGTGTTGTCTTCCAGGCGGCCTGCAGGTCGTGGCCGATCTGATCCACCTGGACCACGACATGTACGGCATGCAGAACGACCCCATCAACATGGCTCTGCGCCGCTACGCGGGGATGGCTGTGACCAACCTCACCTTCGGAGACGTCGTCAACAAGGTACAGACTCACTGTGGTGGCTTTAACTGCCCTGCATGGATCAGTGGGCTGTGATGTCTAACAGCTGGAGCGAGGGCAAGGACAAAGTGTTGTGGTGCAAATATGTATCATTGAGCAAACGGTAGATTAAATCAACTTTATTGATCCCACGCATAGAAATTAAGGTATGAAAATATCAGAAAAGTAACCAAAAACCAGTGGTGGAATGTAACTTAATGCATTTATTCAAGACTGTTCACTATATTGATGTACTTGTACTTAACATTTTAAGCTAATTTCTACTTCTACTCCACCATATATCACAGGGGAATATTTGTACTTGCTGCACTACATTTCTCTGACAGCGGCAGTTTTAAAGCAACACTTTTAAAGTAAACATTTCACAAGGACAACACATGAGTACTTTTACTTTTATTCATTTTGAGTTGCTAATACAATTCAACTTTTACTTAAGTTAAAACTCCAATGCAGAAGTTGTACTTGTGTTGTAAAGTGTGATAATGCTTCTTTTACTTTAGAAGATCTAAATACTTCTTCCACCAAACGTATTGCTTATTATTCCCAAACTAATTGCTTGCTTTTTGTCACGGTTAGCCTTGTTGTTAGCATTAGCATATTGTTAGCTGAAATGTTTTATGACATACTGTACTATGATGTTTCTTTTTTCATTTTACGATACCATGCAATTTCTTATGAAATTATACACAACTTTTTGTGGTATTTTTATGAGGTGCTATTGTGTTTTACTATGACTTTTTTTCAACATACTATACTATGGGTTTCATGACTTTTTCTCCATATACCAAATTTTTTTATAACTTAAAAAAAAAATACTATGCTATAAATGAATGATTTTTTTAACCTATAACCTGGGGTATTCCATTGAAATTCACAGACGTCCATTTAGAGAGAATTTCCTCCTGCAAAGGTCCAGAACATCACAATGTCTAACTTGCGCTATGATTTAGTGCCATATATATTGAAGTAGCCAACAGTAGTATTAACGTCTGTCAACAACTGAGTGTCAAATCAAATAAAGTTCAATTGAATAATATCTCAACAATATTTATTGTCGGTTTTCAAATTGAACTGGATGAATTATAAATACATAATCTAATAAATAAATGTTCTTTCATTTCAAGCAAAATAAGGGTTGCATTTAAGAATAAATTACATGCAGAAAGCTTTTGAAAAATGTGCATCTTAAAATAAAGTACTTAATTTTAGAAAAATGAATTTAACTGAAGCTTTAAATTCAGTTCATTCAGGTGTGAAGTGACCCAAAAAAGCCACGATAATATATTCTTATCTTCTAAAAAGAGAAATCTGTATCTGTTGTTATTGAAACCACTTGTTTCAGCTCTATTCCTCTCAGTCAACATCATTGTTGGACAGTGAATTCATGTGTTATTGGATCTGATCATATTGAGTGGGTCTTTCTGTCCACAGTCCTCTTTTTGGAGACCATGTGAAATAACTTCTCTGACTACTCGGTCTCTCGCCCCGTCTCTCCCTTTTAATTTAACCTGCGCAGCAAATTATATGCGTTGTAAATCACATGACGTGATGATACTCAGCCAGTCAAATATGTGTATTCTGATAAACTTCCCGACTCAAGTAAGATTCACACGGGGGAGACGGGGTGAGAGACCGAGTAGTCAGAGAACTTTGAGAGTCAGAGAAGTTATTTCACGGCGTTCTCCAAAAAGAGAAATGTGGTCAGCGAGACCAGAGCCTTTAACCAAGAATGGACATTGTTCCTACGGGCATTATATAACTTGTTTTCGACATACTATACTATGATTTTATGTTTTTTTTCCACATATTATACTATGATTTTTTAAATATAGTGTAGTATAATTTGTTATGACTTTTTTCAACAAACTATGCAATGTCTGTCTGTTTGACCTACACCTATTTCCCCTTCAGGCGACTCTATGCTCAAAGAAGAGCTGTCTGCAGGCTCTGGTGGCCCAGCTGTCCTCTGACAGTGAGGAACTTCATCAGGTGGTCTCCAGCATCCTGAGGAACCTGTCCTGGAGGGCCGATATCAGCAGCAAGACAGTCCTCAGAGACATTGGCTGCGTTTCTGCACTGATGACCTGTGCCCTACAGGCCACCAAGGTAACGCAAAACAAACCAGCCCACACGTATGTGAGGATCTGTAAAACAGAAAAGGTTTTTTCCTTGAAAATATTGTATATTGTAGATGTTGTGCAAGATAAAGTACATACAACAACTGTGACTGGTTTAAGATTTATTTGGAAGAAATAGTCAAACATGATCATTATATATATCATTATATACAGATCAAATAGTCTGCTTTGAATACATCAATGAGTATTTTTTACTTATTTATGTTCCTCCTCCTTTAAATATGAAGCTACAGTTAGCAGCCCGTTAGCTTATCTTACTCTAAAGAAGCAGGTGGAGACAGCTAGCCTGTCTTTGTCCAAAGGTAAAATAATCAACATACCAGCACCTCTGAAGCTCACCAAGTAATATGTTATATTGCAACGGTTGAATCCATACAAAAAGTGTAAAAACACGTTGGTTATGTGCAAGACTATTTCTCGGCTCTGAGCTGTTGCTAGGCAACCAGTGGAAGACTCTGGGAAGTTATTCGTCCCAGCCAAGAAATAGTCCGGCACACAACTTCCCATACAATGTTTCCATCGCGTTTACACTCTTAGTAAGGATTCTTCTCTTTTTTTGTATTCCTGGTTTTCCAGGAGTCGACCTTGAAGAGCCTCCTGAGTGCTCTATGGAATCTGTCGGCTCACAGCGTCGACAACAAAGTGTCAATCTGTTCAGTGGACGGCGCTCTGGGCTTCCTGGTCAGCACGCTGACATACCGCTGTCAAACCAACTCGCTCGCCATTATCGAGAGTGGTGGAGGAATTCTTCGAAATGTGTCGAGTCTGGTCGCCACACGGGAAGACTACAGGTAGGTTTCTACTACTCAAACTGAAATTACATTGACATTGTTTGATAAAAAACTGTAAAACTCAAGGGCCCCTTGCTAGCTTTTTCTGGAGCTTTCAAATACTTCATCAGCTGATCGTGTTTGATCAGTTATCACAGCAATGCCTCAGTAATCTTGGGTTACGTGATAACAACTAAGAAAATACCATCTGCTAACTCCGAGAAAAGCTAGTAAGTCAAACTTGAGTAAAGATGTTTTTTGTCATAATTTTTGGTTCTTTTGTTTTAACAC
This sequence comes from Lycodopsis pacificus, assembly GCA_028022725.1. Lineage (NCBI taxonomy): Eukaryota > Metazoa > Chordata > Actinopteri > Perciformes > Zoarcidae > Lycodopsis > Lycodopsis pacificus. The sequence goes on along the minus strand of CM051694.1, from coordinate 5,510,337 downwards.
AACTAAGAAATATATTAAACTTGCTTTACAGGCAAATCCTCAGGGACCACAACTGCCTCCACACTCTGCTGCAGCACCTGCGCTCCCACAGCCTGACCATAGTGAGCAACGCCTGCGGGACTCTCTGGAACCTTTCTGCCCGAAGCCCGAAAGATCAGGAGCTGCTGTGGGACCTTGGGGCAGTTAGCATGCTGCGCAACCTTATCCACTCCAAGCACAAAATGATAGCAATGGGAAGTGCCGCAGCTTTAAGGAATCTCCTCACCAATCGACCCCTAAAATATAAGGACACTGCAGTGATATCCCCTGGCTCCTGCATGCCCTCACTCTATATGAGGAAACAGAAAGCTCTGGAGGCGGAGCTGGACGCCAAACACCTGGCAGAGACTTTTGATACTGTTGAAAAACAGAGCCCCAAGCACCTGACCCTTAACAAGCCGCTACGACACATTGAGAGTCTGGCGAAGGATTACGCATCTGACTCTGGTTGTTTTGATGATGACGAGGCCCCAAATGTCTCCAGTAGCCTGGACACTGGGAGCTTTTCTATGCTGTCCATGTTTCTTACCAACTCTAACTTCCTTCAAAACCAACCACGTAAGAGGGGCACTGAACCTGAAAGAGATGTAGACATGCCTCAGATGGTCGAGAAGAGAGTTGCTCCCGCTGACGATATATCGGCCGCTGCAGAGAAGCTAGCAAAAAAGATCACCAACACGGTAGCCAAGATTGACAGGTTAGTGGAGGACATCACTATGCACACATCCTCTGAGGACAGTTTTAGCCTCAGCTCTGAGGATCACCTGGCGGACTGGCCTTGCGGACTGGATGAACTCAATGAAGCCCGGGAAAAATCATGCTCCCCCTGCCGTCTATCTGACACAAGCAGCTTGGCCCACAGGGAACGCCTCAGTAGAGCCCACGCTCTCTTGCGCCTCAAAACTGCCCATACAAGTGTATCAACAGACAGCCTAAACAGTGGAAGCACCAGTGATGGCTACTGCGGCAGCAAAGACCAGATGCGACCTGCTCCAAGAGCTATTATGATGCAACAACGACCCAATCAGCTTGATCTCAAGGTTGCTCATCAAGATTACCTTAATGTAAGACCTGCTGTTCTGATGGAGTCGAACCAGCAAGATATTCCTGAGAGAGATTATGTGGACAACAAAGATGTGAGAGATCAAGAGCTCAGCAGCACAGATGCAGAAAAGAACCAGGATCAACCTATACAAACACCTGTCAGTGCATCAACTAAACTCTCCTCTGATGTCAGCATGACTTCAATTAAACTGTCTCCTTCTTATCAACAGGTCCCACTCATTCAGAGTGTCGCCAAATTTGGTGTGGCAAAGACAGCCATCAATGTCCAGGCTGCCCAAGCAATGAGGAGGCAAGCATGGGTACCTACTGTGATGACTGGAGGTAGTATTACAAAATTTTCTCCAATGACATCCACCAGAAGCCCAACTATCGGGTCGATGGAGACAGTCCAGAAATACTCAGTGGAGAACACCCCGATTTGCTTCTCCCGCTGCAGTTCACTGTCCTCCCTCTCGTCTGGCGATGGCGCGCTGGATGGACAAAGTGAGAATGAGCTAGAGAGTGACTCGTCATTAGAAATAATTGAAGTGGAGGATGGAGAAGTGGTGAAGAGAGCTGAAGAGGATGAAACCTTGGAGGATCTGAGTGATAGCCAGCTGCTGATGACTGACTCAAAAACCTTCCCCAGCAAAGAGACCGATCCCATTGAGATTCCCTGTCCTGCCAAAAGGGAAAAGGTGTTCCTTAGAGGAGCTTCACCAGCCATACTTGAAGACAGATCTCCATCCAGCTCATCTGAGAACTACATCCACGAGACACCCCTAGTAATGAGTCGCTGTAGCTCAGTCAGTTCACTGGGCAGCTTTGAGGCTTCCTCAATTGTCAGCTCAATTCAAAGTGATCCATGCAGTGAGATGATTGATGGAACAATAAGCCCGAGTGATCTTCCCGACAGCCCAGGTCAAACCATGCCTCCTAGTCGAAGTAAAACTCCATGCTGCATTGAACCAAATGGACCAGAAACACAGGCCACAGGAATAGCGGGCCAATGGGAAAGTAGTCTGCGAACGTTCATGGAGATTGCAGACTCCAAAGAGAGGTTTAACCTTCCTGCTGACCTGGACACTATGATCTACTTCACTGTGGAAAAGCCCAGTGAGAACTTCTCTTGTGCATCGAGCTTAAGTGCTCTGCCTCTTCACGAACACTACATACAAAAAGACGTGGAGCTAAAATTGACCCCCCTACTCCAGCAAAATGACAGAAATCTTCCTTTCCCTGATGAGGATGAGCAAGGATTCGACCATTGTGAGAGATATAGTGAGGGCAATTCTGACGATGACATAGAAATCTTAAAGGAATGCATCAACTCAGCAATGCCCTCCAAGTTCCGAAAAGTAAGACCTTCCCTGATGACAACCATCCCTCCTCATATTCTGAATTCCCAGATCCGAAAACAGATACATCTTCCAATGTACATGATGCTTCCAAATGGCAAATCCCAGATGTGTCCTGGGAGGAGAATTGTCATTCCACAAAAGGACTTTAAATTTGATGACTCATCCCTCACTGATTCTGCAGAAGGTACACCAGTCAACTTCTCCAGCACAACATCGCTAAGTGACGAAACACTTCAGTATCCAGTGAAGGAGAGGGGGGCTAAAGACTGCACAGCAAAAGGTATGAACAAACAGGAATTGCTCAACGATGAGGCAAAGAGGATAGAAGACTTGAGGATATTCTCACACTTCCATAAACCCAACAGAATAAACTACCCACCTGAGATACAAATGAACCGAACAACCAAACATATCATTCCCACTCAGAGGGTGCTTATGCAGAGCAAAGAGGTAGCCGATAGAGTGGCAAAGCAAAGAAATCGTGATCAGTCTCCTAACCAACAAAAGAAGAGGCAAGGTCAAGGGCCAGTCAGGAAACTGGATCTGCCCGTTATTAAGCAAAACACAGAAAGTAATCTTAATGTGGGATCACAAAAAGGTAAAACGGTCTACCGACAAATGACACATTCTTCAGAGGACAGTAACAGCTTCTCTGCTGACAAAAATGAAGTAATGAAACGAACAAGTAGAAAACAGATCAGGGAAGCAAATAGAAATACTCTTTCCCGGAGCATGATAAATATTGGCAAAATTGATAATTCACAAGCAATGCCCAGGGGACTTCACAGGATAAAACAGAATCTAATGAAGGATGAATCCCTGGCATGTTACTCACTCAGCTCCTCACTTAGTTCACTGAGTGATGCAGAGTTTGAGGATCATCAATCAAGAGCCCAGCAAATTTGGTACAAAAACAGACACAACAAAACACTGAATATGATGAAACAAACTAAGTTTATGAACATTCACAGCCAATATGAAGAGCCAAGCTCACCAAGCTCTGTCAGCATGGATTCAGAGGATGACCTCCTTCAGAAATGCATAACATCTGCCATGCCCAAGCAGAGAAGGAAGCTTGCTGCAAGAAAGAAGAAAGCAGAAAATACTCAAAAACAAAAGGCCTCTGATGGGTGGAATGAGGAAATGGATAGTGATGACACGGCATGGGATAAAGATTCAGACCTCAATAGTGTTGAATGGAGAGCCATACAAGAAGGTGCTAATTGTGTTGTCACTGGACTGCAGGCATCAAAGTCTCAGGACCCATCCTCTGAAGAGACTGAATCAGTCATGTCATTCATGTCAACATCCAGCTTTACACCTAAAGAAAGGAAGTTCGCTAAAGACAAAAAGGCAAATAAACCTCTAGACTTTGCACAGCGCAAGCCAGTTCCAAATTTACCAATGGTTTTTAGAGGCAGGACAGTGATCTATACGCCGAAAAAAGAGACAGCTCCATCACAAATACCTGCTCCCAGAAAGGTACCAACCAAGACAGATGCTCCAAAGAATCCAAACCTGGCTCAGCACAGATCAAAGAGCCTTCACCGATTAGGTCACCCGCAGGACATTGAACTGTCTTTGCCAAAGAGGAGCTCTACTCCACCTCCAAGGCTACCAAAAAGTTCATCCTCTGGATCATCGCAAAGCTCTACACCATCCAAACAGTCGCAGAAGAAGATAACATCCCCGACTCAGACAAATAAATCCATCCAGAAAAAGAATGCCTCACCACCTAGTAGTCCGCCAGCTAGTAGTCCCCCGGAAAGAAAAGGACGCTCTCCCGTTGTGAATAAAAATGAAAAGTCCCCACCCCCTAAAACTCAAAAGTCACCTGTCCGAATCCCTTTTATGCAAAATTCAGTAAGGCCCAGAGCTCTGTCACCACTGGTAACTAACCAAACAACCACCAGACAAACCAATCAGGTCAACGGGAAAAGGGTCCCCCCTGCCAATCGTTTTGGACTAGTCAGGATGACTTCTGTCCATTCAAGTAGTGGTGAGTCTGAGCGCAATGGATTCTTGAGACAGCTGACTTTCATTAAGGAATCACAAACTGTGCTGAGAAGGGATGGCTCTGCACGCAACATGCCTGGATCTCAGAATGGATCGCCCCACAGAGCAGTTCCTGGAGCTTCAGCTGTCTTCCTTTGCTCATCACGCTGTCAGGAACTTAAGATAACTGCGCAAACCCAGAGAAGGGTGCAAGTAAAAAGTCCAAGGCAAACACAGCAAGTCCAGAGGCCAGACCGCGGCATTCAAAAGCAGACGACAACCCTCTCCAGAGCGACCTCCAGTGAAAGGGACCTATCTGCAAGACGCACACACAGGAGAACTAGCTCTGAAAGCCCCTGCAGGGTGGCTGAGCGAAACGGGCATACCAGGGTGTCTGGACCCAGGCAGCAACAAGACAAAGACAACTTTAAACGTCACGCCTCATCACCAAGCATTAACATACTGAGCCGAGTGACCAGCCGTTCCTCCCTTCGCTCGTCTTCATCCGATTCAAGTGGAAGAGCAAAGAGCGAAGATGATACAAAGAAGAAAGGGCACCGGTCTGCATCACGGCTAAATGACAGAGTTACATGGAGGAGGATCAGGGATGAAGATGTACCTCAGATCTTGAAAAGCACTCTGCCAGCCAATGCATTACCTCTGGTGCCTTCTCCTGACAGGCAACAGCCAAAGTCACCAGCTCTTCCAGGAAAACTACCAACCATTCTACTTGCATCACGCAAGACAAGTGATGCGACAGTCCAGACAGAAGATTTTTCGAATAGCAAGACCAACTCGAGCACCTCTCCAACGGTTGAAAGAACTCGGGTGATCTCAGAGGAAGTTGAACGAGTTGCGCTACTCAGGAAGATGAGTGCTACCTCTGGGAGTAACCTACAAGATGGAGATTCAGACATCTCACTTAAGAGTCACAGCACCGTCTCCACAGGTACGTCAGACATCCACGTGGGTGGAGCTGTCCATTTCCGCCAAGGATCCCCTAGCAAGGCTGCCCGAATCACTCCATTTAATTACACCCCAAGCCCCATTTCCTGTAGCTCGCAAGACACACAGAGCCAAGAAGCTCCAATTAATGAAAAGTCAGGGGAGAAAAGTGAGTCGTAGGACATTAAGTATCAACACGAATGACTCTACTGTGTTCTTGGATGAAACTCAGCACTCAGGTGGACAGATTAGGAGTGTGCTGGTCCCTTTACCTCGGGCATTGACCCCTTACTTTCCCCATTCACTGCATTCAAGTTTTGCTCTCTGAACAATTGTCCACAGCCTCCATCTACCATTCATACAGGGTTGGATGTATGCATCGAGACATGTTTGACATGAGCAGACCATCAATAACTTTTAGAGATGCACTTCAGAGACACAATCTCACATGAAACCGAAGTGCATCTTTTTGTACTTTTTTGTATTTGTAGAATAATCATTGCCTGGTAGAAATGTAGTGAAACATGAAGCAAAATACATTTAACTTGATTTCAGCACATTAATCACCATTGGACACAATTGATAAAAGAATATTATGCAAACTTCTGAAGGATTACTCAGCTGGGCTTTTACCTGAAAATGTATAAACTAAGTCGGACTGTTGAGAGATTCATAAGGGACTCAATTGACATGTAAAGTATTTTTTACATACACACACATGTATGTACATCAACGGTTTGGGCCTTTTCCTCACCAATCAACTGAATATGACCTTCCCTGTTCCATGAAGAGCCCAGTTGGGTTGGGGCTACATTGTTGATAAAACATTTCTTCAAATTAATAGTGCAATCACTTGTATTCCATTTGTCTTGTGCATGAGGCTATATTGTGATCTTGGACTGATGAATGCGTATTACAGGTTGACGAGATGAAAACTTTAAAATCTTGAACTTTAAAACAAAAAAATTGGTAAACAACAAAAATGTAGTCATTCTGGGGCATAACATGGTATTTTGAGCTCACAAAAACAATATTTTAAGGGTTAATCGTACATATTACTAATAATGTATTGTGAAATAGATTTTCTGTTGAAAATAATTGACAAGCCAATTGTGGAAAAGCTTTTTCGGTATAAACGATTTGGCAAATTAACAATATATATAACCTTGCACAGTAGATATATCGCCCGGCTATAGTTGTGTGAATGAAATAATAAAATTTAGCTCTGAAATTATTAATTTGAGGATATGATTTATCACAGCATTTTACCACAACACCTACTAGACTCTAGTTCCATCACTGCTGCAGAACATATTATAGCAAATCCTGTCATTTTCCCAACTATCATCTGATTAACTCCACACTCTCCTGTACTGTGTCTCAATCAGTATTGTAAATAATATGCAGATATACAAAATCTTCAAAGCTTCCTGGTGGGCAAAATAAACTGTGTTGCTCCCTGACAGCATGCTAATATAACTACTGACTGTACACACACTTCTTAACGCTGTGGACAATGGACGACAATGATGTTATTCAGAGGTAAAACACTTTCTAAAGTCCGACAAGAGCATTACTAGCCATCTGTATTCAAGTGCCACAAAGACCTATAATGCTATAAACTGTCAGTGTAGATGAACAAAGGGACTACATACCTCTGTTCATCTAATGTGATGACATATTTGTTTGCTACTAGATTCAGGCACCGTTTGCTGTTGAGTATTTCCTGTCAAGAAACAAAACGATATGATTCAGTGATGGTTGGGCTTCGAGTCGATGGACTTGTGTCCTTACAGAAGTGTGAACGTGTTAATATCTGCTTAACTGTGTTGCTGTAAAAATAGTAATAGGTTGAGAAGAAGTCAAGTATAAAGTCGATGAATATTCTCTGTAGTTGTACCATCACTCCTCTGTGTGCTGGGAGAGTGAAGACAGCAGAGTGCTGTACAGAACGAACATTCATCTACACGAAGGGGCTCTTTATTCATAACAAGGTTTATATTGACCATCCTACTGTATTTTCAAAGCATGTTTTGAGTATAATTAAAGCCCAAGTCCATTTTGAATGCAAACCTTTCAACCCCCACTGGTGATTTTAAGATGAGTGCTACTCCAACGAAATCAACTGTATCTTGTCAGTATCAAACCCTCACTCGATGTATGTGGGTTGGAATACGGTTTTGAGCTTGATAAATGATGTTCAGAAATCATCAAATGTAATAATTTGTATGTCATCCTTTGTAAAAACTCTGCATTGAAATTCTAGTTTGAAAATCAATTTGGGCCATCACTTTTGCACAATTTATTTTCGACATGCTCGGCCTTGTTTGTAGCTCATCAAAAAGGTTGAGAAACATATCAAATTAATTCAATTCGTAAAATGTTTTGTGGAAATGTGCATGTGGACAAAGCTTGCTATCTGTCAAAAACTCACGTAGATGGTAGCTTATTACATTAGCTGTCCTGAGTCACGATAGTTTCTGCATATGTATGAAGAATTACATGAATAGTAACATTGCTGTGAATTACGGAACTGCCGTGACTTCAGATGACTATCTGGCTCTTTCCATATCGTAGTGAATCAAATGATTGTATCTATGAGAGGAATAGACTGAAAGGAGACTGCTTTTGTTCGACCAGACGACGGGTGAACGGAAACAGATTCATTCTTCTGTTCTGTTCACTACTAGTTTACAAACGGTAATATAAAACCACAGGGTTTAAAATGACTTCTGAACATAATTTCACAAATTCAAAATCTTTGAGGATTTGTAAACTTTCCCGGTTTGATACTAATAAAGACAGGTTTCGGGTGGAGAATCACTTCAGCAGACCCTAAAATGAAAATCAGGATGAAAGGATGAAAATTGTGTGAATAAGACGGACGGGAGTTTGTCTCCATTTTTAAAAGCCAACAGAGAGCACTGAAGTTTATCAGTCATTACCGTCGGCGGCCTTGTTCATGTCTGGCTGGAGATGAGGATTTAGACAAGTTTACGCGCAAATGAATTCAGAAAGACTGAATGTCATCCAAGCTGGAAATTAGATGAATTATCAGGGGACTCTGGAGCCTTTAGTGTTATGGACACGAGTCATCAAGGTGATGTCTTGTGTCACCTGATCATAAAGTGGGCGAGGTCCCAGCCTGTAATGCATGAACAAGGCCACAGAGGAGTTCTGGTGCCATGTGAAATAGGCAATGCAACAGAAGTGTGTCATATAAATGTTTTCATCCAATAAAAACAGTGATGTGTTTCATTAAACCGCTGTGATGACTTTCCTTCATGCAGGTGAGAAGCTGTTAAACACTACAGGAGAGAGATGAGACAAAGCATGACGTCATCCGCATCGCTTTTTATTTGGTTTCTGTTGTGACGCATACACAGACGCCTTGTTAATACACAGGCGTTCAGACTGAACATGAAGCCAGTTTTAGGAGGTTAGTAAAGACTAAAAAACTTGATATTGACTAGCGATGTATCGCTTAAAGCAGACGACTCGGTGCTTCCCCATTGAAATGGTGTGCCAGTTGTTAATACTGGATGTTCTTGTTAATCGATTTAAAAACCAAGCTTTACTGTTATAACCGGTAGTTTTTCTAAATAATTGAACAAAATATCTTTGTCCATTATGAGGTATTTGTTTTAAAGGATAGGTTCATAGTTTAAGTCTATTAAAACGACAGTCAGGAACCCATATGAACACTGAAATAAGTTTTGGTCACTGCAATAATTCCTTCTGTTCAGCCTAACAAAGCCAGTAAAATATGGCAAGAAAGAATATGTCATGAGTATTTATTCAGATTTTTCCAGTACCTACTGTGTTTGTCAGCAATTTATAAATGTTGCCACACTCACTGATTATCTTAAGATACATTACAAAAGAAGGGCTGCAGGATGAAATTCTCTAAAATATAAAGTTATTTGAAGTTAACATGTGGATATCTCCCAAAGTCAGTCCTTTTAGTACCAAATGCCCTCTTTTAGGGAGGGAGTTGCCTCGCCGAGCTGCAGTGACGGAATAGTAAGAAAAACACTGAATTTGGTACTAAAAAGGCAGCAACATTGAATGATATCTACATTTGATCATTTCAGGCTGAGGAAGCCTCATGTTAGCTTCAAATAACTTTTGAACAAAACAAGGACTATGGATTTTGTCCTCCATCATTTGTGTTGAAAGAACATCGGAAGAAATCTTTTAATATCTAGTACGAACATCAGTATTCATTACTGAAAGCAAAACCTGTTTCAATATTCATATTGACACCAGAAAAGAGGTGAAGATTTATCCTCCAATTAAATATGCAATGCCACATGTAGGGATGGGACGATAGTGATTGCAATAAAAAAAAAAAAAAAAAAAACATTCACAATAATTGAATTGTGTTGAATTTTCAATAACAGGATAATCTTGAATACTCGCAGGAAAAATATATCAACTTGCTATCAGGTGGACAATAGAGATTGGGATTTTTCGGACTTCAAGTTCAGGAACTAACCGAAATAAGAAGGGAAACCAAAAGCAAGGCGAATTAACACAAACTGAACATTCAGGGAATAAATCGTGACGAATATTGACTTCATGTTCAGCCTGAACACATCAACACTTTACAAAGACGCTGAAATGACACAATATCACATCCTTTGATTCTTAAACATAATAATTAGTTTGCTTTCCTTCACTTCAAAACAAATTATGTTTTTACCGAGTAGTGTCCAGGAAAAATATGCAAATGTAACATCGCTTCACGCTAATTTGTCATTCATGACGATATGTTGTATATCAAATGATTAATTGGAGTAAATTGCTTCATCAATTGATAATGATAAAGATATCAGCCTTATTGTACGGTGTACATTCAGCTGTATGCAAGTTACCGCTAATGCAAAACCATTTCACGCCGGTAACATCAGCAGCAACCCTCACACACAAAAATACATATTTCAGGTGTGAGGTCAGGAGCCGCCGACACCGGGGCTCCTGAAGCCCCGCCAGTGTCTGGCTCAAGGGCACTTTGGACATGATTCAGGTGAATCAGACAACGGTCTGATAAACAAAGTCCCGGGAGAAGAGGGAAGTCTCCAACAGAAGGTAGAGTCAGAGTGTTTGACCTTTGACCTCTGCCATGTCACTTTGCAGCTGCTCGCCCGCCACTCGCAGCTCCTCCCTCTGTCGCAACAGTCGACCTCGCGACTCCTGCAGCCGCTCATTCAGCTCCAGGTACTGTTGACACTGCTGGAACCGCAAGTCCACGTCGCTGTCTGAGGGCCGGTGCAAATCTGATGAGGGAACGGGAGAACCAGTCAGTAGACTGAGAAAGAACATTTTGTAAACTACAGGAGAACCGGAGAGTGAGCAACAGGAGAAGTGTACTGATCCGACCTGGCTCTCCCGTCGTCTACTGACTGGTTCTCCTGTGTTAAAGGCAGAATAAGTAGGATTTGACGGTTGTTGTTTGTAAACAGCATTCAAAGGTGGCCCCCTTCTCCCTGGTTCAACAACACCAGCCAGCGATTTTAGAGATCTCCAGTCTAGCTGGAACACAGGAAATTATGAAGGAGGCGGCAAGGAAGAGACTAGAGGAGAGAGGAGTCAAGGCAACAGGTATTTAACAAATGAGACATCCTCTCCTCGGACCATCATTTTAAAGCACCGTAAATTAAATATTAGGTATGGCACAGCTGATCAGCTTTTCATTTGATTAATTATAGTGCTGTGTTTTATGACCTCAGTCAGATGACCATAACAACATTCATGACAGGTTTTATATTTACTATTAATTCAATTCACATGGCATAATGCAACAAGAATGATCGGGTGTACATTTTGTATTTAACGCACACATAGGCTATATCTAATATATACTTTGTTGCGAAGCACTACAAATGTTTGTACTGAAAGTACCATACAGTAACATATTATATTTGACTGATTGATATATATTATATGCACACAAACAGCCCCGTCTATATGACAACATGAAGTTAGTTAGTGCTGAATTAAAGAGAATGTTGTTGTGGACATAATAATTTGATGCCTGCAGCTGTTTGCACTTGAAAACATCATGTCAGGATTATAGCGGTTGAATTGGATGGAGCCTGCATTCAGGCAAGCACAAAATCGGGAAACAATAAAACCCCTTGGGATGCACCCTGAAGGCAGAAGCAGAGCAAGTGGCAGAGAAACGCCCCATACACAGCAAAGTAAAAAGATGAGAGAAAATACGGGCAGAGGGCAGCATCTCTGACGATATAGACACTGCAACACACTATCAGGGGTTCATAAGTGGTGACTGAAAGGGTCCAGTCCATACATTGTTTTTTTAGATAATGTTAAATCATACTCATTGTGCCTGACAGGAGCGTTGTCCATAGACTATAAGAAGTGTTGTCCGACTCTGGAGGACTGAGTGGACTCACCTTGTCCAGTCTTCTCCAGGATGCTGAAGACCGGGTCGTTGGGAGCGGCTCTGTCGATGTCCTCCAGGATTTGGTCCACAGTAGGGGGGTTGGGACGACTGGGCAGAACCACCCTCTTCTTGTTTTTAGAAACAATATTCATCCTGCTCGACCTTCTGTTTGGGTCAAGACTTTTTACTGACAAAAGACAGATGCAGACAATGTACCATGTGATGTTAGGCTAGCCGCGGTTTATTACCAATTCAGCCCACAGACCTGAAGATGTAAGCGTCCCCCATGTAGCTATATCATGTATTCAATAAGATTAAATTGTGTGTCGGTGTCGCGTTACATACAAAGTTACGTTTCGTAGAGAGTGGATTAAAGTACAACTTTGTGTTGCTATTAAATTCAGAACAACACGAATCACCCTTCAATAAAGGTCAACATTTAACTGTTTAGTGCTTTAGCGTTACCCTGACGTCAACACGCCGAGGACAAGGATGCTAACGTTAGCTTAGCTAACGCTAAATGGATCTGGGCGTATCGTAGCCAATTAATTGCAGACCAGTGAAATGTTAGAATGTTCGAGTTGTGCTAAAGGACCGTAAGATTCACGAGACATGTTCGGATAACATACAATAAAGTATTATGTTTGTCACTAAGCAGTTCGAGTTTAATTTCCATAAGCATTTTGTTTGAAGAAGCCTGAAGGATAACGTTAACAGATTGTCAGTGCTTACCGGTGTTTAGTCGTTCTACTGAAAGACAGCGGACGAGTCCCAGCACGTATCTACACTGTCCCGGCAACTTACACTGGACTAAAAGACGGTTAATCGGTAAACGCTGCTGAAAGTGCAAAAAATGTTTTGAGGACACGTTCCATGCAAGTCTGCTGGACGAACGTACTGCACAAAGGACTGCACGTCAACGTGCCACCTGGTACGCCATTACGTTGACAGTGCCTACATAGGCCGCGCCCTCACCATACGTCATAAGATGGTGGATTCGTGTTTGGTCAAAAGCTATTACTGATCATTTACTATACTATAAGTATTTGATGTGTTTCACTAGTATCCAGAACGTATAAGTCACATATACGGCATGCATTTGAAAATATATCATATATAAATTACTTCGTTTTTACAGCCATGAATCAAACTGTCATAAAACACTAAGTATGCAATAAGACAATTAAAGAACAGAAATGACTTCAAATCCATTCTCACAGCCTTAAGAGGCTGTTATGACACTACGAAGCATCAACAAAGTCCTTGACAACTTTGCTGTTAGCAGTAGGCTATAAATAACAGTATAGTATATACTGTATGCCTGCAAAACTAAAGGCATTCCCAGCAGCCTCAGATGTACCTTTTCCTGCTAATTTGTAACAGTAAGTATTTAGGTCAAAGAACCACTGTGTCTAAGATGTCTTGTTTTGCAGTATTTCATGCGAAAGACAGGGCAAACATTTAGCTTTATGCTGACTAGCATTGTTTATTTCTTATCATAACGTCATTTTCATATCACGGTCAGAATCGCTTTTCTGTATATAAACAAAACAAAAAATAAATAGAAACACTGTTGAAAACTATATAAGGACACACAGTGTGACTGATGCGAAGCGCCCGAAGACGGGCCCAGAGGAAAATATCCGATTGCAGAGCTGCAGTTCCTTCACATGTTGAAATGCACCATCTTTCCATAAAAGGAAACTACAGTTTCAAATGGTGTTAAATATAAAACCTAAAAAAAACACACAAATAAAAAACAAAGGAGAAAAGAAAGTAAGCTGAACCACTACCGTCTGCAGGTGTTAAAATCTTTGCACCGTTGATGTGTTTAGACCTGCAGGTCTAAACTGCTGTTACTTTAGGTATTGCAGGTTGGCAGGTGAAGAACTGCTCTCACAATGATGCCACAGCTCCACCTGGTAGAGAATCTACAGCCTGCTAAACGTGAGCTAGTGAGTTCGAGAGTTATGAGCCAGTTTCAGGTGCTTTGCATTATTCATCAATAAATACAAATAAATAAAATGAAAACAGCAATAAGAAACTACGTTCTTAAAATCAGTCTGTTTGCAGAGTCGGTCTGAGTTTTTGATGTTACAGACTTGCATATAAATATAACATTTGATCAGTCTCTTTGACATGTGATATTCTTTATCAGTGGGATCTGTGAGGATGCAGCTGCTCTTCTTCACTGAGGGTCCTCCTCTTCCTCTGCTGCTATCTGAAGGGCTGAAAAAAGAAAAAGAACGGTAAAGCTGCTGCTGAAATAAGTAAAAGAAACAAAGGGTACTGCATTATGGGTTCATGATTTCATAATCATTTCCTGATAACATTTCTTATCATTTCCAAGGAAGTCTCCTGGAAGAAACACTAATTATCAGTGAAATGGAGACTGTTTTTACTGAATACACCGCCAAAGCATTCATTCCTATTAATTATCAGTGTAACCAAGCAGGTCAACTGAAAATGCAGAAGAGTGAGTTTTATCCAATGCATATTTAGTGCCGTTTTATTTGGGAATTTTTCAGATTTTTCTTATACATATTACCAAATTATGCAGTTCTTTCAAGAAACTCCTTTAGAAATGATTGGAAAATTAAAGACCTGTGTAATTAAAACTCAACCAAGAGGCATTATATTTAGCATGGCGTGCCCATGCCTGGAACCCCCATCAGGTCCAAGATGACAGTACACTAAGTGTAAGACTAATACTAAAATGTTTTTCTACAAGCTTGTTTACCCATGATTCCAAAGACTGTATTCTGTGATCTTAAGATAAATTGTGTTGTGAAAAACACACATTTGTATGTTATGATCACAAATCACACAAATTATAAACAACAAATTACAGCCAAATATTTCTCTTCTGTCTCTTTAATGCGATCTTGAAAAAACAAGCATAAGCAGATGTGTTTTGTTTTTTGTCTCCATCTATGACTTACCATCAGTCTACACTGAGCTCAGCCTGCCGTGCAGACATAGAACAGACACACAACCAACAATTAAAAAGCTTCAGATTAAAGAAAACATTTCTGCTACTACTAGAGACATTTCTATTCTGTTAACAACAGCCATCAAACTTATTTTCATCAAATGACCAAAACTACAAGACACAATCAGTTTCTTTGTGATGAGAATACGTCAATGACCTATTCACTATTTACTGATAACAAATTCATTACTGGAATACCTAAAATAATCTATTCATTATTCTAATTATTATATTAAAAACTGGCATTATAATAACAAATTGCATCTAAAAGGATCCTGGTAACTCTCATCGTAAAACACTGTGAAAACTGTCCATTTAGTACTACACAATAATATTACAATTAAACAATTCCCATTTGATGTATAGCCTCTTTCGATGAATAAAATGAAAGACATTTTAGAAAATTATAAAATCATATTGCTAAAAAAGTAGGAAAATCACCTCTAATGCCATTTGTTGATTTGTTTCTATTTTAATACATTAAAACAATTTAAATTTAATAATCTGCTAAAAACCCTGCAGTTAATGACTCTTTTCCAGGTTACAATCTTTCAAACGTTTTTTGTCCGTCTCCATGTTGGAGTCGGTAGTGGTCGTTTAGTTGATTTTGATCTTTGTGATATTTTATAAAGCAACAAGCAGATTTGTAAAAATATCAGTCAGTCTCTCAGCTACTGTCTCTCAGCGCTGATGCTGCTAGTGTACTTAAGAGCAGCAGGTGGGGGGGGGGGGGGGGTTGTTAGAGGCCTTCAGGCTCATTCAGGTCTCCTTGAAGACCTCCTTGAAGGTCTTCAAGGAGGATCCTGTCTGCTCGGTCTGCTGCTTCAGTCAAATTAGAACGACCGTAGGCAAAAGCTGCTTCAGCTTTAAAGCAACCACAGCACTGATGCTCTATGAGGGTTACTGAGGTGCTCATTCTCTATCAACCACCACACCACATTCACCTCTAACAGCACACCAGCAGACTTACCATACTGGTTAACCCAGGAAAGGCTGGAACAAGTAACAGGACAGTTGGTTTAAGCATGTTTAGTCCTCATCTCTAATCTCATTGTACAAACAGTTCATTTTATATTGTGTAAAATCCAGCATTTTCTTCCATCAGGACACTGAAGATATATACAGATTTAACTATAAACTCAAACTGCAATAACCAATAAAACTGCATTTATACTAACAATGTCAAGTTCTGCTATAATGTCCCCCAGATGTAGCTACAGCCACAATATCAAAGTGTTGGACAAAACACCTGGCCTGTTTGCAATCTACAGCTCTATAGCCATTATTTGACAGTTAGCAAGGGAGCTAGCTTTGGGTCACCAGGTCCTTACATGTTCACCCTGGGGATCAGGAACTTGATCAAGACATCTCATGACAATCTGGTTTGAAGTTCTTGAGATGCGAATCGTGTGTTCGACGTAAAAAAAATTCAACATCTCGGCCAAACCAACATGAAAATTACTTTAAAAAACGGTTGTTTTTTAAAATACAGAAATGCCAGCTTAGAACACACCTTAACTCAGCACGATGCTGTGTATCTACATGCTCTATGAGGACAGAGGGATTGAAATGTCAAAGGTCATAGTTAAAGTGATGAAGTGGTACGCTGGTTGTACTGAGTCAGAGGGCATGGTTAGCTTAGCATAAAGGCTGAAAAAGAAGGGAAACAGCAAGCCTGGCTCTGTCTAAAGTTCAGTTAATTTGAAAGCATACTGAGGCCTTTAAGGTGGACTGACTGTGAGGAGGCGGGGGAAGCAGCTATGGTTTACGTACTGGTTGTTCTTCGCTCGACTCTGACGGAGCTACATTAGCTGTTGATGCAGCTGGTAAACTTTTGGTTTCAAGCCGAGCGGCCGACGGCCCCAGAGACTCCAAAACTTTATTCCTCATCAGCGTGGACAGGACTGAAGAGAAGGAAAGAAGGAACATTCAATCGGATACCTTTTAAAATGCTTAATACTGGTGTGTAACCACAATGTACTGGTCTGCACCTTCCCTGGTGAGGTTCTCAGCAGCAGTCATGGCCCTGCCGCTGAGGTCGCTCACCAAGTTGTCCACCGCGGCCTCGTGGCGGAGGAAGATGGGCCGCACCACTCTGTTGTAGATCATCTGGGCGCCGTTCCACGAAATCGGAGCCATGCACCACAACAAGAAGAGACACTGGAACCACAGAGGACTTTGTTTACTGGAGAAATACTTCTTCATGTGCACTTTGATCCCCATTAATCATAGCCTGGTTCCAGACTTCTACATCATCTTTGATTTTGAAAACGGGTTGAAATAATTTGCCGATAATCACGGGTTCTTCAGTTTTTTCCCACCTTAAAAGCGTAGTAGAAAGGGAACCAGTAGAGGAAAATATCGGAGAAGAACTCGCCCAGGCTGAAGACACCATAGACCACCCAGTACGTCAGCCATTTTGTGTCGTCTTCTTTGCTTGTACTTTCGATGGCTTTGATTCTGCAGATACGATAGGAAACAGCCTGTCAGAATGTTTCACGTGAGCTGAAAAATACATTTATCTCTAAAAAAGGCCTTCAGAACTATTGTACTAATACAGTAGAGCTTTGGTGAAGGCTCCCAGTTCAACGCCACAAACAGGGGTGGAAGAACTATTAAGATCATTCTCAAGGGTCAAAAGATACATCTGAAGGGTCTTCATAATATTTGTGGTGTCGAAAGAATAAGAAAAGAAGATTCAGCAACAATTTTAATTAATAAGCTTATCATATGTCTCTTTATGTGCTTGCCCTATCCTTCAGAAAAATAACATACCCAAAAAGTAACAGGAATAGCTCCTCAATTATAAAGCTTATATCCGATATCCTTTGATAAGTAAACAAATAAAAATCGTAAGTAAACTAAAATAATATCATTCTAGAGAAAATGCAATAAAGGAGGAGTTTCATCCTCGCCTAGTATAAAAATCTAAAATGTATATAACCAAGATCCCACAGATAATGATGCAACTGAATGTCTTCTCCTACTCAATTACAACTGTAACTGTAAATTTGATGAAAAAATACACTGAAATGCAATATTTTGGATACAATTTATGAACATATACTCCATGTTTGCTGTTTATATGTTAACTGTTTTACTTTAAAACATAATTTATTTCCATATAGCCATGTAGCAAATAACATTGAAATAGTGATAAACACATCAAACGTTGATCAATATTCATATATGAGCAAAGAGCTCCATGCTATTCAGATGAATGGAGAATGGAAAAGCCCACAAGTTTAAACAGGTATTAGATTTTCAAATCAGGGGAATAGAAAGGTATCCGGTACAGGCAACAAAACCACTTTGTTAAGTGTAAGAAAAAATAATTGATGTTAATTTGACTTACAAATGACACACGTTACCACTGAAAAACTAACAACTCACGTGACTGGCGAGTGACGAGCAACTCACGTGTGTTACTTGACGCTAACACGAACAACTCACGAAACGACTCACGTGACAAAATGTCACCATTTACTTTTAGTTTCGCACGGAACAAAAACACTTTTCTCCTGGACAAAAGTCCTGTGTTTGAGCATCTGTCTCATCTATTGTCTTGATCGGAAAGTAAGATAAAATTCCAACATGGAAAGAAAGACGTCTTTAATCAGGTCTACAGTGGTGCAGTCCAAGACAGAGTTTCAGGTCAAGTTTTTTTGGTTTTTAAATAGATTTTCTGAAAAACGCTCAATCGCTAATTCCACTTTTACACGGATGGTAGAGCGCGACTCAACTTGAATCTCTCGGAACTTTACTTTTTTGGTTTTCCATTGGCAGAAATTGTGGATGGTACCTGGGAGATTTTGTGGTACCACCTCGATCAAGGTTCAGTGAGCTTCTAAAACACTGCAAACCACTGATCGGTCAGAGAGAACAGTCACTTACGCAACACGGAACATCCTGCACAGACGCGTCATTTTTAAATAGCCAAGCTACCATCAATGGTGATCACATCTCTTTATTCACCTCTGAATCGCATAAACAGAAAGTTTAAAGATCAGCAAGGTCAAGAGTGTCAAGGTTTATTCAAGCCATTTGTGATTGGATGCACAAAAGTTGAACCAAACAAATTCTCTTTGTGAGTGAATCCACAAATCGCAATGATTCCATTAACATGAACTGATTCTCGAGTCTGCATTTTCCCCAACAGAGTGTGCAGCTCCCTGATGGGATGTTTCTTACTGCAATGCTTTCTGGGACTCGTAATTGATTCCTCTGTTAAAGTGTTTTTCAGCCTCCTGTCTCAGGCTAAACGAGGAGAGTTTCAGGATTGGTTCATGTCTCTGGGAGTGAAGGAAACACAACAAGCAGATCTGTAACTTAATAGAAAAAAAATACTCACGAATAATATGCTGGATAGGCAAAACCAATCAGGTTGCAGAGGAGGGCGGCACCATATCCATACACCAGGTAGAGTCCGGTCAGTGAGATGGCACCTGGACGAGAAACACAGGAGACACAAGGAGCGGGTCAGTGTTGTCGACTTGGCGACTTACTCGCTACATTTAGCAACGTTTGAGTTAGCGCTGCTAGCTACTTTCATTGGAAAAGAGTTTGCATCACTCGGCTGGGTTTTCCAGTTGGATTATTTATTATAATAACGCTTGCTTGTTTCTCAAGATGACCTATAGCTTTAACATACGTATATATACAAATACACACAGACATATCTACACATGAATATATAAACATTGAATATACACATACATTTGTGCACACGTATGCATTACCCTACATATCTGTATACATACACTTAATTACATATTTATTTGTTCAAATATACAGACAAAAGACTAATGTATTTACATCCAATTAATTGACCTTTATCAACTTCCAATGGCTGACTCCCCTCTCTCCCCCCATTTCCTGGCTACCTCTTCACTGTCAAACTGTCCAATAAAGACAAAAAAAATAACATCAAAAGCATCAGGCATGGATGTTAAAATGTCCAAGAATCAGAAATGTATTGAATCTGTGCAGAATTAAACACAAAAGCTCCTTTAATTCCCTGACGAATCTGAACTGGGAGGTCTACAAAGTAACAGACATCGAGTGTTTCCTTTAAAAAGGAAGGAAGTGACTGACCGACTTTTAAATACCACAAGGATTCTCCCACTAACTCTGCAGATATTCAGATACCACCTGACCGTCTCAGTGAGCGCAGCAGACAGGAAGTCGTGTGAAAAGTGTCCTACCTCTGATCAGCTTATGTGGCGGTTCGCACATGGAGGCCGGTCTGCTCGGCTCTCTGTCTCTGTGGATAATCTCTTATGACACTGCAGGAGGACGCAGAGAGAGTGGGGGACACTGTGCACCAGGCACTACAGTGACATCATGCCAGTGTGTTACTGATCCACTGTATGAGCATCAGTGTGGTATGAATAGACTGCTGTTCCCCGCTCAGTAAATGTTCTCTGCTGAATACTTCACGCAACAAAGGAGCTCCATTTGTATTGTTTGGTTATCATATTTTTTATTCATAATATCTGCAGTTTGATACAGAGCAACAATGGGCCACCACAACCTCCTGCACATAACTGTCCCCATTACATCAAGAGCAGCTTTAAGCAAGCTTGTCACTTTTAGATAATATAGGGTGTAGTAAAAATATTTTTATGTTCCACACATCTGAAACAAACTCTCAGCTCCATTAAATCAGGGCTTACAACTTAATTTGCCACTGCATTTTATTAAATTCTATTTGGGACTTTTATTCAAATCTCACACTACAATGTAGCTACACTGTCATTTGTATCCGACTATTTGATTTATCTTAATCGATTTTAGCTTATGTTTTATCTTCTGCATGCATAAACATCAAATCCAATATTATGTAGCCTCTGCAACAACAGGCTTGTCTCAACAAAAAACAGTGCTTTTTTAAAATCTAAAGCTGATCCAATGTCATTACATACGAAGTAACAGCAGCTACAGTACTGTGCCCCGCTCTAAAACCAAACTGAAATGGACTCGCAGTGGAAGCGCCGGACAGATATACCTTCAAATGGTCATTTACTAGAGATTCCAGGACTTTTGCAAGGCAGCTTGGATATACTGTAGGTCTATAGTTGTTAAGATTGCTCTTTTAGGCTATAACGTGAGCCACTTTCCAAACTTTGAGAACTAAACCAGAGTAAATAGAAAGACAGAAAATATGAGTTATTTTTTAGATACACCAGCAGAAACAAATGTATTACTCCTATTGGATTAAATCCATCAGTGTTGAGTTCAGAGGGTTTTTTAGGTTTGATCGTGTAGGCTCAGGGATTAGCTGTGACAAATGAATCACTGTTAAAATCACCCATGACAACATGACAACTACTTCTCGTAAGTCAGCCAGATCCTTTATGGAGCTAGTGGCAGCTGAATGAGGCCTGGAACAATACTACAAAAATATAATCATTAGACATCTTAAATGAAAACTACAAAACTACTTCAAGAGCAATAAACTCAAATGAATTTGGCACAGAAACAGCATGTAACAAGGAGACAGAAAAACTGGATTTTATACATACAGCAACGCCACCTCCCCTCAAGCTTCCGTCTGCTCTGAATAAAGAGTAATCATTTATTACCGCATCAGCGTCATTAACACGCTTCTTTAACCATGAGAATATTTTGACATGATTTGAACATGATGCTAATGCTGAAACAAACTTCTGATGTTTAAGGTTCTCTGTGTAACATTCAGGCAACCCTTTTTATTTATGACATTTCTAAGCAAACGTCAGCCAGTGTTACAAACTGCAGAGGAGCTGAAGAGAGGCACTCACATTATGCCACATCCATTGGATTTTCAGAGAAAAAAGTCCTTTACATTTTATATGCAACCGAGAAAGTGTAAACTTTTTAAGTTACTTTACCTTCTGTTGGGATTACATTGCATTTGCAATTAAAATAAAAATGAATATGTGTAAAAAGTTACACATAGAATCTTTGAATGAAAGAAATCTCAAACCTTCTCTGGATTTGAGTTGATTTGAATTCCCCAAAGTTGGGCGTTTACAGGGGTCACAAACAGTGATTGAATCAATTAAGCTATCTGGGCAAGATGTCCGGGGGAGAAATGTTGACATTATAATTTAGAATAGCATGAATCATGAATACAATCTCATTAAGAGCTTTCGTTGTTGTTTTTCATTGTTTTATAGTAAATCAACATCATATTTATGAGACAAAGTTGATTTAAAGAAGCTACTTTAAGTCTAGGCCTGAAACAAAACAAAAGAGCAAATACTTAAAAATATCACTATTTCTACATTTTGGACCAGGTCTGTGAGCATGGTTTATTTAATCTGAATGCTGCCACATTATCTTCCAGCAGTGTTTTTCCCTCATGTTTTGATTATCAAAAGCTTGATTTTATATTGAGTTTTATACTAATGAATCTCCTATTGAAATGACCAAAAATAATTTTCCTTTAAAAAAAAAAAAAAACATTTGATCAGAAGTTACCTCAAACTCAGCTGATGTGCCAAAAACAGAAGCAAATAAAGATGTCCATTTACAAATGGCAGCCCAAACTGGATATAGACAACACAGACATCCATTGTACTGGTATTTCTTTGGCTTGGGCTAGATACCATGTGGGTGTCTCCTCCCACATTTGACCCCAAAAATGCGCTGCAAATTCAAAATGATTGGAGCTAAAAGAGGCCAAAAAGCTCCACAAACCTGCAGAGTTGGAGATAATCACAAACAACTCTTTGCAGATCACATGCAGTCATTTGGTCCATCGTTAGTATAAAATATTGATAAGAGCAAAAATGTTGACCCAGAAAACTTGAACATTTACAGGTTCACGTTAAGAGAGAGCAGCTGTTCACTTTAGCCTCATGTTCACGGGAGGATTACCTGAATCCTCTTCAGTTATCCACTAACATGCAACAGGAAGGTATAAGGTTCTATTTACTAAATATAAACAGAACAGTAGAATCGTCAGTAAAGTATTCATGATGGACCGATCAGAGTGAACAAAAACAGACCACCAGACATCACGTACCCACTGCAATGATCTTCTTCCGTATCCCCGTTTTCTCCTCCAACTTCCCCAGAAAATCAGTCACCACGTTCTTCTCATTGAGGAACTTCTCGGCTCGGTCTTTGATGGACGAGAGGATGTCCAGCAGGCCCATGGTCCTCAAACGGATCCTCAAATAACAGAGGAGTCGGAGGAAGACGACGGAGAGGAATACACAGCGTCTATACTGTAATCCTCCACCAGCAACAATCTGCTTTAATGAGGTGAGAAGGGAGGGGGGAGGGGGGGAGGGAGGTAGAAGAGGCACAGAGATGAAGCAGAGAAGAAGGTTCTGGTTTTCATATGTGAAGGAATACAAGTTTTTTTTTTTATATGTTGTATGTTTGCTTTTGTCAACTCAGTAAAATGAACCTGAACAATGAACTGGTTCAATGCATCTCATGAGAATATGAGAATATCTTATTCCTGCTCCTGAGAGGATGAATCCTATAGATTTCTATTCCCCCCCCCTCTCTTACCATATCTCTAATGCCACCCTCAGGATAAACTGTCCATATGTCATGTCATACTGTGGTTACGGATAAAGTGAAAAGCAATAGGGGATGTGGTGAGAGGCGAGGAGGCGGGTCTGATAAGAGGGCGTAAACATTCTTTTATGTATTTTTAGATTAGTCCCAAACGGTCGACTCTATCTCAGAATTGGCCTAGGCTTAGCTTAGCCTAGCTTAGGCCTGATTTTAAACCGTAGATGGCGTTTGGAGACATTTTTCAACCATAAAATGCTAATAAATTTGGTAAGAAATGCCAATATTAACACCAGCATATTCATTCTCAAATTCGTATTTAAATTCATATTATTTAGTTAAAAACTTGAAAAAAACATACCCAAGTGTGCAGTTACTATTTACTATTGATACACATGCAGAGGACACTGTGCAGTCTCTAGGGGACGCGATCAGGAGTGAAGACTGCTAATCTGGACTATGAGTGAAGTTTTGTTGTTGAAGCAGCAGGTGTGATTCGACAGCAACAGGCTCACTCCACCTCCTCCACCCTCAGTGGGATGACAGGACGACATCCAGCAGCAGCAGCAGCAGCAGAGGGGATGAGCCTGACAGCAGGAATGCGTCCTGCAGGCTAACACACGTCTATAGCCGGCAGAAAACAAAACCTCCAACAGACTTTCACTGCAGTCTGACAGAGATCTGCAGAGAGGAGATGAGAGGATACCGAGCCATCAAGTACATTTTATTCATCTGCTGCTACGTCTTCTGGGTGAGTCTCTCTGTTTGGAGCAGTCTGAGGATCAAACACTTTACAGATTCATTATTGTGATCGCGTTCTTATGAACGTGTTGCACTATATGGTTTTACAGCAAGTGATTTCAACACCACAGTTACACCATTTCATAAGGAACGGACGGTTTTCCACTGAGTTTGAAAATAAGCTCTTTATTTATGAAGTGAAAAAGTGATGAACTCTCAACAAAACTAAGTTTTTTGTTTTCAAAAATGTATACAAACATTTAGCATGCTTGATTTAAAGACAGAAATATAATTAGCTGTGCACTGTAGAGCCAAAAGTATGTGGACACTGTACTTTTGGCCTGGGTGTGTTATCTTGGAGTAAAGTCATAATACTTCAGCATACAGTGATATTTTTATGCAAGACCACTTTTTTACAAGGCAAAGATTACAAATTGCCAAATCAAAACTATCAGATACAAAGTCAAGTTTCCATCCAAATGTTGCACAACTTTGAACCAAATTTATTGAAAATTGGAAAAGGAAATGCAATTTAATGGTTTTGTTTTCAAGCAAATGTTATATGAGCGAGTTGGAAACATTGCTTGGTGGAGTTAAGGGTCTGGGAATTTTGGTACAAAAATGTACAAGGTGTTGTTCGACCACGTTGGAAAGCAAAAGTGTTTATATCGGTTCAGAACATCCACACTGGAAAGTGGACTTAAAAAAGGTCAGAGGCTATTTGATATTTAAGTCATATGTTTCATCATTTATTCACTCAGTCTCCATTCAACGTCGACACGTTTTGTTTTTATTTATACACCAACTTTTCCACTTCAGGGAAGCGTTATGTTTATTTTCAGGTTTTTTTATGTGTAAATTGAAAATTCTCATAAAATCAGTTTGATGGAAACCTAATTATGAGGTAGTATGGCAAAATAATGACTTTGGACTTACTATTACGTACTACTGTCATTTTGACTTACCATGAGGAGCTTAACTTTTGCTGTTCTTTGTTTTTTCCTGGCGGAAATGGGCTTCCATATATTTTACACAATTCTGTTCTTCCAACTGCGAGGCAACAGTTAGGGGGAGACCCTCTTCTGTTTTTATTTCCGAGAAAGAAGATCTCATATGATTAATCATTCTTATAACTTTTACTTGGATAGGACTCTGTTATTGATTGTTTTGTCAAACTGCTGTTTCCAAGAAACTGTCAGACTCCATATGTCATCTCCCCACTTGCAGAAACACGTCTACACCAACGCAGATACCTGTAGTTCTTGTTCTTGAAGGCAAATCTATTGTATGTTATTAGCTAACATGCTAGTTCGCAGTCTATCCTGTAGTAAGCTGGATTTAGTTGACAGAATTCAAACCCGGAATGGTCTGTAATGTGTTAAGGCGTATTAATGGGTTATTGTGCTTTGATGTTTTTTATGGGTCACTGATTTAAAAAACAAAAATCTGTGCTTCATGTGGTCAGGTTCTGATAAAATAATCAGTTTCTCTGTGACTCTGCAGGTTGCGAGCGCAGTCCTCGTAGCGGTCGGGATCTACGCTAAGATTGCAAAGGAGAAAGGTTGGTCATAAAAAAAGACAGAATTCACGATGTGTAACTGCCCTTTAGTGTTCTGTACGTTTTCACTGTATTTTACAAATGGTGGCGGCATCGCATGTGACGGATGATTGTCGCTTGCAAATTGCTGATACAGTTTTGAGTCCTACTGGGCTCTCACATGCACGAGTTGCAAGTATGGCGCCTGTTTTGATTTGTGTAATGTGTCGATATGAGCAAGATGGAAGAAGTGGAGCTGATGTGATTCATTTTCTTTCAGGTTTACTCTTAAAACAGTTCCTAGCTTGCACAACGACTTGTACTCAAAAATCTGATAAACTCCAAAGTTTCAGTCCTGCAGAGAAAAAAAAAAAAAAAGGGAAACAAAGGAATCTAACTACATCACATAGCAATAGGGCTATAGTGGTGTGTGTGTGTGTGTGTGTGTGTGTGTATGTGTGTGTATCGGGTTATAAAAACAATGCTGCTGATAACATTCCAGAAGATGAATCAGAAAAAGTGAATCAGACATGTTTCAACTTTTACTTGCTGTTAAGTATGATGGTTGCAATTCAACTGTGTGTGTGCGCGTGTGCGTGTGCGTGTGTGTGTGTGTGTGTGCGCGTAGATGTGGTTGACACCCTGATGTTGGATCCAGCTCTGCTCCTGATTGTCGTTGGCGCTGCGATGTTTCTCATCACGTTCCTCGGATGTTTCGGGGCGCTGCGTAACGCCACCTGCCTGCTGAAGACGGTACGACCGGTCACTGATCGCGTCGCAGTTTGATTGGTGTGATGTTTGTTTTGCGTGTTGGCGATGCTGAGTTCTTACTGTTCCGGGCAACTGTTGTTTGCTCCTGCAGTTTTTGGGGATCCTGACGGGCGTCCTCCTCCTGCAGATCGCTGCTGGGGTGGTGGGATACCTCTTCACTGACATGGTAACGTCTGCTCTCAAAGGAAACACAAAGACGTCACTATTATCTCTTGCAAAAATCTAAAAATACTGTTTGAAAACACTTCCAGTAAACCAATAATCTCACCGTTTTGTCGCTTGTCCGAGTAAGTGTTTTTCCCATCAACAGCCACAAGGGGCAACGATGAGTAAACTGCAGCATGACTGGTTGGTGGAGGCATACAACCGCAAGGCGGTAATTCTTGTTTTACAAAAGAACAAGACTCTAAGGATGAGGTCTCACTGGTTTGTTTTGCAAATGCACTCTGTTCAACCGCCCCATCTCCCTTCAAGTACAGTGCACAGTCAGACCTCTAATCCACTGCATGAGAAACAGATCATGAACATAATTGATACGATATGTATCGCAGTTTAAAAGGTAGGGTTGGTGATCAATGAATCAAATGATCTGACAAAAATGAAATCTATCGGTGGATGTTGCAGGACTGTAATAAGTCTGTCCAATCGTTTCATTCGGCCCAAATGTAATGACTGAAAGGCTTCCTCCCTAGCCATGCTTGTATTCATTGCTCAGCAATGGAGTCTTCCGTAAGCTGCTAGCTTGACAGCTATGAGCACAAACAATAGCGATGTTGGTTGTTTACATTCATAATTATAATTTTGGGGAGGTGGCTTTGGAGGGAGGCCTGAAGGCTGTCAGTGTTGCCGACTTGGCGACCAACCTGCTAGATTTAGCAACTTTTGGAGCTAGCGCTGCTAGCTACTTTCATTGGGGAAAAAAAGTTAGCAACACTGGGCTTGGTTTTTGAAATGGGGAGGTAATGGCAATGGCCCCTTCCCCACTTTCTACCCGCCTACTTCCGCCTTCCGCCTACCCTGCACCCTTGCTCGTACCACAGACATATAAACACCTTGCAAAGTACTCAAAAACCACCTCTGTGGTGGTTCCTGCTGAAGTCAGTAGGTGTCTCCAGGGCCATATTTGCCATGATGACTCCGACACATAAAAACTCACGAGGTGAAAGCACTATCAGCGTTGCTGTGTCGGCCTCGTGACAAACTTAATGTTGTTCTTCAGGTGATGAAGAGGACGGAGAGTCTGATGATGAAGGCCATCGTCCGCTACAGGGAGGACCAGGACCTGGAGAACGCCATCGACTTCATCCAGAAGAAGGTGGAGAATGATTTGTGTCCTTAATGGTTCAAGAGGCAATGTACGGCCTTTCATAGTCCACTTTGCTGGCAGTGAGAGTTTGTCGTGTTTGCAGTTTCAGTGCTGCGGAGTTGAGCACTATAAGGACTGGTCCAATAACGTCTACTTTGGGTGTTTGGACACAAACCCCAGTCTGGAGGCCTGTGGAGTTCCCTTCTCCTGCTGCATTCGCCTACAGAACCAGGTCAGCCGGTCTGTGTGCATGGTTGCCAACAGGTTTATAAAGGGATGTTTGCACGCCCGGAGTTTGGGTCACTTCCATCTCTGTTAGTTCCTGAAACCAAAGAATCATCATAAAATAAAAAACCTTTCCTGTAGTTGTTGAGATATTCACGTTTGTACTGTAGAGCAGTGATTCTTAACCATGGGGCCACGGCCCATGATTGGGCCGCGAGCGCCACCTAGAGGGCCGCAAAAAACTTTCAGTTTTGCACCTGTGGGCCGCGGGACCGCATAGGTTATCAATTGAAGACACCAGAGATATTACTGTTATCCATGAGACGCTCAGTTACAATATAGCTTCCCACCACCTGGTGGCGGTAATGTGTCAGTCAGTTGTTTAACAAGCTACAATAAGCAGAAGAAGATACTCAGCTAGCCGCTAGCCTGTAGCGAAAGTTATGGATAAGTTTTTAAAAAGAAAAAATGAAGACGACAGTGGTGCCATACCCCCCCCCAAAAGTCTAAATGTGTGCGCAAGTACAATCCTGACTTTCTTAAGTACGGCTTTGTGAACGGAGGCAACGAGGCAGAACCGAGGGCTCAGTGTGTGGAATGTGGGCTAATGCTATCAAACGAAGCACTGAAGCCTTCGAAACTAAGTCGGATCTTGCAGCATTTCGACGGAAAAAGACACATTACAGACCCGACAATGTGCTAGCGGATGTTACCATGGAGCAAGTGGCTTCAGAAAACGCTAGTACTTATAGTACAAACCGTATCTTCCGCTTATATAAGCCGTCAACCAACGTTTGCGTAACTGAGCTACTCTCATGCTCGATCGTGCGCTCTGTCGCAGCCATTACGCACAGCAAGTCCGCTACTCACACACCACGTCTTCCATATATACTTAGTTTTTGCAATTTGCAAAGGCTAAAAATAAAAGGGAAATAATATAATGTCAAAATATAAAGGGAGAAACACCTTTAGTGTGTCAGAATATCATTTGGTTACCATGTGTCCATTTGGGTCTCCAAATGTCCTTTTTCGAGCTCCGCCTGGATCTCTTCATGGAAGAAACACTGTAGAATGGTCATACTTTGTCCAATTCTTCAAATGTGAGGCAGTTGTTCACTGATAGTGTAGTTACAGCCCTATACTGTGCTGTACCTGTACAGATACAGCCACAGGCAGTTATTTATACTGAAAGATACTTTTTTATTGTATGCGGACAAAAATCTTCAATTTTTACTGACTCCAAAGGACCACTGCTCTGTTTCTGTATGACCTACAGATTTTCTGACACTTTTGATGCATATAGTCAGAGTGGTTCAGAAGCTACAGCCATTTTAATTTGGGTATGTCATTTTAGGCGGTTTTGCTCCAAAATAGGGGTGGAGTTGAACAGGTAACAATATAGTTATTGAATACAAATCACACCAAGAGTGAGATCAATTAGTTAAACTAATAGTGTTAATATTTGAATGGGCCCCGGGACACTTTGTACTTAAAAAGTTGGGCCCCGAGGTCAAAAAGGTTAAGAACCCCTGCTGTAGAGGGTCTTTTAAAAAACTTAACTTAAAGAAATGTAATTTTGCTTGATGTTTTACCTCTCACATCCAAGGTGTGCATTATTTTCCCTCTGCAGACGGTGCTGAACACCATGTGTGGTTATGGGATGCAGCAGCTGGAGGAGCGTACGGCCGGTCTGAACGTCTTCACCATCGGCTGCCTGGAGAAGGTCGTCTGGTGGGCCAAAAACAACCTGCTCCTGGTGGCCGGTCTGACCGCCGGCCTGCTGCTGCTTGAGGTAAACACTGCAGTCGGAGTGGCCAAGGTTTTTCTTCCTATTGGCCACAAAGGGCAGCAATGAGCGCATTCCACACTCAACAAACTTTAACAAGTGACACAAGAAGTGTTTTCAAAGTGTATTTTTTCGCTAATATATATCTGATTAACTGCCCCAGTTCTGTTAAAGTGCAGTGCACAGCTGTCTCCCTAGGCTTTTCCCAAACAGGGATACTTATTCTATATGATATGCATTACTGTTGAACTGTGAAATTCAGAAAATTAAGTAACGCAATCTGCTGAAGATGTTAGTCCAAAAGTCCCATCAGTCTGGTTCTGAAAGTTACAAAATGTAAAAATTGTCTTGCTTAACAACATTTTTGTTGTACTGTAAACAGGCTCCGGCTGTCATGAGCTTCAGTGAAACGTAGGGTTAATGACAGAAAACCAGCCCGAAGTCGGGACAGAAGCAGCCCTGATCAGTTTCTAATCCGTTTGTGTTTCCTCTGGCAGGTCTGCATGATCTGCTTGGCTGCAGCTCAAATCTCCAGGATAAAGAAAGTCCAGCAGCTTAAGAACGCAAATGCACCCAGAAGCCGGTCAGAAAGACAGGACAGCTACTGGTTTCCTGCTTTTACAGACTTCGATGACCGTGATCCTGGAGACGAATAATGTCCGACAGATTTCTCAAATAAATTGCGTTCATTCTGGGTCAGATATCAAATAAAAACAGCTGACTGTTGATCAAATGGAGCAAGACATGCTCTGTTCACTGTGAATTTATAGTTTGATGTATTAGCAGGGTGAACAGGTTCAACGTCTTGCACCACGACGCCTCCGCAAGACCCAGAGGTGTTGGCGGTTGAACTACTACCTCATGTAAAACAGTCTTTACATCATATTTCCAATTTTTTGTCATCCACATTATGTGAAAAGATATATTTTTGTATTATAAAAGGCTGTTACTTGTAGATTAATTAAAATTGAAGAACATTTGTTGCGTTTCAGGCTGGTTCATAGCTATACCTACGAATATTCACCCAATCCCGACCTTCTTATGTTATGTAAATTGTGGTTTTCTGTGTATGCTGCAATGTAAGTCTTTAGTAAAATAAAAGAGTTTGGATTGAAGGAGTATTCCTGTTTATTAAAGTAGCACTTCCATAAAGCTGGCAGACTTAAGAGACAACTTACAGGTCTAACTTTGTTCATATAAACCGTTTTACAGAGGGTTATGCGCTGCTTTATCTTGTGGCCCTGACCAGTAACTTTCTGGTGTTGACTCTGGCATATAACCCCCCGAAAAATGTTGTGGAGCGTAGAGGTGCTGATAGGTCGATTTGGTTACTGCTGGAAAGAGTCCCCGTTTCCAGTTGTTATGCTAAGCTAAGCTATATTCGACGGACATAGGAGTGTTATCAATGCTCTTATTTAACTCGCGTAGTATGGCAGAGTATGAGTGTATTATCCAAAACATCAAACGTACGCTTTAAAGTGAAGTACCAAAATACAAGGCGTTTTTTTTTGTGCCATCAATTTGCACGTCAGTATTTTTTTGGGAACTGTTTTTGTCAGAAGTACTTTCACACAGAACATGAATGCGATGCGGCATATCTGCCGGTACGAATAGTTTTAATGCAAAATATTCTCAGGCAAGTATTTCACATTTTCGTTTAAATTATTCGTCACACCCCTCGGTGTGTTAAGGCCTTAAGGGAAAATTGGAAATGAATGAATAAATCGCAAAGTTAAAATTAACTTATTTATATATTAACAAGTGATTGTTGTGAAAGAGGAAAATAACTGCCAAACCAACTGATTGGAAGAACATAAAAGGTTTCTATTCCTTTTTAGATTTCAATGACTTGACTATCAGTATTATATCAGTATTATTTGTTGATGGATTCATTGTCATGTCAGTTTTAAGGTTGTGTAGTATTCCTCCTAATGACCAGTATACCAAACTTAGTTTAGTCATTCATTAACGTAAAGGAATCCATCCAAGAAACCATCAAAACTGACACCAGAATTAAAATGAATAAAATCCTGTACACAATTTTATTTCCATTTTGAACCTGCAGTGACTCTGCCTTGCTTCATTTGTCCATCAGTCTAATGTTCTGCTGGTGACTCCGAGAGGCTCAGGCTGCAATATTAACTAGAAAAAGCATTTCCTGCTGAAAATGCGTTGGAATGCTGAAAACTGAAATGAATCGCAAAAACATTGCTGAAAATAGATATCCAATTCAAAAACAAATTGCAAAAAGCTTAATAATTCAAAAAGTTTAAAGATTACAAATATGAAAAGTCATATCACACCTCTCCTGAAAGAGCTGAACATTTTGATATTTGAACAGTTTCTGTGGCTTAAAAAAATTCATCAGTGGTGATATTTGTAGTAGTAGAAGTTGTAGTAGAAGTATTAGTAGCATTAGAATAACTACTAGTAGTTTTAGTAGTGATATTTGTAGTAGTAGTAATAGTATAAGTTGTAGTAGAAGTATTATTAGTAGAAGTATTAGTAGCATTAGAATAACTACTAGTAGTAGTGTTGGTGATATTTGTAGTAGTAGTAGAAGTTGTAGTAGAAGCATTAGTAATTAGAAGAAGTAGTCGAAGACGTACTATCAGTAGTCATAGTAATAGCTGTAGTATTGGTCGTAGTATTTAATATCACAGTAGTAGTAGTAGTAATAGTAATGGCAGTAGAAGATGTAGCAGTAGTACTAGTAGCAGTCGTACTAATAGCTGTAGTAGTATTACTACTTTTAGTAGCATGAATAGCAGTAGTAGTAGCAGTTGTCGTATAAGTAATAGTAGTAGTGGTAGTAATAGCAGTAGTGATAGTAATAATATTGATGGTAGCAGTAATAGCAGTAGCAGTAATAGTAGCAACAGCAAAAGTTATAGGAGAAGTAGTAGTAGCAGTAGTAGTAATACTATATTAGCAGCAGCAGTAGTAGTTAGAGCATTCCTTTTTTTAACAAAAAAGCCTAATTTGTTTTGCTTGTTTAAATACAGTTAATCGATGGGGCTTTTATTTTGAAAGGGTGGGGGCGGGAGGGGGAGAGGAGACAATCATAATGTTTGACACACATAAACAGAGGTTATTAAATGACAGGCTTCATCACAAGCATTTCAGTTAGGATTCATTCTGTGGGGCTTTTATTTTAAAATGGCATGTGTGTGTGGGGGGGGGGGGGGGAGGGTGGAAAGACCTCTAAAGATCCCTAAGACCTGAAAGACTGTATGAGAGACACACACACACACAGACACACAGAGAGAGAGAGAGAGAGAGAGAGAGAGAGAGAGAGAGAGAGAGAGAGAGAGAGAGAGAGAGAGAGAGAGAGAGAGAGAGAGAGAGAGAGAGAGAGAGAGAGAGAGAGATGAGAGAGAGAGAGAGGAGAGAGAGAGAGAGAGAGAGAGAGAGGAGTGAGAGAGAGAGAGAGAGAGAGAGAGAGAGAGAGAGTGAGAGAGAGAGTGAGAGAGAGAGAGAGAGAGAGAGAGAGAGAGAGAGGAGTGTATGTGCGCGTGTGTCTGTGTGTTTATAAACATCACTAATTGGCTCAATCGTGAACACCTGTGTGCCTGAAGCCATTTGAAAATATTCTCCATAGAGATCCCATGAAAATAAAAAGCTTAATCAATAAAAAAGTTATAAAGGTTAGAAATATGAAAAGTCATAGCAGACCTCTGGTGAAAGAGCTGAACATTTTAATAGTTGAACGGTTTCTGTAGCTTAAAAAATGCTTAACAGCATTCCAACAATAAAGGATAACAATATTTACACCCCACAATAAGGCCTCATGGATACCGATTCTACATGCAACGTTGCAGCTTTGCTTTAAGTCCACTTAAAGCACTTCATGGTCTGGCCCCATGTTACAATGTTGAGTTTAAAGTTCCTGACTTACAAGCTGCAACAAGGAACCGCCTCTTTTAGCTCATTAATGCTAAACTAGAGAATTTCAATTTATTTTAAAGTTAAAACAAAGTGACACAAGCTTTCCGTAAACGTCCTTGAGGAGAGAAACTCCCAGCGTGCAAAGCCAAGGGACCCCTCAGCAAACCCGATTAATCCTCGTTCCTCCCTCACTGGTTGCGTCTTCATTGTGACTTTAATCTGTGGTGAAGGATTAGCCGCCGAAACACCTGTGGCTGCGTGACGTCGTGGGGATTCGGTCCCGTGCACCCTCACGCTCGCTTTATTGGATTACAGCGCTCTGCGAGTGCGTTATAATTAGCAACGGCAGAGCAGCAGTGTAGTGAGGATGTCCTTTTGTGCGGCCATGTGTCCCCGCTGCACTTTTATAATGAGGTCTTTGTGCTCAATGTGGGATAGATTAAAGGATATTCTGGTTTAGTACAATTTATTTTTGTTGCTTATTTCCATCAGCAATGATAACATTGCTCTACCCAAGTTAACTACTAAAGTCTGGGAACACGATGAAACTGTTGGAAGGGTCCAGAAATGAGCAGTCAGAGTTCCAGCACATCAAGTCAATGAGCTACAAAGAGGCTTTAGTGTTGCGAGCATGGATGTATAAAAGAGACCTGGATACAGCATTGGAGGCGGGCTATGAGAGTGGCTGATTGGCGCATGAAGCCAAAAATGTTCAACTTCCTTGGTACAAAATTACACAGACACCCATGAGCCCAAGCGCACCGGCGCTTACCCTGGATTCAGACATTAGTGAATTTTACAACCTCCGCTATTAGGACAACAATTTAATAAATAAGGCATTGTTTCTTAAAACGTTTCAGACAAAGGACCATTTACACAGTGAATAAAAAACAACAACCAACAACTAACTCCACAAATATAGCCCAAAGCATTAGGCCTCCTCCTTCAACAGGACATTACAGCTAAATTGAACAGGGTGCAGCCTACCAAATAGTTCAACTAACTCTTTGGTTGACATTCAAATTATTAATATTAACTGAGGCTTAGTCTCCATATAGTGTTTTTTATAGCGAGTTTCTCTCTGAAGGCCTATATAAAAAAAACAAGATTTAGTTTAATTATTAAGGTTTAGTTGAGTAGAGCTTTGCCAGAACTCAAAATTAGCAATCCCATAATGTGTTTAGGACTGGAGCTCCAACACAAACCGCTGATAAACACAATGACTCCTTTAACATTAATATTTCTGCACCAAGAAACAACATGTAACTCAGACAGATTTGGAGTTGTTGGGAAGGTGGATTTTCTCTTTTGATCGAGGTATCGGTGAGCAGATAGTAGTCGCCGTGACGTCACCCATTGGTTTGTGGACCGCCGCTTTGAAGCCTCGAGTTCGGTGATTTCACCTTTGGTATCTTGAATTACGGCCGTCGCCATTTGATCTTTTTTGCAACCAATGAATGGAGGTTACCGTATTTGGAATGCGGAGGAGTGATGTAGAGACGCCGTATGCGGCTCTGGTAGCTGCAGCGACCTGTCAATCACAGTAAGCCCTGCCCTACAGCATACTCTGTGTTATGGTCTATGTTGACTGAGGTAATAAATCAAGAGAGAAGTGGAGTCATTTACTCATAGACCTCCATACAATCAGACTTCTTTTTGCAACTGAAGGCCAGTAGAGAAAACACAAGGCTTAAGACACTTCCGCATCGGCTTCACTCGGCAGAACCGGAGGTTGCCGCCTTGTTCAGCCCCCAAGTCGCCTACAGTAACATGTCACTATCACTGTGTGGAAGAGAGTATTAAGTATGTTCGTATTAGCATATTTATTTTTCAAATACAAATAAACATAAATTACGTCCAAAAGTCCAAAAACACCTGCATATTTCATATTAAAAAACACCAACAAATGAAGTATGTAGGCTACATGATGGTTTGATGAAAATAATGCTTTGGTAACAGTTGAAAATGCTGCAGGTTGTCGGTGTGCGTTGGCAGATGAACATTGAGGTTTGTGGATTAAAACAACAGAGGGTCAATGGTCAAATTAAGGCAGGTCTATGTTTTCACAAAATAAATGTATAAGAATGTATAAGTGAGCTTAAATGACTGTGCCACTTAACTACGAATCATTTAAATACATTTAATTTATGCTGACCATCTTCCGAACCACTTTTAAGAAACTTTTAGGGAACCCGCTGGTTTCAGTTTTTAAGTGCTAGTAAAAACAATTAAATAATCTGTGAACATTTAGTTAGCTCCATATTTTTGTCAAACTCACAGTCAGTAATGACTCTCGATCTCAGATGTAGGTAAATCATTAGTACACAACTCGAGGTAGCACAATTAAGTGGTTGAGTAGTAACTAAACCCAAACTAGCATCTGTTCGCTGCAGCGGACTCCAGTAAAATTCCCATAATCCCTCCAGCACTTTGTTTACTTTGCAACATTGAAGTCAAGACAACAACAGGAGAAAATAATGCGGCTTCAAGTGAAGCCAGTTAGAACGCATGCCAGCATGCTGTCGGATACAAATGAGACAGAAGAAGATAGTTCAGTCTGCAAGATGAAGGGCACTTGGATTGATTGAGCCGTCGGATTGTACAGATTACCCTTTAACCCTTCCACCAAGTCTGAGCGCAGGCAGCAGTGACCACCCACCAATCAAATACACAGTTCAGCCAAAGGTTCATTGAAATTCCTGAGAGAGCAAAAAGTGTTGTGAACATAAGGAACAATTAGCAGCGCGAAGAAGTGCGTCCCTTTGGAGGATCCCAGATAAAACAGAAAAAACATGATCGAGGAGGGATCCAAGCCTATTGGCTTTGTTCTTAGGTCAATAGCAATGTGTTTTCAATTGCCGATCCAACGTGGTTTCTTAAGATATGTTTATCTCAAAAATAATATATAGGTGGATTTGTTCTGGCTTTCAAGTCCAAGTAAAGATGACGAGCAGGTAAAAAGCTCTGACAAATAATCTTGGTATTGCTCCACCTAAAAGGATAAGGACCTTTTGTTCAGGGTACAGTCGAGCAAATAAACAGCCAACTGCGAGGGTAGGCTCGCTTGTGAGCTTGTTGCTTACAGTTGTCTGGGTCAAGGTAATCCGGATGTCTTACAGCCCCTGTTGGAGGATCCCAAGACGTGCCCAGGTCTGATGAGATATACAATCCATCCAGTGTGTTCTGGGTCTCCCCGGAGCCTCCTCCCAGTTGGACGGCCGAGAAATAATCTAAAGGGAGGGTCCCAGGAGGCATCCTGATCAGATACACCAACCAGCTCCTCTGAGCTCTTCGTCTGGTTCCGAACAGGGTTTTCATGCCGGAGCTGAGTGACCCTGTGATGGAAACTCATTTTTGGCTGCTTGTATCTGCAATCTCATTCTTTCGGTCACTACTCAAAGCTCATGACCAGAGGTGAAGCTAATGAAACGTACCGTTCCGTCTTCCATCCTCTATTTGTCCATTTCAGTGAGTACGCAAGAGGTATTAAGGTTTGATACCTAGCCCTAAAAAAAGGCCATGGTAGCCACGATTTGTACAGCTTCTAGTTGGCGCTGTGAGACCAGATGATGAACCTGCAGTTGCACCCAGGAGAGAGTAATGTACCCATAATCATCTGGTGCAGATTAGACTCTCTGGTTGATATTAAACAACCTTCCCACTTTTTAAATTCAGGCTAACTTGATGGCTAGTTTCCATTAAAATGGTGCCTTGGTCTTTTTGTCCTTGGAGCCATTGTTTTCTCTTTCATCAGTGAGAAGGAGAACAAAGCTCAAAATTAAGCTCCAATCCACTTTTGGCCAACTAAACCACAGGTCCTGTCACCTAAACTGAACTCAAAGCAGTTGCTGCTGCTCAGAAGAAGCAAAGCATGCTTTGTTACCACCGTCTCCTGTTCAGATGGCACAGTGAGATTTTCACAAGACTTTGTGGTGTTTTGAGGAGAGCTGCCCGGGTCCGGTCCGATCACACCTGACAGATGTTGTAGTAGACGGTGTGTGCATGACTCCCGTCCGCTGAGTCGCCCATCGTCTCGAACATACAGTCTTTGTGGAACTCCGTCATTGGCACGTTTACGCTGTGAGAGTTGTTGTGAGCGTGAGGAGTCTGCGTCCCGTACGACGGTACAGGCTGGAGAGGAATCACACAAAAACACACAATTAGATTCCCAAATGGATATTTTCCGCTACGTTTTGGCCTCTCTGTTTAAGGTCATCAAACTGACATTTTTGAAAAAGCCTTATAAAAAGGTGCAGATTTTTCAAAACTTCAGTTTCTGTGCGTCCGTGTAGACATGTAAAACGGAGCATTTTGGAATCCATCACCTCAAATGGGCCATGCCCTTTGTTTCTTTGTACAATAAGCATGCGCCTGAAACAATAACGATTGACATTTTCAATTTCATTTTAATTTTCAATTTCGAAATTATGAGAAATTTCAAGTACAAATTTGACAAAGTAAAGCAAAGATATTCTCAAGTTAAAACTTTTTCTCAAAGTTGAAATTGCAGATGATGAATTTTGATATTATTTTTTGTACCTTTCCTGCTCCACTGCGGGGGAAATCCTTCTGACAGAGGTGGGCAATGATTCCCGCCGCCAGAGCGTCACCCAGAACGTTGATCATGGTCCGAAACCTGTCGCTGCAGAAACAGAATGAGGAGACACCGTGAAACCCAAACTACGCTGGACAAGAGTCTCTGAGCAGTACTGGAAGTATTTTAGTACTTTATTCACATCCTTTGTTTTTTCACTGGGATGATTGGGACTTTGCAACAGTGGAAAGCAAAGAAATGTAATCAATCATATTAGTTTTGATTCCACCACTGTTACCATGTATTTACCATGTTGAAAATCTATGCATTGGTCTATCCACTAATTTCATGGCCCCTTCAGTTGGGCCTTGGGACCCCCGCACTGCCCCAGCTGATTTCGGGCAGGCAAAAAACTGCACCTCTGAGATGTAAATACTAATACATTATTTTTTGAAAATAAACCTCTTTATTTTCTAGTATTTATTTTTCCTCGAGTATTTATTTCACTGATAGTTGTTAAAAATGAGATAATCCTTAAACTAACTATTTCATACAGTGGACTGAAAATCATTGTTTTATGTGATGTCCTTGCTGCCCTGGCTCAAAAAATTGAAAAATGCAAAGGGGAACTTTGAAAACAGTTTTCGTTTCCAATTTAGTCATTGATTTGATAACATTGATAGATCTTAACTAAATGTAAATGAAAACTAAACTGCACAGAAAGAGACCTTTCTACAAAATGAGTACTGTAAACTTACAGGATCCAGTCGATGGCCACGATAAGTGTGATGTCATCTGGCGGCAGGCCCACTGATGTCAGCACGATCACCATGGTAACCAGACCGGCCTGAGGGATACCCGCCGCACCGATGCTGGCAGCTGTAGCCGTGATGCTGCATGTGGAAACCAGAAGGAAGAGTAGAATTTACCGTCAACCATTAATTCAACCAAAACGTAAAGGCCTCGTCAGTTAAACATTTGGTCTCCTCCTGTCCCCGTGGGCCACCGCAGCTCATTTTGTTTAGATGCTCTTCCTTTTTCCGGTTCTGACAATAGCCTGCAGTTGTAGTTGGTCCAAAACTAGTTTTTTTGGCATAATAAATATTTGAGGTGGAGGGGGAGACCTTTTATCAAATGTTACCAGCTCAGGAATACATTTAAAGGGGTTTCAATGTGGATATGCGTTTTTTTGCACAGTTTGACAGACATTCATAGAAAACAAAGTTGTTTCGTCGGTCATTGAGTTTCGTACAAAACTAAAATATGTCAAAATAAACATACTTTTCGTTGGCACTTTCTTTTCAAACAAGGTCTAAAGGATATATTAGAGCCTATCCAGACACTTGAACTTTTACACAGTTGAATTTGGCTTTTACCTTGATATCATCATATCCACTTCAGGTGTATTAAGTGGCTTTCTTGAGATGAATGTGTGAGGTGGAAAACATTCCTTTCAGGTATAAAATGTTTCTGCATTCTCACGGTTAAGTGACCCAGGCCTTTTACCTACTCTCCCAAGCTTGTGAAAGTGGTTCCAGACCATCTAGTCAGAAAGATTATGAGACTTAGTCCACATTTACTGATATGCTGGATGGAGACCAGATTCGGTTGTTTGTGTTGGTTTACCTGATGGTGACCAACTGGCCGAAGTCCAGCTCATAGTCATTAACCTGAGCAATGAAAATGGCCGCCACAGCCTCGTACAGCGCTGTGCCGTCCATGTTGATGGTGGCGCCCACGGGGAGGACGAAGCGGGCGATCTGCCGGTCAACATTGCAGTTTTCCAACAAACACTTCATGGTGATGGGCAGCGTGGCAGAGCTAAGAAAAGACAGCATTCAAATAAAACATTAATAGAAACCTTGAAAGCATCCACAGACCGGCGGGTTGAAAACAGGACTGCCCTGGACTCTGACCTGGAAGAGGTAGCCAGGGCGATCACCATGGCCTGCAGCAGCCCACGGATGTAGGTGAAGGGATTCTTCTTGGTGAGGACGAAGTAGAAGAAAGGGAGGAGGATGAGTCCGTGGACAAAGAGGCCAGCGAGCACGGTGATGCCGTACCAGCCCAGCTTCTTCCCCAGCGTGCTCGGGTCCTGCATGTCCAGGATCTTCCCCGCTACCAGGAAGATGATCCCAAACGGAAAGTACCTGAGAGGACAACATCGTGATGATTTATCTGTTCTTAGAGTCTAAGCAGTGGTGGAGCTAAACATGTCAGGTTTGTCGTTGGGGTGGAGCTAAACATGAAATGTTTTTCCTTAGGGTAACATCAGAGGAAAGGTCATGGAGTCATTCAAATCAAAAAAGTTCATCCTCTGGGAATCAGTCATTAAGTCATCAGCCTCTGGGGATCATGAATATACACCTCAGATTTCTAAGTAATCCAGTCCCTAGTTTTCCAGATAATTTGTCATGGACCATAACGTTGGTCACAGGGATTATTTTAGTATTTTATCCGAATGGACATCCCCTTGGGACCACGGATATCAAAAACAACAGTCTAAGTAAATAAATAAACCACTATGAATAAATGGCGTGGAAGGGTTGGGCTATGACAGCATATACAAAGGTAGAACTATGTCCACCGGTAGAGATACAGTAAGACCGTTTCCACCGCGGGAGATATTCTCTAATGGGTAATGGGATTTAAGCAGAGAGGGATGAGGAGAGTAAAGTTATAAATACAGAGCTGGAAGAAGCATACCAACCAACCCAAGATAAGGAAGACCTCTGGTTACATGATAACCAGACATTTGCATACTGTAGGTTTTTTTGACAGCATTCTGTTAGCTTTGTGAAATGAAAGATGAGCAGGAAATCCTGTGCAGGAAGTCTTTTTGCTTTTGGTATTGGATTTTCCCATTGCACTGACTGGGGTCAGGCTGGTATTTATTTGCACCGGTTATCATTCAAACCTGTAATACTTGAAATGATTGTTCTCAGGAAGCATAAAGAATTTTAGTTTTACTGTTCTCAGTCTGTTGTTTTAAACTCATGTGTTGTCTCGTTTGAGGCAATTGTTTGTTTGTTTAAGGAAGTTCCAAATAAAATAAAAAATATTCAAATGTGATAAAGTACAGTTTATATTTTAAAACCATTTTTAACAGAACAATCACTGTGTCGTGATATATTCCATTACCATGACTTAAAATGACATATACCCTGATAGAAGATTTTACTAAACAGTCTCATCCCCACTGAACAACAGTCTCTCTTGGTATTTATGCATTAAAGGATTTACATACTGGATATATGTTTTTATTCTATTCAAATTTAAATTGTTAAATATATGTTTTGTGTGTGTTTCATTGTGCAACCGTGTGTTAAAATGACTAATAAATTGAAAAGCATCACTTTTCCCCGTTTACATGTAAGTAAAAAGAAAACATCTATTAGACTAAACTGGCGAGAGAGTTGAATACCAGGGTGTGAGAACGAGATACTTCTCAGAAATCTCCACCACTGTCGCTAAATCTGGGATTTCTAGCATGTGTATGCTAGTCGGATTAAAGCTTCTCTAAGCTGCCGTTATTACAATCATGTGTTTTAGCGACTTAAGAGCTGAAGTAGTTTCTCCGAAGTGGCCTAATCAGTCCTGATCATTTAGATCAGCATCCCCAAAGCAGAGCGGTGTTCAACAGGCTGTGCTTCAAGTGCAAATGGTTACCAGAACTAAGCGTCCATGAACAATGCTTGTGGAATATTTTATAACGTGAATATTGGTATGTGTTAAGAGTCTGATGGTCTAAACCCTGAAGGACACACATGTAAGAACTGTATGTTTACTGCTCAGGTCAATAAGCCTTGCGTGGGCTCTGCTGCTGTTTTTAAATCTGGTCATGTGCTGCAGCAGGATGACATTACAGCCATGTTTTCCCCACCTGACAGGTCATCGGGTCAGATCCAACTCATCGTTCTCGGTGTCAGAGGAGGGGTCACTCAGAAGTGAGACCTTTATGACACAAATATTAACTACAAAATACTAGGGGTGGGGGGGGAAATCGATACAGCATAGAATCGCGATATTTTGCGTGGCGATATTGTATCGATACACAGAAGCCAAATATCGATCTTTTATTACATAAACTATAAACTTTTTGGTCTTATAAAAATAAATATAATTGCATTTTCATTCCACTAGATGGTGCTGAGTTGTTTTCTGGTGAGGTCAGCAGAGGTCCTGGGTCAGCATGATTGGTAGGAAGTTGGTCAAAACAAAGATGGAGACATCAGAGAAAGAAATCAGAAATGCGCCGTCCGCTTAAATCAGACGTCTGGACTTATTTTAGATTTTTTTACAAGGAAGGGAAGAAGGACATGCATACGACACAGCTGTGCCCAAGCTCTACAGAGAAGTGAATCTTCAGCAGAAAGAGTTACATTAACTTGCAATGCGTTGATGTCAGCACAATATCTCAGGGGACTGCCGTCTCTCGTTCTCCAAACTAGAGCAGTACACGCAAGTCACACCGGGGCAAACATTACAGACCTCCTGCAAAATGCAGCACAAGAATGGGGGATTGCCGACAAAAACCTGGTGGTTGTAACCGACAACGCTTGTAACGTGGGCGTTGCCGTTCATTTAGCAGGATACCTGCATGTGAAGTGTTTCGCTCACACGCTCAATCTGACCTCGCAACGGGCGTTACATCTGCCAACAGTAGCCAGGCTGATGGGGAGAGTGTGGCGCATAACTGGCTCTCTGCCCTTGCCCTTATAACGAGTTATCGCACTTATATAAGTTATAGTTCATATACTGAGTCCATACTCGTTTGCATTCAGTTAAGTTGGACTATGTAGAATGTAATACAAACAGTTCAGTTGGTCAGGTGCATGCAACATTTGTGACAGTGTTGGTCAGTCTGTCTGCTGTCTGTCCTATTTTGCTGCAATAATTGATTGATTGAAGTGAGATGAACAGACTGAAAACTTTATCTTATTAGATAAAACATGTTGACACAGTTTTCCTTTGGGGATCTGATTTGGGGATCTGATTCTTTGATATTGTGGCGACAATGTAGGTTTGACTACTGATGGAATCACAAAATATTTATACTTAAAAGATAGTGTTGCTAAATAATCATCAGTAATGTGGATAGAATGACTAAATGGGTGAAGGCAAATAATATAAAAGCAAATGACATCCCTTTACTGTAAAGCAGACTTTAAAACCAGTAAAATACAAAACTTATGTCATACTACAATATCCAAACTCTAGGACGATATTTACTCTCATATCACAGCTAGTCAGACCTCCATTTATCCTATTTATTCTGTTCTTAGCTAGCTGCTAAGAACTGTTTGAGTTCACGCCACGTCCCAGCATGCAACCTGGTTATGGGAGCCTGTAAGGTCAAATCGGATCAGGTTCCCACCACAAATGAACCGAGACCCACTTCCTCTTCAGGGTCTCTGTGAGGTGGCCTTGCACCCACGAATAACTGTTGTGTTCAAATCGGCCCATAAGAATCTTTCAATGGGAATTTACAACGCAGCTTTGCAAACACCTTTAGCGACTGACTGACTTCTGACGATGAAGCCAGGACCCTGAAACTGAATCCAGACATTAGGTTTTTCTGCTGTCCCATATTAAAATATCTGCTGTAAAATGGACCAGCGTTTTCTCAATAGTACAGTATGTACTGTACATTCAAAGTATTCTTCTCACCAGACAGCAGCATTGATGATCTTCATGACGCACTCGTTGATACACTGGCACACACTGATCAGGGGAGCTCCTCGCTCTCCCATCCTACCCAGCAACAGGCCTGCAACAAAACAGTTAGTACATTATTATAAGCAGCAACAGAAACCGTCTGGACTCATGTCAATACACCACTGTTGGAAAGTCTGTAATCTCCTGCTACTGAAGCTCCATTGTGTCCAACAACTCTGTATGTCTGAATAGTTTTTTAAGCTTTTAGTCTGTAGAAAGTCCTCTTTTTTAATAGACGTTATTTAGGTTGGAGGAAAAAAAACACTGTACAATGGTTCAACCAGAGTGTCAACTGAAAGAGACAACAATCCCTCTGAGCAGCCATTGGTCAGAGAAACTGGAACTTAGCATCAAAATGTGTTCAGATTTAACAGCTTCCTGTTTCAGTATTTCACAATAATGCACCCTGAAACAAGCTGGAATTAAGAGGCAAAGTGTTGCTTTAGCAATGCTCTTCTTCAAACTTCCCAATAGAAACAGAAGGTTAGTGTAGGGTTAGCACTAGTGGAATGTCAGCTGAACAAGTCACAGTTTAAAGCTCTTCAATCTAAACATCGAGTAGACTGCAGAGAGACCGACTCATTGTTTAGATGCCAAACTGCACCGTCGTAGTTCAATAATGGTCGAGGGTCGAGGGACGCTTTTCTGTCCGGGAACACCAAATAAAATACAAAGTGGTGCCCTCGACTAAATGGAAGTTTGAATTATTTCATTCTTGTTCTTTTCGGGGCCCAAACTTTCAAATGTAAATGGTGTTTGAAGTACACCGTTTTCTTCATCTCTGTTAAAACAGCCAGTATTGAAAAGAAGAAGAAGAAGAAGAACTACCTAACAGCCGATTCGAGGAAACTACAGAAATTCCAACATCTGATCTGTTGAACAACGAACAGAATATAGAAGAGGGAATTGGATAATAAAAACTTCAGCGCAGTAAACATCCGGACTTGATAACAGCGTTTTCTGTGTCAGTCAGCGAGCCGTGGACTCCGTCCTGCTCACCCATGGTGGCAGAGAAGACGACGATGCCCAGGACGTTCATCTGTTGGCTGCTGCCGGGACTCGTCTTGTACGTGACATCCGGAGGCGGAGTCAGCTCCAGGTACACCGTCCGACCTTTAGGGTCGCTCTCGTCGGGG
Organism: Lycodopsis pacificus; assembly: GCA_028022725.1. Lineage (NCBI taxonomy): Eukaryota > Metazoa > Chordata > Actinopteri > Perciformes > Zoarcidae > Lycodopsis > Lycodopsis pacificus. Next base: position 5,465,396 of record CM051694.1, on the reverse strand, counting down.
AAGACGTAGACAAAGTTGGACTGGACGGTTCTGGCCTGGACTTTGAGGATGGGAATCAGGTCCGTTTTGTACTGGGGGAACACAGACGGGTTTGTTACAGGAAGTTTTTAAAAGTTCTTTGTCATCTGAATGACTTCTGGCTGTCTCGTTACCTGCTGAAACGTGGCCTCGATCAGATTAGAGGGAACCATGTTCCTGCGGAGGAACAAAGAGACACAGGGTTGTTATTTAATGGTGACAGAGGCTCACATATCAAACACAGACGAGTCGAGAGGGAAACGGCTGCGTAGATCACCTGACCTTCAATGGGTGGTGAGAGATACAGGTCAACCTGATGGTAAGGAGTCTGCCAAAGTGCCGCAGCAGAGATCATTGCTTTGCACCGCTGCTGACTCGGCTAATCTGTCACTCATCCCTGCAGGATTACTAAAAATATACTAATCGGCCCCGTCTGTAATCGGATTGATGTGTGTTTGTTGTGTTTTCTACGGTTTGTTGATCGATGTGTTGTGCAGCTGACTGATAGCGGTCTGTTGGACCGTGTGATTCTATCAACTGATTGATTATTTTCACCAATGTGAAATCTCTCAAGAGTCCAAAGTGAAGTCTTTAAATGTCTTGTTTGTTTGATCAACTGTCAAAAACAAAGAGATTCAGTTTACTGAGGTATAAAACCCAAAATCTGATGCACTGGAGGATGACTGGCAGCTTGTTGTAATAGACGTAAATGATCAACAGCTAATTGACGCAGTGAACTGCACTTCTTCTCCTGCCTTGCAGTGAAAAGCAGCAGACACACAATCAAAGACTGACATCAGGTCGAACCCACTCGATTATTATTCATTATCACCCATATAATCCACGGTCGGCCATATTTTCTCAAACATTTTCTGTGTTCATGTTAACGTCCAAGTGCTAATTACAACTTATTTCTAAACTCTGGAGTCACATGACTGTCTTCCATGTTCTCCGATGAACATGAAAGCTTGACTGATGACGGGAAACGCAGCGTCGTGCTGCTTAGAAACCAAAACCAACAAACTCGCCACAAACTTTTTAACAATCTCACGTGTCTGCTTCTGCGGTTACACAGAATGTTGCACTCCATTCATACGGGTGAAAAAGGGCAAGAGGCTTTTAAATTAGCTTCCTGAACTTTGGCCTGCGGATGCTAAAAGGCCACTCCACATTGAAAACCTTGCTGTACATTTCTGAAATAACTGAATTTGTTGTCCAGCACTGTTTTCACAGATGCTTCCAGTAGAAGCTTGTGCTCGCTGCAGAGCTGTGCAGCAGAGGACTCATCAATATCCAGACAGGTTTGTGGGGGGGGGGGGGGGGGTATTCGCAGTCCTTTATAAATCTGAAATGTGTGCTTTCACCTGTTTCTACAAATGTTGAAAGAGTGAAAGAGTTTACAGTGGTGGGGTGTGATGGTTTTCTCAGAATGCGCTAGCATATCATATCAGCTGCAACAAGCTAAATTAATTTGTTTGCGTGAAAGCAGCATATCATCAAAATGACAGGAGAACAAATGAAAACAACAAACTGTCCCACATCTAGAGAGTCCCGGGTCTGACCCTTCTGGCCTCTAAACATCCTTTACCTGATGAGGTCGAGCAGGGCGTCGGCCGAGGTCATGACGGGCCCCCCTCCCAGCCGGTTGCTCTCCATCTCCGTCCCCACGCCGGGTTTGATGATGAGGACGAGCACGATGCCGACCACCACGGCGATGAAGGTGGTCCACAGGTAGTAGGTGACGGTCAGGACGCCAATCCGACAGCACGCCTTCGACTCCATCGACGACAGACCCGACATCAAACTGCACGAACAAAGGGAGGGAGGGAGGGCACATGTTGGTTTAAAAAGGGACATTTTGTTCATGTCAGTTTCAGTTTCATCTGTGTGTGTTCAGGACAGAGAGAGGTCCAGGACATGTTTAGCCTAGCTTAACGAGTGGAAGAAGGGGGGAGACAAAAAAAGAAATCCACCTTCCAAGTGTATTAGATGCGCACGTTGTATCTTGTTGGATAACAAGAGTTCAAAAAACTTGCTGCAGAAAGATAATGCGTTACTTTCTGACTTCATGAGACTGAAACATTTCAACAACGATTGCAGCCGCCGTGAACTTTTCCAACCAGTCTCTCCCTCTCCTCTCCACTGAGCACACCATAAACGACAGCAAAATTCAGAACGAGACGTTTTTCCCCCCTAATCAGTGTGTGTCAATGCGTTTCATTACAGCTCAGTGTGAGAGTCTCTTGCGTTTTGCTGTCATCTGTTTCAGTGATGGAGAGCAGAGGACAACCACGCTGACCACAACACTGTGCAACAAAAGCACCGAGGGCAAAAAGCCATTAAGTAATTTAGACACTCTTCAACTAAAAAAAAGAAAAGAAAATGAACATCTAATGTGTTTAAAGTAGTGCTGGGCAACGATTAAAATATTTAATCGCGATTAATTGCATTGTTATGGAAAAGTTCAACAATGAATTATAAAGTAGTGTATTGCGCACTTTTATTTTAAAAGTACTGCGATATGAACAAAAGGAAAAAACATTTGGTTCACGAGATGCAGGCAGCATGTTTCATACTTAATGTGAATATAATTTATACTTTGTTGGCATCTTATTCTGAAAACCGGATGTTCGTCTGAAGAAACCGGATGTTGTCTCACGTTAATGTTTCCGCTAACTTTCAACGTCCTTCGCTCGCTCCCGATCTGTGCCGTTTAAATGTGTTTACCGTGAATGTCAGCATATAGGTGCACTAACATGCAAGTGTCTGCTGAGTTGACCACGGAGATCTGAGTGTCTGCTGACTTTACCGCAGCGATGTCCAGTAGTCTCCAGGGAGAGCAGCGGAAGTCGCCTTTTCTCTACGGCAACCCTGAAGGGACATCATATCTCTAATACAAAACGATAACCATGAGACAGTCTGCCTATAGGATGTTTGCTGGCTTTTATCCCACTGTTCTTGTCATCCTCTTGTTGTTATGTATATGTATTGTCTCTTGTCTTTCAGTTTAAAAAAAAAAAAAAAAAAAAAAAAATATATATATATATATATATATATATATATATATATATATATATATATATATATATATATATATATATATATATATATATATATATATATATATATATATTTTAAAAATGCGTTAACGCAAGATAAAATAATTGGCGGCGTTAATTAATGAATGCGTTAACGCGAAATTAACGCGTTAACTTGCCCAGCACTAGTTTAAAGCACGGGTCTTCAGCGTTTTCCAGGCCAAGGACCCCCAAACTGATAGAGAGATGGAGCAGTGACCCCCGACTATATATATATATTGTGCATTCAATACTAAGCTATTCAAATAATACACTGGTTCATATATTCATGTTTTTATTTTAAACATGTGCAAGGTACAGTGAGTAGGGTGGCCGTGCCACTGCTGTTTATAAACATACCTTGTCAGCTGATACCGATGCCAATATCAACATTGTCTGTCAATTGCATGATAATCATGCATACAAGCTATTCAAATTGACGTTTTCATTTTAAACATAAATGTGGAAACAAAAATGAGTGAACATTTTTTTTAAATTGTCTAATCAACCAGAAATTTCACGGACCCCCTGCAGTACCTCCGCGGACCCCCTAGGGGTCGCAGACCCCATGTTGAAGACCTCTGGTTTAAAGCATGTAAATCAGTCTGCATTGATCTTTATATTGTGAGAAAATAAAAGTTTCTCCTTTTGTTCATTAAATATCTGCAGATATTTGAAGGCAGCAGCTTGAAAACACCACCAAGCTTCTACAGAATAAAACACACACACACACACACACACACACACACACACACACACACACACACACACACACACACACACACACACACACACACACACACACACACACACACACACACACGTAAAGTAAACTTGACCACTGAAAAAACTAAAAGGGATAACATTGACGATTCCAGGATTATGTCCTCATGAATCACCGTGTTTTCTCTGAGGTTGAATATTATGCATCCCATCTGATTAAGGGGAACTTCAGCACAGAGAAGGCTGGGAACCTCACCAGTATAGTAGAACCTTAAATGTCAGAAACTTTTGACATTTCCTTTCTTTTTTTTTTCTCTCTCCAAGTTTCATTACTATTTAAATGTTTTCAATACGTCTGCTGGTGTGTGACAAGCACAAAACCGTCGACCTACCTGGATGTGATGAGAGGAAGGATGAGCATCTTCAGCATCCTCATCAGCAGCTCTCCGGGAAAGGAAAAGTAGATCTTTGCCTGCGATAATGAAATAAATCTCACGTCAACATTTGAAAATAAAAAAGCGGGTCTTTTGTCATTGTTTAATTACTAAAATGCCTTGTGGAGTTCGATTCTCTTTGACCTGTAGAGCAGCGTCAAACAAAAAGATGCTTCAGATTCAGTTCTGTGCAGCAAACAATGGGTGAAGTCAAACTTTGATCTTTGTCGAACGAATCATGTTTTATACAGAAACAAACTTTAAGAAGAAGGTAATGAAGTTTAAGGTTGTTGTTACAGGTCGGGCCTATTATAAAAGGAGCTTTAAAAACTGAAATCTATTTAATGTCATTTACCAGGTCTATACGATGACCTAGTGTTTGTCTTCTAGTATTTTCTTTGTTCATTTTAGGGCCTCGACTAACGATTATCTCAATAATCAATTCATCTGCAGATTATTTTCTCAATAAATTAATTGTTTGGTCTATTAACTATCAGCATACTATTTATGTATTTTGATAAAGATGTCCATAATTTCCCAAAGTCACCTTGGACAAATGTCTTATTTTGTCCAACAGTCAAATAAAATATTCAGTTTACTATGAAATATAAGTTTATTTACCTAAGTGCAATTTTGAGGTACTCCTGTAGTACATTCAAATAAATCATTATATATTATATAATTCAATTTAAACTTTTACTAAAATACATCTTCAGAAGGGAATGTTGTAGTTTCTTTTCTCCACTTCATGTATCTGAAGCTGCACTCACCTTTCAGATTCAGGTTTTACATCCAAAACACATCAGCATGATAATTAAATATTGCTTGTAAACTTAACAGTAATGACATTAAGCAACAACAATAAAATGCTGCGTACACATGAATGAGTCGGCAATAATAATTCATTAATATAATCATATCATATCAATATATCATTGAAATAATAAGCATGACTAACACTTGTGTGCATTTTTTTGCATGTCAGGTACTTTTAAGTACATTTTGCTGATAGTAAAGTTTAGTTTATTAATAAAGTAAAATTCGGAATACGGGACTTGTAACAGAGTATTTTAATAAGGATCCGAGTACTTTTTCATAAAATAAGACAAAGAAGAGCAGCAAATTCTCCCATTTGGCATTTTTGCTTGTAAAATGACTTGATCATGTAAATAGTTAACTGATATACTGATTGATCATTTTAGGTGTGATATGGTTAATTGCTAAAAGATTTTATTTACATTTTATCTCCCAATAGAAGGTCTAAACCTGATTCCTTCTTTGGTTTGTTGTTTACAGGTCGTCAGATTTAACTAGTTAAATCCTTACCAAGTGTACGTTTATTCTGCCTCAAAGTTCCCACAATAAACACAGAGGACATGAGCTCAGTGTTTCTATTTGATGTGTTTTATTGTTTACCTCGTTCAGTTTCAGCTGATCAAGGTCAGCACACTCATTTGGCTCTAACTGACGAGAAGAAACTACCCGAGCGGCTGACGGCCACTTTAATTGAAAGGAGGGATTAATGTGTGTGGATTTGGACGGGCTGTCCACTCCCTCTGTGACTGTTAATGCTCCCCAACGGTTTCTACCAGAACATGTACCTGCAGAGAATCAATTTAAAAGGAAAACATATCTTTAAATGAAATGATCAGTATTTAAAGCTGCCTGTGGAGTTTTCTTGTAAACAATATTTCTAACAAACATGTTGAGACACATTTCCTTCCTTAGAAAAGATTTGCAAAGCTGATTTTATTTATTTTTTATTTTTTCAATATTTAAATCCTGCATTGTTTACATCCATGTTTGGGACCCTCTAGTAAAAAACTCCTGACCAACTGGAAGCTTGAAGAAAGATATGGACATGGTAGCTCGACGAGAAAGTTACACCTGTAATGACTTCTTTTTTTGTCCACTTGGGGGCAGCAGAACAAGCTGTTAACACACCTTATACCAGGGGTGTCAAACATACGTCCCGCGGGCCACGTCCGGCCCGCCACGTCATTTTATGTGGCCCGCGAATCCCCCAGCAAAAAAAAAAATTTTTTTTTTACAAAAATTGGTTGAAATTATGAGATGAGCCATTTGCGCCGCCGGTCTCGCCGGGGGCTATTTTGTGTTCATTCGCACTGGACGCGCCGGAGAGGGGGCGTGGCTTATTGCCCTGAAAGCCGTTCAACTGTCCGCCATTAACCATGGAAAAAAGAGCCTCTATTTCTGCTAAGTAGGTGTTGAGGAAGTCACAGATATCCCGGGAAACTAAACTAAATATGTTAGGAGTAGTTACATTTACAACCGGCCCTTTGAGGGCGACCGTGATGCTGATGTGGCCCCAGAGTGAAAATGAGTTTGACACCCCTGCCTTATACAGTTAGCATGTTAGCAAACAGCTGCCTTCTTCCACATGCACAACGTGGTCATCCCAGCTAAAACAACTAAAACATTTTAAGCTATCAAACTGAATGGTTGGCTTTCCTAAATCAACAATAACAAGGACTAACTAATAACTGCTAAAACTTAAACTCAACTGCTGGCCTCAACCACACTGGACATTTAGTCAATCAATTGTCAGAAAAAGTGGCAGAAATCCGGCATCGGAGCATCAGCTTTACGTAGTTGTAGCTAACATGTTAGCAAACAGTTGCCACATTCAGTAGAAACAGAACTGTTCACCTGAACATAGCTGCTTATCTGACTTGTTAGCTAACCCGAACTACACAGTTTGAGCTCATAAACAAACTGCAAGCAAACCTAAATTATTTTAGCTGCTAAGTCAGCAATTAGCTAATTTGAGCGGCACTATTTTAGCTTCTAACCTCAACCAAGCTGTTTCATTAGCTCTGAATTTGGGAGCTGAAATATGAGAATATCAGTCCTGATGAAAAGTTCAATGGACAGCATTAACAGAATAATTTAATGAAGTCTCATGGGAACTGGAATTTCAAGGCCTAGCGGCGGAGTCCTTCATTTTATACTTAAGTGTTGATGAGAAATTGAAAAGGACATATCACAAGGAAGTTAAGTAAGTAAGTAAAATGTATTTATAAAGAGCTTTTCACAGACAAAAGTCACAAAGTGCTAAACAGTTAAATGACAAGTATCCACACGGGAGACATTTTCGACATTTTAAGTCACAGCAGGTGAGTCCTGCTGGGAAGTTTGAAGGAAAGATTCTAATGGACACTAAAATATCAACGTGGGAGAAAATAATTACCAGAAAGTACCAGCAGGTGAGTCTGGACGTAAATTAAAAGCACAGGATCTCCCTGGTGTTCAAACTTTCTGTCCCGACATGTGAGTGGTAACTTTACCTGTGTGGACAGATGAGTTCCCCTCAGCATGAAGCCCAGCGTGCAGCCGGTGATCACGGCGATGATGGACAGCGTCAGCAGCCCGTTCCTCTTCAAGAAACCCTTCAAGTTACTCCTCAGGATACCCTGGAAGAGTGTCTTCACCCGGTCCCACATCGTCCTCTTTGCTTCTCCCGGAGCATACGAACTGTGTTCGGAGCGCTCCTCCTCCTCGCCGCTTGGTAAAAGAAGCTTGTCCATGCCTTCCAAATGTTTTATTGGTCTTTGTTACTGTGTAACTGGCAAGGTTACAATCCTGTAAAATCCAAAGACGACCTAACCTTTTCCACTGAGGGATTAAATCATCATGATCAGAGCCAACGGCAGAGCCAACGGCAGAGCCAACGGCAGCACTGCAGACCGGCTGCAGGTAGACTTACAGCCACTGTAAGAGGCTTAAAGAGGTTGAACAACCTCACACGCCTTTGTTTTGGATCATCCTGGACCCGGTCCGGTTGTTGTTTCTGGTTTTTTGGCTGAACTCATGGGGTGAAAAGGTCTTCTGAGAAGTCAGAGGATCCTGCAGGTTTAGACGGAGTTGCTGGACTCGACGAAGGTTTTAACTTAATGAGCTCAAATTAGGGCCGGTAAGATTTTGGTTGCGAAACTAAAAGATATTTTGAATTTTCATAAGAAATAATGAAGAATGCAGCTTAGCTTCCTCCATTCATGACTCCCAGAACTAATTCCAAGAGGTTTGGGCAGTATGTAAAGAGTTACTCATGTAAATAAATGTAAGGTTTGTGTATTTTGGGGAAAATGTGTCTGGTAAACAATTGAATAAGGTTAGTGACTTGTGTCACTAACACACTGGTCTGACACACTCGGGCCGTCGCTGAGCATCTGTGGCCGTCGTTCTTACGCTGTGACTCGGACCGCTGGCACTATTCTGGCTTTGTCTGATTGCCGGCGGAGCGCTGAGAGAAATCACATCACTCTGATTGGCTTTTCAGCTTAGACGAATCCGGGCACTAGATGAAAAGCGGTTGGAAGGAAAGCAAGCAAACGAGTAGGTCTGAGCATCCCAATATGAATAATATATGTACATACATATATTATACATATAAATAGATTATGACTATTGATGCATTCATGTGTTCATCAGTCTAATGTTGCAGCTGGTAAAGTTGGAGCTCATTTTAATCATTTATATACCGCTGGGTAGTTTAATAAAATATATAATCAACTAATAAATTGTAATATATTATTATAGACTAATCATAACGCACAAAGTAACTTAAGTTATGAAACAAATTCAAATATTTATATCTGAGAGACAAACTGGAAGTACTCAAGTAAACAAGTCTCAATTGCACCTCTGCATAATACTTACTTTCCACCACTGCAAATGGAATATATCGTTATACTACACCAGGAAATTAAATTAAAAAAGCATATTTAGCAATTATTTTTGGATTATTAGTTATCGTTTCCAAAATAACTTTCAGTGTTACAGTGTGAATAGGAAGAGACTGTAAATACAACTCCATCTAAGTGCTTTGTGTGTCTTGAGCTGGCCTCTCTTACCTTGTGTCTGATCTCATCAGTCCTGTGATCCAACGCTGTGTTTAAGTGTTGAGTTCAGTGTCTGCTCGTCTTTGGTCCCATTCTTCACGGAAACGTCCAAATGACATATTTCACAACGAACGCCACGCCAGAGCAGCAACATCTGGAGAGAAACAATGATGATGAAATGCAATATGGAGTTGATAAGAGTCCAAAGAAACAGAGTGAATATTAAACTTACATTCATCAGGACATCATGTTGTTCTGCGTCTGCCGCCGTTTACATCACATGCACAATCAAGCTCTTCTCTTAAACAAAAGGTATGATAGTAATCTCTTTAATTTCATTCAACACATGACAAAACAAAGAGATGTCACAGACCATCATAAATACAAGTGTTCAAGATCACAATAGGAACACATTCAACGATGAAGTCATAAAAATAAAGATTACACGTACATGGATATGTGTTGAGTATCTTTGAAAGGCTGCACTGTGATTAGTTCAACTTCATATAGAAACAGGTTTATTAAAACTAAAGAGTAACAAAACACCAGAATGAAAGCTTTTAAACTTCTTTGACTTTGAATTTCACAGTAGTGGGAAGTAACTAAGTACACAAGTACTGTACCTAAGCTACTTATACTTTACTTGAGTATTTATATTTGATGCCACTTTATTCTCCACCACATCTAAGAGGGACATTTTGTACTTTCTAGTCCACTACATTTAACTAAGAGCTTGCAGATTCAGATTAATAATACAAAATATGATCAACTAATAAATGTATTATAGATTTATTTATTAGAGCAGTATACAAAGTTATTAAAATGAGGTCCACATTTACCAGCAGCAACAGTGATGAATATATGAATGCATCGATAATTATAACCCGATAATATACGGAATACACTTTAAAGTTAAATGCTGCCACTTTTGAACTTTTAAACGGGTGAAATGTGAACGCAGGACTTTGACTTGTGATAGAATTTTGTTCACTGCACAAATGTTATTGACATGAGGGGAAACTGGGAAAACATATGTATTGAGGAAATGAAAAAGTGCAAAAAAAGCTTGAATAGATTAATTTCTTCTGAATAAAATATATTATTTGATGTATTATTCGTTACCGACAACAGTTCACTTGTCCTTACAGTGTTCAAAGTCAGAATGTGTTTTCTTCTCGTGTCTTGACAGATTCCCTTTTTAACAAGGTCTCACATTCATAATTGATTATTGTAGTATATTAAGCTCCATTCAGCCGGAATTTGAGGACTTCAAATGGACATTTTACAATTCAGAATGAAGTTTCACCAGAGATTAAAAATAAAAAAAAAACATGTTAACATCCAAATGAAAATCACAGTAAAACATTTTGTTTTTAAAAATAATATTAATAGTTATTAAAATTAATAAAAAGTTATTGAGGATATATTACAAAAGCTCATTTTGGTCTCAGCTGGCTGGGGGGTGTACACACAATGAGATGTGGCAAGTAGCTTTGCTGCCCTCTCTGGTGTAAAGTCTATTTAACCTGTAGCCACACCCAGCAGTGATGTCACAGCGCCCTGGAGTACAGCCGTGCATCACTGCTGCAACGTGAGAAGTTAAACCACTGGGACATTTCTCTTGAAGGTGGAGGGGGGTGTTACATTACTCTTTCAGTTTAATTTATTTTATTTCTGTTTAATCTGTTTCCGTCACAGACACAGCTGAGGAGAATAAATGGTTTGTCTCACAGCTGAACTCTTCTGCCTCTATGGAGTTATGAGTTTTCCTTTGGTATTGCCGTGTGTCAGAGCACTCCCTGCATGTCACCACTTAATGAAGACGAGTGCGGCGAGCACGGTGTAGCCGAGGATGAGGAAGAGCACTTTTAACAGGCGGTCCCGTTTGTCGTCCAGCTCTCGGGACAGAATCTCAAAGAAGGTGACGAACAGGAAGGTGCCGGCGGCGAGTCCCTGCAGCACCACGGACACCATGCTGCCCGCCAGCGTCTGAGTTGACTCGATGCCCATCCCCACGACTATCCCCAGTGGGATCATTAGGCTGACCGTGACACCCAGCTTGGCGGCGTCCTTCATGGCGAGCGACGCCTTGGCCACGCTCACCCCGAGCGCCACGGCGGCCAACGTCTCGTGCACGGCCACGCCCAGGAGGAGGCTGCCCAACTTGGCTCCGTCCTCCTGCAGGCCGAGCGCCAGGCCCTCGAACACCGAGTGAGCCGACAGAGCCAGGACCAGGCTGGCCAGCCGCAGAGGCCCCGCCCCCACCAGCTCGGCGGGGCTGAAGTGTCCGTGGTTGTGTCCGTGGGGACGGTGACCGCTGCCGTCTCTCGGTGAGCCCCGCGCAGAGGCGATGAAGGGCGTCTCGTACTCTGAGTCGCTTCCAGCTTCAGAGCCGCCTGCGTTAAACGTCTCCAGGTCGATGAAAGATGGTTTCTCCTTCCTGAAAGTGAGAATGGCCTGCTCCACGAACACGGTGAGGAAGAAGCCAAGCATCATCATCGTCTCTGCCAGAGGATAGTCGCTGTTGATCTTCAGCTGCTGGAACACTTCGGCCACCTGAGGAGCGTCAACACACACTGAAGATCAAAACTCATCCAGCTGATCGATCAGACAGCAATTTATTGGTTCTGAATCAAGTTCCAAATCGAAATTCTGTTGAATCGCTTTCTGATTTCTTATCACTTGTTGAATCTGTTGTGTAGTTTTGTTGCTCTTAGGATAAACTATCTCCTGTCTTCACTTTTTATCAATAATGTGTTTAGCTCACACAAACACGCATAATGAACTCAAAATTTCAAGGCAAGCAGTACAAATACATGATTAAGTATTGATCGGCCACCGATACAGTCTGAAGTCAGGGAGACCGCTGATGCTGTGGCATAATACTTAAATGCGAGTGTTTGTGTGTTACCTTGTCTCTGACGGTTGGCAGCAGAGCGTTGAAGCATGTTGCAAGGAACACGCCTCCTCCGAACGAGTTACACAGAGACAGAGATCTCCTGTATCTGTGCGCCTTGTCGTAGTCGGCTAGCAGGAGGCGCACCGGGACCAGTACACCCGCCAGCATGAGGCCGAACAATCCCAGCAGGCCAAGCAGCTTGGCCACCAGGATCTCCATCCTTAATTAAGTTCAAACACTACAGCCTCATCCCAAACACCTCCACTCCACTAGTGCTGCTGGGACATCCCTGCTGGTTCTACTGGGGCAGACAGAGACATCGTGAGCCGAGTGTGAGACACTAGTGAACAAGGAAGTGACAGTCAGTCAGCCAGGATTTGGCCTTTGGCAACACAAATTTGCATCAACAGAGAAATATATTGTGTAGTGGTTGAAAGCAATGAAATACATTTACTCCTGTATTGTGCTGTACTTAAGCACAACTTGAGGTACTTGTACTTTATTCATTGTTGTTGTTGCACTAGCTCGCCCACCTCAACAATATTGTCAAAATGAATTAGTACAGAATGTAATTGTTAGTAAAGTCCTGCAGGTTTTTAGCTTCAAGTACAGTGGGGGAATGTAACTAAGTACATTTACTCAAGTACTGTACTCAAGGTCAAATGTGAGGTAATTGTACTTTACTTGAGTATTTTCTTTTCATGCCACTTTCTACTTCTACACCACTGTGTGTCAGAGGGAAATATTGTATTTTTCATTGCACTGAATGTATCCGACAGCTTTACTTACTCGTTTCTTTTACTTAACGTTTTCAATTCAGGACTTTCAACTTGTAGTTGTGTATTTTCACAGTGTTGTGTGAAATAATGAGGATCAGAGCAGTTACTACTTCCACCACTGCACACCGGTAACGTTAGCTACACTCATTAAACTCATCCGCCTACTTAAACACTGTCAATTGTATACTAACGTAACATTACATCCATGCCTAATAAACTCACGAACCGGTTGTTTGATTGTTTTTGACCGTGTATCTACCGGCAGCAGGTGACAAACGACGTAACGTTAGAGCAACCCATCAACTCCGCTTCCGGTGAGGAACTTCAAAGTAAAACGTCACCGTGCATCATAACTCATAACTATATCATTTTTTACAGGTCTCATAGTTATAGCTTCACTCTTACATGATACAATAACTTAACATGTATTTGACTTCTTCAGTTATTCTGATACATTGTACTTGTTTTCGTTGGAGACAAACTCGAGCAATTCCGCTCGTGATCCGGCTAACATCTGCTAGCTTGACGTAACGTTAGTTGTCAATATTAAGCTAGCTATCGTTAGCCCCCCCCAAGGTAGCTAAATATGCTACCTACCGCCTGAAAACTACAGTTATAAAAGAAAGACGCTGTTTACGTCTGCGTTGTTTTTGTCAAAGCAGCGACTCCATCTTAACATACACATTGTAAACTCCAAAACATGAGTCAACGTCACCGTGTTTACCTCGCCGACCGTCTCCTCTTCAGCAGGTGTATGGAAGTACTTCCGCATTGACGTCACGCGTCCTCTGGGTGCTGAGTGGTGGAAATATAAATGGCGCACCCCAGGAACTGACATAGTGTATTCAGATCCTTTACCTAAGTAATAGTACTAATACCACACTTTAGAAATAACCTGTAACAAGTAAAAGTCCTACATAAAAATGCCCGTAAGTAAAAGTAGTATGTATAATCTTAAACTATCAGAATAGGTGATACTTAATTGTATGTCCATCGACTAATTACATAATAGACTAATTGTTAGTTGTACTTCTATAAATGGTTGGGTTGTTCAATTCGTAAAAACATATTGTATCTTGTGAACTCTTCACGTTTTGTGTGCAAAATAATCAGAAGTGAAGTAACTAACCCTGTCCAATAAATGTAGGAATAAAGCAGATGTTAAACACAAGCTGAGGTATTACTGGCCACCTAGCTGGAAAAAAAAAATCAAACAGCAAGTTGTACAGTCAATAGAACCTGAAATAAAACTATTTTTTTGATGATCTATCCCTTTCTGTAATATGGATTATTTCTGTTATGGGGCCTGTAATAATATGATCATGAGTCACACGTGAACTTAGACCTTTTCAATATTATGTTATTAATGTCAGTTATTCTTTTTCTACTTCATTTAAATTTTTTTATTTCTGTGTTTCAACTTCAATGTTTTTTGCATTTTGTTTTAAAATAATTTTACAAAATATGCAAGTTTGACACTTATGACAGCATTGCCATCGTCACATCTTCCATGGTGAAAGATCTGTGTCAGTATATGATTCTTAAATGAATAGTATCATTAAACAGTATTTTCATGTCAATTATCAATAAGTTTATAATATATACATCCACAAGTTAATTTCACTCTTCAGACAGGAGTTGCTCTGGTGTGAAAAAAAAAAACAGGTGCATAAAAAGACTCACATACTTTGACCTTTAGAGCAATTTAGGTGATCTCTACAGCTTTAATGTTTACCGGTACTCGTGACACCTCAGACATGAACCTATGTTGGAGCTTCTTGTCACTTTGTACATGTCTACATGCTCCCAGTAAAACTTCCCCTTATTTATGTGAATCCTTTTTAGAGATACTGCCTCATATATAAGGAGTCTCAAGGAAAACAGGTTGGGGACCACTTGCATGGGAGTTAGGGACACTGTTGGGCTATTTCATAGTTTACTTTGAGCCAAGCTTCAACACGTAAGTGTGGCTTTACACCTCTGAGTCAGTAGAACCGTTTTTCTGTGAGGCTGCTGATCGGGAAAACAAAATGGGCCCAAAGTGAATCATCAGACGTCAGACTGGAGGAGAGTGTAAAATGTTGAAAAGCTCTTTTTAATTGTCAAGACTGTTTTCAACAGCTCTCTGCCTCCCTGCGGCCTCCTTACAACTCAACCTGCCACACACACACACACTAAATTAACCCTGACACTCTCACACACACCCACCCACTCACTCAGATCCACCAATAAGCAGGGTACTGGACAAAACATATAAAGTTACACTGTGTAGTTTTAAGAAGAAATTTCAAGCTTTTGGTATTAAACTCTGTTGTTTTAATATCCATGTTCCCATTAGAGCATTATTTCTTTGTTAGAATTAATCTGTGTTTGATACCAGTGTTAAATGTTCTTCATAAAAACCACACAGAGCTGCGGAAAGTGGGTGTTTTTTGGTGACGTGGCTCCTGAATGAAGCGGTCGGAGCTGCTCGTTCTCTCGTGCAGGAATTATTCAGTGATGGGGGAAACAAAAAAACAAAAACTTCCTTTTAGTCCTTCGAGTTATAAATGATCCATATCAGCTTTTCATCCACAAGCAAACCTGTCCAACCTGAAACAGACAGGATGTGACATGTTAATCACCTGCCAAAATAAAAGTCAAAAACAAGAGCCAACAGCAGGGGGAGGTGATCGTGCTGGGAAATCTGCTCTTTTCACAAATGAAGAAACCAAACCAACTGGAGGAAGTGGACAATACAGGATCAAGTATGGCCTGATGCTGGTCAATACAATTTATTTATATTATTCTATTAGATAACAATGAACATGTGGCTCTTGACCAGGATATGGGAGACATACAGTGTAAAAATCAACTCGTCAGTGTAACTTGAAGCCATTTCTATGACTTCAAACATCAGGTCCCATAAATACTCATAACAATAAATCTGCAATAAGATAATATCAGCCAACGCCGGTCTATTTGCTCGAGATAAAATGGGATAACTTTGGAAAGATCTCATCTTTTTAGAAAGACATCTAGTCATGAATCACAGTAAATGAAGCAGAATGCCTTTTTATTCATGCAGCTAAATGAGCTGTTGTCTTCCTTTACCTTTATTGACAGAGAGATTAACATTTATAACCTCTACTTATATTGCTTCATCATGATAGTTTTTCTCCGAGACATTTAGAGCACACACATTTAGAACACTTAATTACTCACAACGTCACTGGCTATTCACGCCTACGTATGACACATTTACTACAAGCACTGTACTTAAGTACAACTTTTTGAGGTACTTGTACTTTACTGGAGGAAATGATGAGTAAAGCGGCTGGGCTTGTATTAAGAAAACATCCCAACCAGCTGGCGGATGTCATCACTGACATGTTCAACATATCACAGGACAGTGTTCCCACCAGCTTCAAGACAGCCCCCGTCCTCCCTGTAGCTAAAGTCTGCAGTGTGCAGTCTGAATACCTACAGCGCAAGTGCTTTGAGAAACAAGCGACTACTGTTGTGTCCCACCCCCCCCCCCCCCCCCCCCTTACTGTACAGCATGTTTATCTTGTTATATGCCTTGCTGTAAAAACCCACTGTCCTCCGGGGAGAAAAAAAAATATGAAGTTGAACATTTACTGTATCTGAGTGTCATGGCTGATCCTCGCTTCCAGCGCTGGGCGTTCGGTTGCGGATTTGACTCCTCAGCTGTTCGATGAGTTCGGGGTTCTGCTGCTGCATCTGCTGAGCAAACTGCTGACCCCTGCAAAAACAAACAGCAAATGGGACATCATCAACCTCCCGACAGTGTATTCATTATCCAACAGCCAGGCCATGACTCAGATGAACGTCAGTATGATCCCTCTGCTGAGGTACTTACGCCTGGATCAGTCCCGATAAATCTCCGGTCCCAGCAGCGGCTCCGGGGGGCGCTGCAGTTCCTCCTAGTCCTCCTCCTTGCCCTCCGCCTAGTCCTCCTCCTTGTCCTCCTCCTTGTCCTCCTCCTTGTCCTCCTCCTTGTCCTCCTCCTAGTCCTCCTCCTAGTCCTCCTCCTAGTCCTCCTCCTTGCCCTCCGCCTAATCCTCCTCCTTGCCCTCCGCCTAGTCCACCTAGTCCTCCTAGTCCACCCAGTCCTCCTAGTCCTCCCAGTCCTCCCAGTCCTCCACCTGCTCCTCCTGGCATCCCGCCATATGATCCTGACATCATCCCCGACATCCTAAGAAAGAGAGAGAAAGAAGATGGGAAGTTACCCTCAAAAAATACCAGAGGAAGAAAGTGGCCGAGAAAACCTTAAAATCAACTTACAGCTGCTGAACCTGAGGATTGGTCATCAGAGAGGACGCCTGCAGGGAGACAGATGTTTAGATATTCAATCAAACTTCATAATGGCTCACTGAGCAGAGGTCAAACAGGATGTGCAGCAGAATAAGACACTCAGAGAAGCAGTAGACCTCCAGTCACAAGCTTCTCTAACTTCACACTCCTGAGTGTTTACACGACATTATAATGAGGCCTTTCTAATCATTTAGACCCAAACACACTGGTGTACAAGAGAAAAATCAATACAACAGCCTTGATGGTATTCTTTTTGTTTAAACCCTGATATTCAGTTATAAAGACGTGTTTGTTGTTACTAGTTGAAAAAATAATTTTAACAGTAAATATTAGACTTGGCTAAGAATGAAATTATCGGTTGCAGCTGCACAGAGATCTGTTGTAGTATATTTATACTGAACGTGTCATGTGTCTTAAATTGCATCCCATCCGACACGGCACTCCCTTGGGCTCCCCAGCAACACACCCACCATGAGTGACGGTTCTTGATATATGCCAAGGACAGGAAGTTCTTCCTCGCTTTATAATTAGATATTATGTTCCTACTACGTTGGTGTATTAAAGACGCAGTTATGATGACGGCATGGACGTGAGCTGACAGGGAATCGTGACATGGTAACTTTTGGATCTCTTCTATTCAGACCGACATTATCCCAAACTGTGGAAGGCACAAGGCAGTGTATCAAAAGCACATGTCTGCCGCATAGTTTACACCCATCGGTGTCCGTGCAGTTAGACAATGTAGGATGTGCTCGGACCAAATCCCCAAGAAGAGCGCTTGGTTTTAAAGCAAATTGTCGATTCCAAATGGTGGAATTTCAACTACCAGGTCCCCAAGTGACGCCATTAGGGTCCAAAACGACTCTTTCCCATCGACTTAAATTAGGAAAGAGACCTCTGTATCTCGGGATACTTTTAAAAATATATTTTCTTTAGGTAAAACAACTTCTTAGTACAAACACTTATAATATCCCTTATTTAAATCATTAGGGTCCTGTAAGCTTAAAGTGCACTAGCAGCCAAATCCACAGTTATTTTTCTTCCTCTGTTCATGTGAATGAGAAAGAGGCTGGACTGAGGGCTGGGAGGCGGGGTTAAAGGAAACGCTAGTGCGCATGCACTATGGGCCCATCTATGCAGAAGATCGCCAAAGGTTCAGGGTATTTTCATCTAAATTCTTTACTCAGAAGTCAAACTTTATTTTGCTTTTTCACATGGACGGGGCGCCGCCTCC
Organism: Lycodopsis pacificus; assembly: GCA_028022725.1. Lineage (NCBI taxonomy): Eukaryota > Metazoa > Chordata > Actinopteri > Perciformes > Zoarcidae > Lycodopsis > Lycodopsis pacificus. The sequence goes on along the minus strand of CM051694.1, from coordinate 5,447,053 downwards.
GACGCTGTATCCAGTTCTCTTTATACATCCATAGTTCAGACAGGCAAAAACCACCCGCACGGGAGCCCCGTAGCTGTATCTAGCTATCATTTTACCATTATTATTAATTTGACTTCCCTAGTATCGGCACGTATTTCTGTGTTTGTGCTGCTGCAACAAGCAAATTTCCGTTCCAGGGATCAATAAGAGGTTTCTCTGATCTTATGCACTGATGTATATGTTGTGCTCTCTTATAACACCTCCCATCTCTGCTGAATGCATTATCTTCAATAATGGTGACAGTAGAAGAGAAGCAGAGTGTGGGCTCTCACCATGTTCATGAAGCCGGGGTTACTGAGCAGACCGGCCAGATCTACTCCACCCATCCCTGCTGTCTGAGAGAGAGAGAGAGAGAGAGAGAGAGAGAGAGAGAGAGAGAGAGAGAGAGAGAGAGAGAGAGAGAGAGAGAGAGAGAGAGAGAGAGAGAGAGAGAGAGAGAGAGAGAGAGAGAGAGAGAGAGAGAGAGAGAGAGAGAGAGAGAGAGAGAGAGAGAGAGAGAGAGAGAGAGAGAGAGAGAGAGAGAGAGAGAGAGAGAGAGAGAGAGAGAGAGAGAGAGAGAGAGAGAGAGAGAGATAGATAGATAGATAGATAGATAAGCACAGACTCATCACAGCATCACTGGTTTAGAAAAGCCGTCTTCTTCTCCTCTGTTCTTACCGGACTGGACGTTTCCATCTTCTCCTCTGCGATCTTCAGGTTGGTTTTGTACGTGTCGTTGTCGGGATCGAGCTCCAGAGCTTTCTTGTAGTAAGTTGCTGCTTCTGTGTGTTTGTTGAGGCTGGCCAGAGCCAAACTGAAACACAGCGACACAACAGACACATATCAGGACACTAAACTCTTGAAAATAAGAATCTATTCATCCTTTACTTCTGATGCTCTACGTTGAAAACGCCTCAGTGGGATGTCTTCTGACAAAGTTCTCATTGTTCATTTTCAAAGCCGGGTTTATGCTCGCCATAGTGTCCCCGGTGCGAGGGGACAATCCTCCCTCATTGTGCGTAAAGCGTTCAGGCTCTGAGATCTGTCACAGCGACTGGTTGTGCACCTCTGAACTTTTGGAGGAGGAAATCGTAGAAATCGTTAATTGAAAATATTTTACCCCTCGACCTTCGTTTCATTATAGTGCATTTAATATGTGCCTTGTGCGAGTATAGACGAGGCTTATTGCACAGAATCAGCAATTATCTTTTGTCTTGTACACTTTTACGGCTGCTAGAGGACAGAAGGAGATTTAGAGCTAACTGAGGAAGTAAGCTTAGAAAAAAGCTGCTGCATTTCAGGAGAAGAGAGTTTGAGAACAAGCTGCTTTTCTTACCCCATCCTTCCGTAGGCTTTGCTGTAGTTTGGGTCGATGCTGATGGCCTGTTCACAGTCCTGCACCGCTCCGGCATAGTTCCCTAGTTTACTGTAAGCTGCGGCCCTGCGCGCGCGCACACACACACACACACACACACACACACACACACACACACACACACACACACACACACACACACACACACACACACACACACACACACACACACACACACACACACACACACACACACAAAAGAAAACAATACGCCTCAACTTTGAGTTTAGTTTGCGATAACTGAACTGAGGGAAATACAGGTAGCAGTTTGGCTACCGTTTTAAACAAAGATTTTAAAAAAAAAACGTCATTTAGATATAGAAACACTTAATTCAAGTGTAAATGCAGAGTGAAAACACTTCAGTGGATTGTAAATGTGATCTTCCATTATTCTCTTCTTCCTCTTGACTCAACACACACACCTCCACTCTAACCTTCCTTATCTTATCCAGATGTGTTTACAGATTCTTCTCTAGTGAGGCGGCTGAGGTTGAACTGTCCTGAGTTGTAGTTGATATTTTCTGCCTTGGATTACCGTACAAACAAAGCTTCCAGGTGACATTAAGAGCTGCAGGGGGACGATGCTGTTGGATGACTGCAAGTGGAAGTCTAAGAGGTAACTCTCAGTAACCCAGAGTTCACCACTGGTAGAAATGACAGTTGGTTTTAGAGTAAAAAGATTTGCCTGCAAACTAGGACTGACTTGAATACTATTTTTTGGAGCTTAGAAGTATGTATCGGCATACTGAGAGAACCCCGGCCGGGGAAGTCTTTATGTGAAAGTAACCCTTCTCACTCATGGTTATCACACAACAACTAACTCTCTTGAACAGGGTAAAACACCACACATCAATTTGTGACAAACAATTTCTAAAACTAACAATTGTACATTTACACTGCCAAACGGCATGCTGGGTAAGCGCTGGGAGCACTGCTGCACGTTCAAGAGGAGAGATGGAGGATAAAGAAAGAGAAACTGGAGATGCACTGGACCAACTTTTGTCCCAGAGATGAGCAGTGTCTGGTGTTCGCACTTTTATTGGTTTTAAATAATACGACGTTGTTGTTGCCAGAGGTGCTAAAACTAGCAACAAAAGAAAAAAAGGACTCAAACTGTTCAAGAGAACACAGGGTGGAGGGGTTCAGTGTAAACATTTAAACACCTTAAACTGAAGCATTTGACTGACCTGTTGCAGTGATAGACGGCGTTCTCAGGGTTGATGGCGATGGCCTTTGAGTAAAACTCAACAGCAGCTGCAAAGTTCTCCACTTTCATTTGGTCGTTACCTGCGGATCAAAAGATATCACCTCATTACTGACAAATAAAACCCGGAACGAAAACCCAAAGCAACAGCAGCCACACTAGAGACACTAATCATCTTTGTGGCAGACGTCTGAGGAAAGCCGCGAAGAAGAGCTTCCTCCTCGTCTCACCATCAGTTTTCAGCGTCTCTGCCTCGTCTCTCTGATCCTCGGTGAGGGAGTTCAGAGGTTGTGGCGGAGCGGAGTTGTTGTTGATCTGCGACTCGACTGGAAGCTGAAACAAACAGACACAAAAACAAACAAACAGTGTAAGTCAGACATCCCCGGTTGAAATTACTTCATTGTGTCCACATAAAATGTCACATAAAACACCTTGAAAAAGGCCTACAGCTGTCCTGATTTTAGCCTGATAAACACATCGTTATATTTCACATGTCGAAGTCTCACAGGCTTGTTTACTTTGTCTGTGGCTGAGGCGAAGATCTCTGGTAACGTCATGGGGACGGCGAGGCTCTGGTCGTCGGTCGAGATTTCAAACGCTGTCTCCAAACACTGAACCGCAACTGCAGGACAACAAACTCACTTTGTAAACACACTGAGGGAACTATGACGAGTCCAACAAAGAGAAAGGTCACAGTCATTCATCGAGTACTAATACCATAACACTCGGTAGCTACATCTCCAGTAGTTTGTCTTAATTTTACATTGGCAAAATAACAGTTGAATCTGGGGGCAGATGGGAAACAATTTATATCACAGGTATGAATGTCCTGATCCAAGCCCTTTAATATTGATTATCTGCTGATATAGTCTGACATTATTTACATATTTACCTAAAGGACGATTGAATATGTTTCTGACACATTGGATACTGAACTTATTTTTCCACAAGCTACTTGATACATACGGTCCTGATTCAAAAATATCAAGATGATCAGTTTAAACTATTGATCCATGAATGAAAGTATAATTGGGAGAATGTAATGGAAAGAGAACGATGACCTGAGACGATGTCTCACTCTTAACAGTGAGTCAATTATTCTAATGACGAAATCTCACCAACAGGAAGACCTATTTGTGAACAGGTAGTATTCTTCATGTGGAAACAAGCGATTAATGACACATTTGTTCAGTTAAGAGAGTTTGGGGAATTGGACTCTGAACATTTGTGTGGATAAACCTCACAGAAAAAAGATGGATTTAGGATAAACATACAAAATATTCTTCATGAACCTCATTGACTTTCTTATCTATAGTTCTTCTGCTTGCATTGGTTTTAGTTTACCACAATCCTGAATCAATCATTTAAGATCTTACTCTGACAGATTATCTATTTTTAGATACATATTCTACCACGCAGAGGACTCACCTTCCAGACTCTCCTGGGCGCCTGAGGTCAGATCCCCTGACTGGAGCTGGTCATGGAGGAACTGGAGGATGGAGAAGGCGAGTCGCTTGTTGTCTGTCATGGCGGCGGAGGCTCAGACTGTGGTCACTGACGGAGAGAGACCCTGTAACGTCAAAACAGCAACAAGATGAAGGAAAACCAGCTGGCTAGCAAGGTTATCGTGTCAGTCATTGTCACTGTTAGGAATTTGAGCATAGAACTGTCTGTTATTTAGTAATAATAAAAGTGTTTCATATTTCATAATTAATAATTCATATTTAGGCATAATCATAAGGGTTTTGGAAATGCATAATTAAGATAAGCATAAAGTGTTGTAAGATTAGTAGCTAAAAGTAAGTTAAGGACATAAAGCTTGTGTCTAAGTTACAGAAGCGTAGCTTTATATTGAAGGGAGATTTGTGTTTCAATCCGGATGTGGGTGGTTTATTTTGAAAGTCTTTTTCTCATGTAGGAGGAATCAGTTCGTGTGGCTCTCAGCCAAGAGGCTGTGTTTTTTTACCTGAGAGCGGAGTGAGTTTTTTGCAAATGTGGTTTTATTGTTTTGATATTTCATGGAAATAGTGTACTTCAGTGTATAATCGTATGTTTACTGATGGGATTAAATTCCTTATAATTGTAAATCAGTCTTGGTAGAGTTATTATTAGAGCAGCATGTCAACACAGCAGCTGGCCATGTGCTCCGGTCTCCTCAGTGGGTTGAGATTCAGTCCCCACATCACGCAGATGAAAAACACCGTTACTTCTGTTATTTATAAACTTTGTATCAAATTAGATGTACCCCCTTCCAGTGGTAGAATGTAACTCAGTACAATTACTCAAGTTGTACATTTGAGGCACTTGTACTTTACTTTCGACTTCACTACATTTTTCTAACAGCTTAGTCACTTTTTAAATGAGTTTTTCATCCCCTCCTACTACAATTTACTAACTGCACATTGTACTTTACGAGTACATTGTGCTGATACATATTCATGCTTAAAGTGCAGGACTTTTATTAGTAGTGGAGTATTTTAAAGTGTAGAGCTTTTACTTCAGTAAAGGATCGGAATACTTCCTCCTTCCCGCCACAGTGTCACACACAGAAGCACACTGTTGTTGCTCTCGGTATAGCTAGCCTCCTTTAGCATTAGCTTGTGGAATATTCTAGAAACTCGGGCTAAGTATAACTTCGAATGACTGTCTTGGCAATGCTAACACCTGCCAGCTAACACTAGCCATCCTGGTATATAAATCGTGATAAAACAAGCTGACAACAACCGATAGTACCGCTAAGTAGACGTTTAACGCTAGCTGGCTGTGGGACATGTTATGCCACTGCTGCGAGGTCATTCTGAACTTGAACTAATTACAATTATCAAAGGCAACAAAAAGCAAAAACAAAACGGCGAACGCTTGTCTAACGTTCGGTCATTTTAAAATAAAGTTAATACGAATCCCTTATCAAAATCCTGTCAGTTTAACGTTGCTTTGCATATCAGAAGCAGATATACAGTCAAGGTGTGAGATTACGTAGTCTGAGCGAAAGCCTTTATCTTTTAAGTAAATTCGGCAAACAGTTGTCTTATCGGACAGATTTCTTAAACATCTCATTTCTCTTAAGATAACAATGGGCGAACCAGAAACTAAAAGTCGGAACAGAATGTATTTAACGCTAAGCGTTAATTGGCGGCGATATAACGATAGCGTACGCCGAATTGGAGATTGCTTGAAAGTTCATTACATGTCTCAACTTTTATTCCAGAATGCATGCAGTTTCAAGAAGCAAGGCCATATTGTATTGCCAGAGTTTTAAAAGGGGCTTGGCGTGACGTGATGCACAGCGTTAAACTACATCGGCACGATGCTAACCGCTAGCGATTTAGCTGATCCCATTCCGTTGACTGCAACGGTGCTGTGGTATAAGAAACTTGTCTTGTTGCTTCATCTAATACGAGGGCACAGTACTGCATTTTCCTACCAGCTGTCTCAGTGTTTCAGTTGTCGATTAGCCCGGTAACGGATAAGTTGACGTTAGCTCCACTCCTTCGAGTAATCGTAGCCGTCATTCAGCTAGCTAATTAGCTTGACGCGGAGTTACGTCGTCATGAGTAAGCGCCGGTGTGGTGGCTCGTGTTGCTGGTTTCCGGTATAAAGTTACCAGTAAAACCAACTGGAAAAACAGCAGAAGTTTGGTAAACTTGCCTTCAGAATAAGAGATTTCTCATACAGTATATATATATATATATATATATATATATATATATATATATATATATATATATATATATAAAATACATTGTAAAATGCCACACAACTACTTATATGGGTAATTATTGTATATATATATATATATATATATATATATATATATATATATATATATATATATATATATATATATATATATATTTAACTGAAGTAAAAAATGTGAACATGTATTCCACCACTTCATATCATACTGTACATACTCTCTGATACAATATAATACAAATATCCGCTTTAAAATCGGTTTGGCGGTATTAGTGTTGCTGCGAGAAATGCTCCTCGTGTTGGTTTTTATTTTGAAACGTGACCAGAAGTTTACTTCTTCTTCTGTACCGGCCATATCGTCCTGCACACAGCTGCCTGACAGTTAACCACACGGACCTAGCAAACCTTCATTCAATACCTGAAATATGGGGCCGACAGGTGAGTAATGTGCTGATGTTTTTAATGTGACTGAATCTTTTTAATGTAAAAGCGTCCCTATGGCCGCCATGGTTGTTCTCTGACTGTCTCTGTGATCGTTTAGATTTATTTAGCTTTGATCACTGAATCTGTCTGAGCTAGTTTTAGCGCTAGCTTAGCTGCTGTGCTGTAAGGCTTGTACCAGTCAATTGATTAAAAATCACTAGCAGCATTCATTTAGCTTTCAGGTTAGTATAAAGTTACCAAAATAAACGCCTTGAGTTGTAATGGTGCAGTTCTGCATTGATTGTCTCTCTTGTTTGTGTAACGGTAGCATGTTAGCTCACTCTGCTTATTCACTGAGCTATCTAACTGTTGAGCAATTTCAGACTGGCAGCGTAGATTGCAGATCCTAAATATTTCCAATAAGTAATGCCCCAAACTCCATTTAAAAACCTGTGAGTTTAAAGTTAAGGCCGTCTGTTGCTAAATACATCACATTATTTAACAAAACAGAATACCTTATCTCAATTGACACATTATGCCTATGAATTCAGAATACTACTAAAATAATCCACCAAACAACATATTTTCGTGGCTGCTTCTTACATTTTTATTATCGTTGTTGGTGTAAATGCAGACTAGGATTAGCAGGGAGCTGGTGTAAAAGTGGAATTCAGAATAAATCAGGTTAATTGCCAAAGTCGGTTTTCACATACAAGGCTTTTTTCTTGGTGTTCTGTTGCATAACATAGATACAATAAAAATAGGAAGTAAAACATATGTACAATATATCTGTAATCGACAATAATATTGGTGTCTATTGTGATAACTTTACATGTAAATCAGAATGAAAAGTGTTTGCATTTTGATGAGTAACATTTAAATGAACAGATACTTTTGATAACATTTGTGTGATGTAACAGTATGTATTACATACATAACAGTATGTAAATGAAATGAGCGCAGAGCCACGTGATATTCTGTTCTTTAGATGTGTATAATATCTGAAGATGTAGGAATGTGTTAAACTGATCAGGAATGGGTGGAGATACAGTGTGTAGAGCAACACCCACACATGCTAATTTGTAACACTGATTCAGCGATGTAGATATAATTCATCAGTGTCTTAACTGTTGGAGGGAATGCAGTAAAATGCATGCTTCATTTACTCCATGAAAATAATCATTCAGGGGAAATTACATTTCTAAAATGTTGTAGATTAAAGTACCCAACCATATATAAAATGATTCTCACCTGAACCAACTGTGACATAAACATGCTGCCTGTGTGTTAATGTGAAATAATATTCCAATGATATACATCATAAGTAAACACTGTGAAACATTCTCCTCGAAGAGTACTTTTAATAATGATACCCGAAGTACATTTAGCTGGTAATACTTTTGTTATTTTACTAAATAAAGTTTTACTTGTTAGTATTAATTGCATCCGACACAAAATTCAAAATGAGCTGCACTATAAATGAACACAGCAGTACCATCCTGCTTTTACATTAAGGCATGAGTAATAATAATAATGTAATGATACAATATATAATAGTAATAATAAAGAATTGTAAATCGGACCTGTCCTTTTGTTTCCTGTCCCAGGTGAGGTGGTGTTTGCCAGCGTGGTGCCGGTCTGCGCAGAGAACCGGCTACGTTGGGACCTGAACCCCGAGCAGATCCAGCAGCTCTCCGACGAGCTCATCGCCAGCACCAAGACGGTGTACGACGCCGTCGGAGCGCTGGACCTCGACAGCGTCACCTTCGAGAACACGCTGAAGGCCCTCGCTGGCGTGGAGGTCGAGTACACCGGTCAGTGTCCACCAATCGGCAGCCTTTCTCTTCTGACGCTGTCGCTCATGGGTTCTGATGATGATCATTGTTTTTTTCATAGCCAGGAAATGAAAGTTATTTTGAGTTTTTCAATAGATATACGGTGTCAGACACAATTGAAACCAACTGGTTACTATACATATCTTCATTTTCTGTATTTATGGTCTTATAGTTATATTGTACGGTACATTAAAACCTCTGCAAACATACATGAACATACAAGGTATAATAACAATAATAACAAAAACTATAATATAAAAGTAAATTAATAGATAAAAACTTCTGAAATGTTATTTCAAAGTTGAGAGCTATCACATATACTTGCACCGCTGACATAACAATACTCTCCTTTCCATTGAGAGGTGACAGTATCAACAATCTCTATAACAAATATATATATATATATATATATATATACACACACTATAAGCTAGCATGAACTACAAGTTGTGCACATTATTTTACATTTAGAACTTGCAGATGTGAGAGAGAATCCCTCACAGTCCATGTTAAGTTTATTTTATGTAAATTCACATTGTTTTACTGACAGTGCAGTTAAGAGCAGCGACTGGTCTTGGCATGTGTTCAAAGACCCTCTGATATGTGAGACTTCATTATCTGCTGCTGTTTTCCTTGAATGTAATTCAGAAGATAAACAAACATAGAGGCAATGTACATTTGATGCATCAGAAATGTTTCAGATAAATCTTATACCTCAGATGTTGGAGTGTTGTTGAACGCAACAAGGTCATTTATAATAATACAACAAAGATCAAAATGTGTCATGGAAAACTAAACTGTGGTTGATGTTCAGTGACTGAAGCTGACAATAATTAAATGACTAAAGCTTGCTAATTTTGAAAACGCTGTTTACGTGTGACATGATCGCAATACGTTAAACCGCAGGAAACGGCTAAATCTCCTCTTTTCAGTTGATCGTTTTTGTCCTTGAACATGTTCAATATGTGGCCGGCGTTTTCATATTCATCCACTCTGACCCTACAGCCTCAGATAATCAAAAAACAGCTGGTGACTGTAGTTTTTATCAAACAATCTGGAGCTAATAGTGTATTTATTGGGGACTATTTTCAGCGGCGGATTAATCCACATCTGGTGCTCTAGTGAGTATTTGTGGCAGCAGAACGGTATGTGTGGGACTAAAATAAACGACAGTGTGTCTGTTCCTGGTGATGACGGACTATAATGGAGCTTTATGACAGACGACGAATTTATATCAGGCTTTGCTACACACACACACACAATAATTGTCAGTAGATGCATTCTTTGTTGGTTTGAGTCTGAACATGAAGAGAAATATAGAAGATCAGAGTTGTAGTTAAATATTTCTTTATACCGGCAACATTAATGTCACTGGCTAGCAGAGATTTAAAACAGTTATCATTTATTCAGATATTTCTGCGGCTCGTGCCGTCGACACGCGATGAACCTGATGTAAAGCGGTCACGAACACACCACAAACCTGAGCGCACAGTCGTGGGCCGGTCGTCCATTGTGACCACTGCACCGAAGCTCTGAGTCGGCAGATTCGGTGTGTGATGGTAAAGGCTCATCAGCAATTTGCAGAGAAAGCAGCTGAACCAGCCACCGCTGCGACAATAGAGACGGAGAGTTTTGTGTGGAGGCAGCTGAAAACCTGAAAACACCTCCAGCATGCTGCTGCTGCTGGAGGGAACACTGAAACTACTCCTGCTCCCTCATGTTATCTTCACTTCATAATAAAAGTCTAAATTAAGAGAATACTTTTGCAAAATTAAGACATTTATTGAGTCAAACACTGAATTGAAATGACAAGATACATAAAACATTGAGATGCTGAGACAAAGACTAGATACTGAGGAACAGAGGAGTTGTCATTATGTGTAAACTCATATTCATGGCCTACTTTATTGTCTTTGTACAAGCCCTGTAGAGAAAGAAGTCAAGAATGAAATGCATTATAGAGAAACAAAGGTTGAATATCCTGTAAAATATTTACTCAAATCAAATATTTTAAAGCATCCAAAAACAAATTGTTCGGCTTTGTAAAATCCGTCGATGTGTAAGTTGTGCTTTATCAGTGAACAGGTTTGTCTGAAAAGCTCTGATCGCGTGAGTTCCAAAATCAGGTGCACGACGAGCACATACCGCGAGTATTGACTCAGCTTGACTCAAAAGTTCGAGACACTGAAACTAATAATATTTAATTATTTTTAGTTCTTCGTCGATGAATAAAACTTTGGATCTGGTTACTGTGATGGGAATGGTTAATGTTTTAAAGAGTAAATCAAAGATGTTAAATGATCAGTCCATTAATGAAGAATGAAATCGTAATAGATCTGTAAAATGAGCAGGAAATCCACTAAAGTGACTCTTGTCTCTCACCTCACCCATCTCAGTCCAGAGGAACATGTTGGACTTCCCGCAGCACGTCTCTTCCAGTAAGGAGGTCCGAACGGCGAGCACCGACGCCGACAAGCGTCTGTCGGAGTTCGACGTGGAGATGAGCATGAGGGAGGACGTCTACCTGAGGATCGTCGCCCTGGAGGTGAGCTGACGGAGAGATAGCTGTCTTCCTTCCATCCTTTCTCCCTTTCACATTAGACATTTGGCTTCCGTTCACAGCCGAACTCTCAGGTTTTACCAACAGAGTGAGTTTTTCACAAACACCAGCAAGTATACTCGGAGGTAAACTCACAACTGAATTGATTGTTAAAAAACATTTAACCTTCTTAAACTTCCTCCAAAATTGTGTATGACAATACTGGAGAACACACTGGTCTTACTAGATTTTGTGACATTTGAACAATAGTGGTGATGTAAAAGCTACATTTTGGCAGTGGCGGCTGGTCAATAGAGGGCCATGGGGCATGGCCCCACCATGAGCCACACAAAAAAGGAAAAAAAAAGAATTATAATAATCATAAATTATACAAATTGTCAATATTTGTGTTTTTGAACTGTGGAATGTACCCAGTAATGTGTGTACAATATGATATCTGCGCAAAATATATGCTTTTCCTGCTCGTCCTCTCCCCCTGTGTGCTCGTCTGCTCGTGCTCTCTGCCTGTGTGCACGACACGTCTGAGAACGCGCAGCGAGGGGGGCTTGATCGTTTTGGCCCAAGAGAGACGGGTCTATGAAGCCGTTTAGCCAATTGCTGATTCAAGATATAAATGAGTGACATACAATTTAGCCAATCAGCGCCTCAAATAGATTCAGCTGTGGGCAAGAACGATCAGGGCCCGGAGCTGCGCGTTCTCGTCAGGAGAAGTCTCTACAGGCGACCGCGCCAGCGCGAGCTCTCCTCCTCCAAGACCCGTTTGAGAGGAGAACTTTGAGGAGATTCTGCAGCCAAAGAGCTGATATCAGATCAGCCTGACCTCACAATCAGACAGCAGACTACATGCGAAGCTTCTGTACTAGCTGTACACCAGACAGGTTTGGCTAGCTGGATGGCGTCATGCTAATCATTTATTTAGCTTTTTAAAACAACGGGGACAGATCCAGCACGGACAGTTACGGGAGTGAGGGATGAGGAGGTAAGGAAACATGAGAACACCAGGACACACATGGAGAACTCTGTCAAGCTACATATTGGGCAAAGTGAACATCTGTTCTTCTACATAGTTGTCCTCAGTCTCATCTGCTTAACTTGGTCATGGAGGCATCAACATGTAATACAGATGTTAAATTAACAGTGAAAACTCATCATAGCTTAATTTAACATCAGTATTCATAATTACACTTCATGTTTACTTCTCCTGATCTTTACCTCCTATAACAAGGTCCATAGGGGCATCTCAATAAATAAACATGTTATATTATATTGTATTATATTATATAAGTGTTATTTACTGATTGTTTTTGTGTTGGAATAAATGTTAAATATTTAACTGCCAAGTAATAATGCGTGTTTGATACTTACATTTTTTTTGCATGAAATCATACTGGGATGTTTGCTGAAATTGATAGCAGGGCCCTACCTAGAACATGTTCCACCAGCCACCACTGCATTTTGGTCATAGTGGCACCAAAAGAGCAACATGTTTATTATGTGAAACCTAAAGGACATGGTGGATGTGCTAATTTGGTGTCATTTGGAGATTGTGGCACCAAAATATTATCATTAAATATTCAAAACATGTGTGACAGCGACACAATTTGGACAATACCGGAGGAAAAAACAAACTGGTGTTGCGCCTCGTCTCGAGGTGGCCGAGACGCCCCGTCTTCCAAAGCTCCCAGCAGACTCTGAGGCAGATTGCTGAATATGGTGACGGCTGAATTTATTCACAGTTTGAGATGAAACCCACATGGAGCTTGATTTAAGTTGAGCAAAGGCCAAGAAAAATATCGAAGTGGGAGGAAAACAAATATAACCTAATGATCTCAAACAAACCAAATAATAAGTAACCACTCTCACGGAAAACAAAAAAATACATGACAGCTCATCCCCATTACCTCCAGAAATCAGCGTGACAAAGAGTACATGTGATGGCGGTGGTTTGGCTGATTGGGAGACGAGGGAAATGAGTGTTCTTGGCTCCTCACATAGCCGGCGTTCATCCGAAGGGAGCCAATCACCTGCTCGAGCCCGTAGCTGGCCAACCAATCATCTCTTTCTCCCGGCACACACCTATTTACGCACACACGCTTTCACACTGATGGAAAGAAACACATCTGCAGCGGTACCTCTCATTTCCTTTTAAATTCAGGATCTGCAGCCTCTCTGATGATATTTGGACCCATTTCAGTTATTCTCTTGCATTCCGAAGGTTTCCTGTTATCATGTCTTTTTCTTCTTTTGTTTTTGCGTCTACAGAAGAAGGTGGATGGCGGCAGCCTCACTGCAGAGTCCAAGCGTTACATGGAGCGACTGATGAAGCTGGGGAAGAGGAACGGCCTCCACCTGCCCAAAGAGACACAAGAGGTGGCTGATGCTTCCTTATTATCGCTCTTCACTGACAAACATCTCTCTCTGTTTGATGTTATTATTGACACTTTTGGGGGGATATTGTTTGATATAAATTGAATGGACGGCTAAGAGAAATCAGAGTCAGATGAAATGTTTTCAGATAGGAGTGGTCTCTATGGATAAAATCACTGTACATGTCATATTTCCTTTATGATATGGTGTGTTTTTATACTCTATGTAGTATCAGATCTAAATATTTGACTCTGCTGTAACAGGAGATCAAGACCATCAAGAAGAAGCTAAGCAACCTGAGCATTGACTTCAACAAGAACCTGAACGAGGACACGACCAGTCTGTCCTTCACCAGAGACGAGCTGGGTGAGTCCCGAACCCCTCGGCCCGTCCCACCCGGTCTCCCTCTCTCCGTGTGTTAACACATGCGGTGGTGTGGCTTTCAGGCGGCCTCCCCGAGGACTTCCTGAGCTCCCTGGAGAAGGACGGAGAGACGCTGAAGGTCACCCTGAAGTATCCTCATTACTTCCCCACCATGAAGAAATGCTTCGTCCCAGAGACCCGCCAGAAGCTGGAGGAGGCCTTCAACTCCCGCTGCAAGGAGGTGAGACAGGAAGTAAACAGACCAGCTCCACTCTAAGAGCGCTAGATGTTCAGATGATGCGAGAGGCGGTTAGTGCAGGTTTCACGTCCCACATCATGACGATCTGATCGGAGAAAGTTTGCCTTTAGAGCAGAGCTGATCACCAGAAGAGCTTGAGTTATTTATAGGTCAGAGTTTGGATTTATTTTCACAGTGAAGACTCTGAGGATAAACATGTGAATTTAAAGAAAAACTTCAATATATATCCTTTTCAAAAATGTTTGCTTCTATACTTTAATCGGCGTCATTGGTAACTTCATGCTGTGTCTGATGTTGGTATGTCGTGAAAGAGGGGAATTTAAACTACTTGGTGAGGGTTTTATAGATTACATGTTTGTGCATTTTCTGACCAAATGAGAATCTTCCTTCTCACAAAAATATGACTGTTTTTTCTTGTTTTTGTTGTGTAGAATAAAGAGACTATAGCTGCATTTCGTTGCGCAACCATGTGTTGTACAATAACAATAAATGAACCTTTTGAATTAGAAAATTAAACGACGACTCTATAAATAGTCAATTTCAGATTCTGAAATGTGAAAACTCTGCTGCTATTTCTCAAAAAGCAGTTTGAAGACGTCTCGTTCTGATCTGGGAAACTAAAGAGGGGCAAGTTTCTCTATTTGAAACAATCTACTGAAAATAGTTGTTAAACTCATTCCAGTTTACAACAGCATATTTTGGTAGTTTTGTCCACCATCAGTTGTAACAACACTGTACTCCACAAGTTCACCTGGTAACGCGGTGACATCACGGTGTCTGACAGGTGGACAAACCCGAGCAGTAAACTGGAACTGTCCATTAAAAAGGGCTTCCCCTCCCCCGCGTGTGCTTTCAGGAGAACTCGGCCATCCTGAAGGAGCTGGTGGAGCTCCGGGCTCAGAAAAGCTCCATGCTGGGCTTCACCACACACGCCGACTTCGTCCTGGAGATGAACATGGCCAAGTCTGGGAAGAAGGTGGCGGGCTTCCTGGGTGAGTGTCTTCACGGCCTCTGAAGTTACACCTGCATGCTCCGATAACTGCAGAGAAACCTGTGTGTGGAAACAAGGCGCCTAAGGGAGGTAACGCAAAGAATCAATTCAGCATCGTATCAAGGATTAAACATTAATGAGAAGCACTCAACTATAAGAGAAATGGGGGAATAAGAATATGGAAGTTTCAGATGATGATTTACCGAACACCCACTGAGCTCAGACATGGGCGCAGTTCTCATTTCAATATCCGATTTCTGTTTCTTTTGTTGCACTGAAGATGAAAAGTAAACGGTACAAAATTGAGAAATTATATAATTTGACGTACATCATGTTTTTTGGAAATCTCCGAAAACATCTGTGTTTTGGGAAAAAGGTTTGTAAAGTGCTCCTGTAAATTCTGTGATGGGAAGTGACAGATGTTTGGTAAGAATAATGTTTGTAGGAAGTCAAAAAGCCAAAGTTAGAGCCACCGACAAAGAACCAACGGCTGACAACTTGAGACTACATGAAGCGCATCTGAGTCCAATGCTGAGTGGAAGGTTCAAACAGAAAATGTTCCTCTTTATACAGTCATGAGATTTAGACACGTGGGCTTAGTCGGTGTGCTCTGTGATTCTGTGATGCGTCACCTGCAGAGGAAAACTCCCCTCTGACTCGGTTGTGTCGTTTCAGAGGAGCTGGCTCGTAAGCTGAAGCCTCTGGGCGATGAAGAGCGCTCGGTCATCCTCAAGCTGAAGGAGAAGGAGTGCCAGAAGAGGAGTCTGCCCTTCAACGGAGAGCTGCATGCCTGGGACACCCGCTACTTCATGACCCAGGTAAGAGCTGCTGCTACAGGGACGTTCACAGAGATCAGCTATTGTGAAGTAAGACGAGATGGAGCTGCAGCGACGAAGAGGTCCTCTTCCAAAAAGACAAATTAACGCTGAACTCTATTAAATGATTTTTGATTGATATTTATAGATCTACAGAACACAGCACTAAAAGTTAGTTTGTACTGATGTAATTTCATTTTTTTTATAAAGAGTCTAATTGTATAAGTTTGAAGGACAAAGAAAAATATTTAGTTATTTAATTAAATTATTATATATCTTTTAAATTAATCAATTAATTTCCTCCTCATGTTCTCCCTCTTCCTTGTCCTCCTCCCCTCCTAACCTTTGTCTTTTTCCTCCTGCTTTTCTTCTCTCTGCTCCTCCTTCCTTTGTCTTATTCCTCCTCCCTCCTCCTCCTCTCAGGTGGAGGAGACTCAGTACGCAGTGGATCAGAACCTGTTGAAGGAGTACTTCCCCATGGAGGTGGTGACTCTGGGCCTGTTGGACATCTACCAGGAGCTGCTGGGTCTGTCCTTCGAGCTGGTGGACGGAGCCTCCGTGTGGCACCCGGACGTCACTCTGTACTGTGTGAAGGACCGCAGCAGTGGTCAGGTGGTCGGCCAGTTCTACCTGGACCTCTTCCCCAGGTGAGGACAGGGCGGCACACGGCTCCTATTTATTTAGGGTGGATATTTAGATGCGGGTCTCCAGGTGTCCTCCTCTTCCTTCTCTTCCTGTACTTCCCCTCTAACCACTTTCTTCCTCCTCCTACTTCTTCCTTCCTCTTCTTTTTTTCTTCCCCTCCTCCTGGTCTGCCTTTCTTCCTACCATCCTCCTCCTTCTCTTCCTTTTCTCCACCTACCTACTTTCTTCCTCCTCAATCTCCTACTTCTCTTCCTCTTCTCCCTCTCAAGCCTCTTCCCCCTCCCTTCCTCCTTCTTCTTCTAGTCCACCTCCTTCGCCCCTCTTTGTCTTTTTCCTCCTCCTCCTTCTATTTCCCCCTCCCTCGTCCAACTCCTTCTCCTCCTCTTTGTCTTATTACTCCTCCGCTGCTTTTTCCTCCACCTCCTCCTAAATGTGCAGATGTGAGTGTCCAGCTCAGTGTCTCCTCTCTCACCTGTCCCCCTGTAGGGAGGGGAAGTACGGCCATGCCGCCTGCTTCGGCCTGCAGCCCGGCTGTCTGCTGCGCGACGGCACCCGTCAGATGTCGGTGGCGGCCATGGTGGCCAACTTCAGCAAGCCGACAGCCGACGCCCCGTCGCTCCTGCAGCACGACGAGGTGGAGACGTACTTCCACGAGTTCGGACACGTCATGCACCAGCTCTGCGCCGAGGTACCACAATGTCAACCCCTCACTTGTAGTTACTGTTGCTAGTCAGGCCGTCTGAGAGGACCACTCTATATGACTGAATGGTCTTTCATGCTTTTATTTTGTAGAAAGTCCTCTTTACAAATAGATGTTGTTTTAGTTTTGTACGTGGAGAACAAAACGCTGCACAAAGATCAGGACAGAGGTGCTTAACCTACTTAAGCACCTCAGCTCAGCTTTAGTGGCAGCAAAATTGTGCAATTAAAGAGTGTAACGATCTGGAAGTCAGTGCACTTCCTGTGAGCTGGTTCCTGAGTGTGCGTGTGCTTGCAGGCGGACTACGCCATGTTCAGCGGGACTCACGTGGAGCGGGACTTTGTGGAGGCTCCGTCTCAGATGTTGGAGAACTGGGTCTGGGAGAGGGAGCCCCTACAGAGAATGTCCAAGCACTACAAGACCGGCAACGCCATCCCAGAGGAGCTGCTCGACAAACTCATCAAGTCCCGCCTCGCCAACACCGGTGGGTACCACACAGGAAGTAGTACCTTCGTACCGGTTCTACCACCGCTCAGTCTCGATAGCTGTGTTTAACGTTGAGATACTAGCGGTTAACGTTGACTGTGACTCTCCCGCAGGTCTGTTTAACTTGAGGCAGATCGTTCTGGCTAAAGTGGACCAGGCTTTGCACACCAGGAACGGACTGGATGCTGCGGAGGAGTACGGACGACTCTGTCAGGAAGTCCTGGGAATCCCTGCCTCATCAGGTCACTTTTGAAATGCTTTACATACTGTACATTCTCCTTCTTCAACACAAACCACACAGCCAGGCTTCCTTTTCTCTCTGGTGACTGTGACGATGCTCCCAAATATCAATGTCATTCCTCAACTGATGATTATGAGTATTGCTGTTTTTGGTAGCAGCACTACTCTGAAGCACAAAGCTATGCTCAACGTGCTGTTCGTTGCATTATTCTTTGAAACGCCAGTGGGTGTACAAACACAATGTACTACTTTATCCCTTTATAAAAGCCCATTAAAGAAATGCATTACAAACAAACAAAGGTTTAATGTCCTGCAAAATATTTACTCAAATGTTGATTTTTTTTTTTAAGATGTCCGGTTTCTAAAGCATTTAAAAGCAAATTGCCCGTCTTTGTAAAATCCTTCTACATGTAAATAGTGTTTTTATCAGCAAACTATTTGTGACAGTCACGTCTGAAAAGCCTCCTAGTTACAAAAATCCAGATGCACACGACCAAGCGCCGCTGCCTTGCGGAAGCCTTGATGAGTTAATGAATGAATGAACTACTTTTCTGGCGAGTGCACCAGTATAAACAAAGCTTGTGGCCCTTCAGGCTGGAGTCCATCTCATCACACAGAAAGGGGCTCCACCTAGTGGCCCGCTTTAGAACTACAATATAACTACAACCAGTTCGGTGAAGCTGCACTGACATTTTGATCTGAAAGTTTATATTCCAGCAGAAATGAAGGTAGTATGTTTCCCCTAGCATTGTATTAGGGGAGCAGCTGTGTGACCTGTGGGAAATAAAGCCTGCTGATGAAACAGTTTCTACAGGAAGTCATTTTGGAGGGCAAATGAAAGCGTTTTGTAGTCCACGCCTCCATACGTCAGCCTCACTGCATCTTGGTTTCCATCCTCTGATCTCCCTGACCTTTGACCTCTCTGCAGGAACCAACATGCCGGCGACCTTCGGGCACCTGGCCGGCGGTTACGATGCTCAGTACTACGGTTACCTGTGGAGCGAGGTGTTCTCCATGGACATGTTCTTCGCTCGCTTCAAACAGGAAGGAATCATGAACCCGAAGGTCAGCTGAGGAGAACAATACTGTTGAGAATAATCAGCGGGTGAAATGTATGATGGGTAGGAAAATATCAGCTGATTTCTCATAAACAAACTGATGGAATCTGACTGAATTATAACAAGCAACCAAAGGCAGCGCTGGATAGTCACTCAGTACATTTACTCAAGTATTGTACCCGAGTACAAACTGAGATATTTGAACTTTATTTGAGTATTTCCATATTCTACGACTACTTAATACTACTCCACTACATCTCAGATGGACATTTTACAGCACTACATGTTTCTAACAGCTTTGCAGATTCCAATATATGATGCAACATGTAATCAATAAATAAATGGTTATTATTATTATTATAGGTTAAGATAAAAATGTAGGAGATATCGAAGCAGGAGATAAAGTAAAGAAGTTGACCTTTAACAGCTGCAACATTAAAGTAATAAACCGTCATTACTCTGCATAATAAGTACTTTTAGTAGTTTAAGTATATTTTGATGCTAATACTTTTTAACTTTTGTACTTTAACTTTAATATGCAAGTACATTTTGAATGCAGGACTTTTACGTGTAACAGAGGTATAATATCGGAGTACTTCTTCGTTATTGATCACAGGTCCGGTTAGAGCAGCCGGTGTTAATAAGATCAAAGCGTTAACAGTCATGTATGAGAACAACAGGAATCAGGACAGCTGAGGGGAAAATTATCTTTTCAGAAACCGTCTCCAAATGTCAAACAGTTTGACATGTTGTGAGTGAGACTGGAGTGATCATCCAGGTTTGAGAGGATTCATTTCTCTCTCCTCCACGCTTCTTCATCCACCATCTCCTCTGATACTTTGTCTTCTCCACCGACATCGCAACAGAAGTTAACATAGAAACAAACTGGTTTTCTGTTGTGGTTCAGAAAAACCTAATGTTTCTTGTATGTAACGACAGGACTCTAAAACATTCTGTCATTCAGTGTTTTCTCCTTTTAGAATGTCAAGATGTTGGTGGAAACTAACTTATTGCGTTACATGCGGAGCCTTTTTCCCTAATATGTTATAATCTTTTCAAAATATTTGAATTCATACATTTATAATCTAGATTTTGTTATTCTAGTGTTTTTTGGGACAAGATAAGATAAAAGTGTATTTATTGTGTGGCAGTGCATAGAATGAAAGAGTGCAAAAAAAGCCAATATATAAACAATACAGGTCATTGATAAGATATTTAGGAAAACCCTCTCAGATGTTTCAGATGGATATCGGTGTTTAGCCTAGCTTAGCACAAAGACTAGAAGCAGGGGGAAACTGTTAGCCTAAAGATACAGAGGCACTTCAAAGCAGATTTTGACTGACTGTGAATCGCTGTCTCCTGATTGGTCCTCCAGGTGGGTCTGGACTACAGGAAGTTCATTCTGGGACCCGGTGGCTCCGAGGACGCCTCCGAGATGCTGAGGAAGTTCCTCGGGAGGGAACCGAAACAGGAAGCGTTCCTGCTGAGTAAAGGACTGACGGTGGAGCAGGACGCTAGCACGCCGTGTCCCTGCTGACCAATCGCAGCAGCCGTCTCCACCACCCCGCCCCTCCTGCAGTGACAAAGGACTGAGGTTTTCTAGAAAAAAACAACCAGTAAAATGATGCCCGACGTAGAGGAAAACATTAGCATAAATAAAAAAAGATTTGAGGTGAAGTCGTCTTCTGTGTCTGAATCAGTGACATTACATGAAAACATTTAGTGACAGTTCAACGTTCATGTCTGACCCAAAAATCATCCAAACCATGACGCGGACCAGCTGGTTTTGCTTTCATGCGAAAATGAAAGTCTGTAAAATGTCCATGACTACTCATAAGTCACCAGTTCGTTCTTTGTATTTCTGACGCTGAGTCGCTGCTCAGTGAGTGTTTGCTGTTATTCATTTTCAACAGAAGCCTCAGACCTCCAGTAAAAAAACAAATCAAACATAACTGATAGTATCCAAAGATCAGGTCACAAGTGCACAATACGTCATATTATAATATGATATATAATAATTCCTATCTGCGGCCAAATGATTCACCAAACTACTGAAATTTGAAAGATTAACTGAAGGTATTGTACATATTTAAAGTTTTGGTTGAAAACAATCCTAAATAGGGGGAAAATAGGCAAATTGATGCTGTATTTGCAAACCAAGCATTGTCTTGGCCCTCCCACCTCCACTACACCAATGTCTCAACTAGGGGTGATCAAAGAGATGCATACTAAACACAAAACAAGGTTTAAGTGGTTTGTCAACCGTTATCATTTCATAAAGAGGTCATTCTTTACCTTCAGGTTATTTTATAAGTAGTAAATCTCTCTGCTGTCGGAATGTGGAGGTCCAGTTTGGTGGATAAGTCACACTCTGTCTGTGTACCTTATCAATTACTTTTTACAATCGGTTCAGTAGTTCACTCTTTTAATATTATCAGCATCCAGATGAAGAAAGTTGCTATACAATAGAGCGAGGAGTCACTTGGTAGCAGTAGTAAGTCATTCCCCTTAGCTCCCCAACTTCCTGCACCCCAACATCTGCTGCCATCACCCCTGGCTCCTGTGCCTCCGTCTCCAGCCACAGCAGCCTGGCATCAGGGTCTTCATCAGAGAACTGGAGCAGAGACCCTGAGCTCCGCAACACCTTCAAACACTGCTTCAGCACCTGATTGGCCTTCCATTTCCCTTCCGTAGACCTCAACGGCGTCTGTGGTGCCCTTATCAACTATAAGGTCCACACTGCTACAACCGTAGTGCTTGTGGAGCTGTGTGCAGTCCAGCTCTACGAACTCCAGCCGAGAGGAAAGATTGTGAGGTTGGATGGCTTTGGTTTGGACGTGTTCCTGCATTAGTCGCACAGCTATGGGGGAAATGTCTGCACAAGTGACCCGGACCAGGAGAGGAGAGTGTCTGTAAATACAGGGCCCTAAAGCAGAAGTGCCACAGCCCATATCCAGGACTTGGAGCAAACCGTCTGGGTGGGGCTTGGTCTGCAAGAGGGGCATAATGAAGTCCTGGACAGCATCGAAGCCAAAGAACCACTCAAAGTGTTTGAAGGTGTTTGTGCTAGTTGTAAATTAATTAGCTATGTAAAGTTTGAGGATTTACTCTAACTTCCTACATTTTTATGCTCTCATTCACTCACACATCTCTCGCTCTCTGGCTCCTACTCTATCAGCTGACAGTGGGCGATTTCGCCACAGCCTCCCTCAGCCAATCATCAAACTTTAAAGACCTGTTCTCTTCTGTGCAGTCAGCTGTCATTTCAGCACAAACCGATGTGACCCTCCTCCCCATTCATCATCACATCATTATGATTCATTATGATTGTTATAATTAAATTGGCAAGAATTATGCAAATCTATTATGAAATCTAAAGCTTTCCCTATTTTAATTATATCAACATGTAATATTATATTTATCAATCCCTAACAGTACTAACAGCCTTTGAGTCAAATGAAAATCAAGAAGATATAAAATGATCACTTGCACAATATTTATTGTATATTAATTGTCGTACATTGTCAGATTTTTTAACTATATCAGAAATATGATATTGTTTCCAATACAAAGACATATTTAGAAAGTTTGTCACACATTTATTTGTATTGTGCTCCTCTGTAAACAGTATACATACAGTACATACAGTTTACATGAACATGCTGTGTTCTATGTGACAAATGCATCTGTCTCCTTCTTGACTTGTGAGCAGATGCAAAGAGCTGCTGACGGCTTCCTGTGTGTGTGAGGAGCTTCCCAAACCCACCAGCACAGAAGAAGCAGACGGAGACAAACTACGTCCTGTGTCCCGGTGGGGACGGGACCCTCCTCGTCCTCGCGGCTGGTGGGTGGAGCGGGTGGTGTCGGAGGGTGGGAGGGGCAGGGAGGACGTCACCGTACTCACTGGGTCTCAGACTCTCTGGGGTGCTGAGAGTGGTTCAGTGGTCTGTGGTGGGTCTGGGTCTTCCTGGGATGATGGATTTGGTTGACGTCCACTCTCAGTTGCCCCAGGAGTGAGAAAAAAGCACAGAGGAGTCCTGCCCTGTGAGACACAAACACAAGAGATGAATACTTTTAACTCAACTATACAACCTTTACATTGTTCAATGATGGAATCTTATTACTGATACTTCTGTCGTCTTAGTGAGGGATTACTTACTCAGCCCACTGAAAGAAAGGCGATCGCCGCTCTCCATCTGGTCCTGTGGTCCTCCGTCCTTCTCATCTGGTCCTGTGGTCCTCCGTCCTTCTCATCTGGTCCTGTGGTCCTCCGTCCTTCTCATCTGGTCCTGTGGTCTCTGTTGTCTAGGAGATCCAGGATGTTGCTTCCTGTGTTACAGCCATCGATACCTGAGTAAAAGAGACTTGGAAAACTTTTCTTAACGTTAGTAATTTTTACCATACCTCTCAGCCCCAAAGTGGGTCAATCCAACGGCCCCAGTGCAAGGCGCTACATGGGGTGTCATCAGCCCTGCCAGATGCAAAGGCTACCATGAGAACCACTGGTCCTGCTTCGATGTGGACTCAGTGGTTGCTCCGATGACGTTTCTGGGAGGATTGATCCATCCAGCATGCATATACGAGTAGATACTATAGAAAAGCCCCAGTGCAAGACACTACATGGGGTGTCACTAGCTCAGCCAGACTCAAAGGCCGGCCCTCAAGAATATAGAAAGGTTGAGCTGTGACAAAATGAAGACATACTACAGAAAAGCCCCAGTGCAAGGCGCTACATGGGGTGTCATCAGCCCTGCCAGATGCAAAGGCTACCATGAGAACCACTGGTCCTGCTTCGATGTGGACTCAGTGGTTGCTCCGATGACGTTTCTGGGAGGATTGTCAGCCCGTCCCATCGTCGACTCAATCCTAGCCGCTGTCTTCGGACCACCTCCGTCTCTTCATAGCAGCCTCCTGCTCGTCGTCGCGCTCTTCCCTGCGTCGTTTTGTGGAAGAGCCGAGGCCAGAAGTTGAGGGAACTACTGCATCCGTGAGCTCTTCTGAAGAATCTTCCAAGACGTCTTCAACAACACAATACAAATACCCGTACCTCTCCAAATTACGATCAAAAGCAGCTTCGAAAGCATCATAATCAAAATAACAAGAGTAAAGAGGAGAGAAAATAGCAGTGTTGGGAGCAGGGAAGTGAACACTGTAGTGAGAAATCCAGCAACGAACAAAGCCTTGTTGTCCCTCCATCACAAAGTGTGGTGGTGGGAACTGCAGCTCACCCTCAGCCTCCTGAAGCCCGTCCACATGATCCGCACCAACGCCAACCTCTTCCTCCTCGTCCTCAAGAATGACCGGGTCGTCGGGCAAAAGGGCGGCATCAGGGCGGACTGAGGTAGGAAGAAAAACATTTATTTAAAAAAAAGTCACATCCACAAGCCACCAACTAACACAAAGCCACCGCTAGTCTGATTCAAAAGGCAACTATTTCAGTATTTATCAGGAGCAAATTATGAATTATGAATCGCGGTTAGCATTTCTGCATTAACGGCAATGTTAATATTAGCTTAGAAGCTAGCTAGTCAAAAGGTTTGATGCGCAGAGACCCGTGTGCGCAATTACACACGCCAAAACGTGCGTCCCTGCCGTCAATTCAGGCGCTAGTAGCAACATGGTTTCTGCAAAATATCCACAGTGAAATATGTGCGTCTTGTCACCTCAAACTAATTTATTTAATTTGGTCCGCTGCATGACAAACCACTTTACAGATAAAACTACATGACCCACAAATCACAATGTTATGATGACACTAACATGACTTTGGTTTTTAGGTCCATTAACTGTCAGACATTTACATTCACTAACGTTAACGTTACATCTCTTTCATTCAGGCTCATAACAATATTGATCCGTTGGTGCATTTTAATGAATATCTTGACGCTAGCTCTCAAATGGGCCTTCTTTTAGCTATATCTTGCCATGGTGATAGGAAGAGTTCTATTTCTATAATGGTGGAGGCGCCATTTTGTTTCCGAGATTGTCAACACAAAAATCGACGATTTGATCCCCTCAAACAAAAATAACGGTGTTTTCATGTCCCTACACATGTGTTAACACATTCCACACCTATTTCGAAGAAGAAAGTCCAGTCTTAACATGTATTGTTTGACACCAGAAACTGTGAGTGGCCTCACAATCTGAGTTTTTCTAATAGCTAGCTTAAATGCTGAACATTCTTTAGCTTAATATTTAGCTTAATATTCTTAATTTAACGTAATTAAACGCACGTTTTGTACTGAAATGGCCTTTTATGGAGTCAAGGAACATTAATAAACACATTTGGCATGAAATTCAAAAATAAATAAAAATGTTTTACCTGTAGGTCTGAAGATCTGGTCTGGTCTGCCCACCGGGGCCGGGGGTCCACTGGAAGCCATTATATCCAACAGGTATTGTTTGCTGTAGGTATTCAACTCAGTTCGCCAACAGTTTGTTTTGGAGGTGATCAGATGTCTGAGAGCTCAATCTTGTAGGTGCAGCAGGTAAACTTCAAGTGCAACTCAGAAACGCCGTTTTTTGATGACGTCACTATTATGCGGCCACGCCCCCTCCACTAACGCAGGCATGCGTGTGTGAGAGAGATTTTATTTTATAGTAAATTGTGTAAATGTAAATAGTTTGGACTGTGTGTGTGTTTACAATAGGTGTTTCCATAAATCCGTGATTTGTGTGTGATCTGTGATGATAAACTTCACATCATCTTGACCCAGAGCATACATACAAGGTTCAACCAAGAATGAAACATGTCAGCAGTTTCATTTGTGTTGTTGTTGATTTAGATATAACATACTGAATAGAAAGGCAGTAGACATGAGTAGACATGAACTAAACTAAACTTGAATCACTGCATGCTTCCAACGACATCATGCAAAGATTGCACAATTCATGAAACCCAAATTTATCGCATTTAATTGAGTACCATGTGGGGCTTTTTATTTGTCACTGGATGATACCGAGCAGCCCTCGTCTGTTATTGTATTGCTTTGTGAAGTAATAAAATCACAGTTTTATTTTTGAATTGTTATTAATATTCAACTTTATTTGCACATAGTGAGAAGATCACTTTGTGGTGCATTTTGCGACATATTTCTAAAAACAAGGGACACTAATGATGCATGTATGTCATCTGGACAACCTCCACATGATGGCAGTATTGTAACTTCATTCACTTTTTATTCACTGATATATTTTTGCCAACAGATGGCACCACAGTCTCACTTGCAGTACTACTAGTAAGACGCACTCTTTTCTTCTTCCAAACACAATCATCCCATCTCCCCAATTAAGCAAGACAACACTGTGCGGGGTGAAACTGTAACATTAACTCAGACTGCAGACTGTGTTGAAAGTAAGACAGTATTGTTCTCAGCCGTGACCTCATTTTACACGTTTAGTCTGTTGCTCATTATCAGTCGGTGGGATAAGTCTGGGAGCAGGAAGGGTGGGAGAGTCTTCCTCTCGCTTTACTGTCAAACGTCTGTGTGTGATCATAACAATCCAACTGAGAGCTGGACTCAGATTTATATCCGATATCATGCAAATTGAACACTGATTTGAAACAGCGTCTCCCCCCTGAACCAAATGTATTTACAAAACTCTCAGTTTAACTGATGTGGTGTTATATTATGAGTTCTGAAAATACTATAAGGTCACTAATGACTGTTGCTAATTGCAACAGCTTAGTACCACAGTCACATTTATATCATATTAATACAATCAGTGATAGCTGAATACTTGAAATGCTGTAGAAAAGTGAGCCTATATGTGATAATGATAAATGCTAAAACAGTGAACATATCTATTTAAAGGTTACATTTAAACACTCGCCGCCCATAAACTACCGGTCATACCAGACCAAGTAAGCCTGTAGCAGAAAACCCCTGAATGTATTGAATTAATGGTGTCTTTTATTGGTGAAGAATTGACTCATTTGTAAGGGATATAATGTTTTATTTCTTGATTCAAAAGCCTTGTAGTCTGGCATGAAAATAGTTTGGAATCTTGGCCACTCATGTGGGTCGGTTTCTTATGCTCCTGTATTGTTCTTATTTATTTTGCAGTCTTCTCTTGTTTTTAGACCTTACTAATCAGATTGTAAATACTCTTCAAAAAACATTGAGAAAAGAATCATCAGCATTAGTGGCTCACGATTGTAAAACCAGCAATGCATTCCAATACAGAGGAACTGTTCTTCATGTATAGCTAGTATTTCTAAGGTTTCTCTGGAAACGGCCACAGTGAGATGATGATTGATATGCATTTATCCAACATTCCAGATGTTGTGTACATAATTACCTGTTTCTGAAGTAACCTGTGGAAAATAAACGAATGCTCTTCAGCAAAAACCCTCCTGTCTTCATTTCATCCTCTGGGTTTCTCTTTTCAAACCAGTGCAGTTAATGAAGAACACAGTTCAGTACAACATGGACGGCCCAAGGTACAGGGCAACAGCATGTGTATCAAGGCTGCATTGTTTCCAGTATAAGAGATGTATACACATGTATATTATCCACTATAATGACTTTAATGCCCACTTGCTGTTAGATCATGCTGCTGTATGTACAAATGTCCCCAAACCTGAAGGATTACATGTGTTCTGATGTGTGAAGTAGGTAAGGTTGTGCAGACACAGTACTGCAAGATCTTAAAGAAATCCTGTCTGGGTCCACCTTCAGGCCACAATTCACTTTTTGTTTTGGTTTAGTTCTTTGCAGAGTGGTATCCAAGAATAGCAATGTTTCTTTTCCCTCAATCTTTCATCCTTCAATGTTTTTTGTTTAATGATCATCACATCTTTACTGCCAGCATGGCCTGTTAGTTGTATGTGTGGAGAAAGCATTGTTTTTTCTGTCTAACAAACCCAACTTTATGCTTAATTACCAAATGAAATACTTAGTATTATTCCTGAAGTGTTTACAATCCGTCTTATGTGTTCATCTTCTTACCTCCCTGACGTTGATGCTTTCTCAGAGCTGTTGGATATGTGGCAATGCTTTGATCTGTATATGGACTGATTTAAAATCCTGTGTTCTGCAAAGTAATCCTCATGACTCGGTGTAGCTGCTTGTTGACAGATGCAAAGCTGTTTTAAGCCACTATACATGTTATATTCACTATTTAAGAAGCTTCACAGGAACTCAACATGACTGAAGTTGAACCAAACAAAATCTCACAATACAAACGTGTCACTATATTGGCAATTTCACAATTTATTCATTTAACAAACAGGAGCCTCAGTAGCGTGTGGAAGAACCATACACAGCCACAACAGCCTGGCACCTCCTCATGCGGCCGAAATGAGACGGCCTACGCTACAGAGGACTTCCTGTTTCCTGCCTAGAATGCCTGCTCAGAAGGATTACTGGATACAGATATTAATATACTGTAAAGGTTTTAGTTTTAATCAGTTTTTCAATCATATATTCAATAATTCATTCATAGTTCTTTGTCATAATATAGTTTTTCTAAATTAATAATCAGTTAATAATTCAATCAGTTGCTATGTTAAATAACTAATTTTCAATCATTTATAGTTCTTGTAAATAAAATATATTCATCAATAACTTTTTTATTTCATTCACACACCTATATACATACATATATATATATATATTTCATAAATGTATATATAAATTATAATAATATGAATAATTAAGTTCCCACATTGTTTCCCCTTATTCATTAACGTCACATCTTGTTCCCTTGCACCTACATGTATGTGTCATCAGTTCTGTACTAGTTAACAATCAGTAAAGATTTCAATTATTTATGATTTAGTTATAATTAAATTGGCAAGAATTATGCTGCACGTTGGGGCAGAAATCTAAAGCTTTCCCTATTTTAATTATATCAACATGTAATATTATATTTATCAATCCCTAACAGTACTAACAGCCTTTGATTCAAATGAAAATCAAGAAGATATAAAATGATCACTTGCACAATATTTATTGTATATTAATTGTCGTACATTGTCAGATTTTTTAACTATATCAGAAATATGATATTGTTTCCAATACAAAGACATATTTAGAAAGTTTGTCACACATTTATTTGTATTGTGCTCCTCTGTAAACAGTATACATACAGTACATACAGTTTACATGAACATGCTGTGTTCTATGTGACAAATGCATCTGTCTCCTTCTTGACTTGTGAGCAGATGCAAAGAGCTGCTGACGGCTTCCTGTGTGTGTGAGGAGCTTCCCAAACCCACCAGCACAGAAGAAGCAGACGGAGACAAACTACGTCCTGTGTCCCGGTGGGGACGGGACCCTCCTCGTCCTCACGGCTGGTGGGTGGAGCGGGTGGTGTCGGAGGGTGGGAGGGGCAGGGAGGACGTCACCGTACTCACTGGGTCTCAGACTCTCTGGGGTGCTGAGAGTGGTTCAGTGATCTGTGGTGGGTCTGGGTCTTCCTGGGATGATGGATTTGGTTGACGTCCACTCTCAGTTGCCCCAGGAGTGAGAAAAAAGCACAGAGGAGTCCTGCCCTGTGAGACACAAACACAAGAGATGAATACTTTTAACTCAACTATACAACCTTTACATTGTTCAATGATGGAATCTTATTACTGATACTTCTGTCGTCTTAGTGAGGGATTACTTACTCAGCCCACTGAAAGAAAGGCGATCGCCGCTCTCCATCTGGTCCTGTGGTCCTCCGTCCTTCTCATCTGGTCCTGTGGTCCTCCGTCCTTCTCATCTGGTCCTGTGGTCCTCCGTCCTTCTCATCTGGTCCTGTGGTCTCTGTTGTCTAGGAGATCCAGGATGTTGCTTCCTGTGTTACAGCCATCGATACCTGAGTAAAAGAGACTTGGAAAACTTTTCTTAACGTTAGTAATTATTACCATACCTCTCAGCCCCAAAGTGGGTCAATCCAACGGCCCCAGTGCAAGGCGCTACATGGGGTGTCATCAGCCCTGCCAGATGCAAAGGCTACCATGAGAACCACTGGTCCTGCTTCGATGTGGACTCAGTGGTTGCTCCGATGACGTTTCTGGGAGGATTGATCCATCCAGCATGCATATACGAGTAGATACTATAGAAAAGCCCCAGTGCAAGACACTACATGGGGTGTCACTAGCTCAGCCAGACTCAAAGGCCGGCCCTCAAGAACAAAGAAAGGTTGAGCTGTGACAAAATGAAGACATACTACAGAAAAGCCCCAGTGCAAGGCGCTACATGGGGTGTCATCAGCCCTGCCAGATGCAAAGGCTACCATGAGAACCACTGGTCCTGCTTCGATGTGGACTCAGTGGTTGCTCCGATGACGTTTCTGGGAGGATTGATCATCCAGCATGCATATACGAGTAGATACTATAGAAAAGCCCCAGTGCAAGACACTACATGGGGTGTCACTAGCTCAGCCAGACTCAAAGGCCGGCCCTCAAGAATAAAGAAAGGTTGAGCTGTGACAAAATGAAGACATACTACAGAAAAGCCCCAGTGCAAGGCGCTACATGGGGTGTCATCAGCCCTGCCAGATGCAAAGGCTACCATGAGAACCACTGGTCCTGCTTCGATGTGGACTCAGTGGTTGCTCCGATGACGTTTCTGGGAGGATTGTCAGCCCGTCCCATCGTCGACTCAATCCTAGCCGCTGTCTTCGGACCACCTCCGTCTCTTCATAGCAGCCTCCTGCTCGTCGTCGCGCTCTTCCCTGCGTCGTTTTGTGGAAGAGCCGAGGCCAGAAGTTGAGGGAACTACTGCATCCGTGAGCTCTTCTGAAGAATCTTCCAAGACGTCTTCAACAACACAATACAAATACCCGTACCTCTCCAAATTACGATCAAAAGCAGCTTCGAAAGCATCATAATCAAAATAACAAGAGTAAAGAGGAGAGAAAATAGCAGTGTTGGGAGCAGGGAAGTGAACACTGTAGTGAGAAATCCAGCAACGAACAAAGCCTTGTTGTCCCTCCATCACAAAGTGTGGTGGTGGGAACTGCAGCTCACCCTCAGCCTCCTGAAGCCCGTCCACATGATCCGCACCAACGCCAACCTCTTCCTCCTCGTCCTCAAGAATGACCGGGTCGTCGGGCAAAAGGGCGGCATCAGGGCGGACTGAGGTAGGAAGAAAAACATTTATTTAAAAAAAAGTCACATCCACAAGCCACCAACTAACACAAAGCCACCGCTAGTCTGATTCAAAAGGCAACTATTTCAGTATTTATCAGGAGCAAATTATGAATTATGAATCGCGGTTAGCATTTCTGCATTAACGGCAATGTTAATATTAGCTTAGAAGCTAGCTAGTCAAAAGGTTTGATGCGCAGAGACCCGTGTGCGCAATTACACACGCCAAAACGTGCGTCCCTGCCGTCAATTCAGGCGCTAGTAGCAACATGGTTTCTGCAAAATATCCACAGTGAAATATGTGCGTCTTGTCACCTCAAACTAATTTATTTAATTTGGTCCGCTGCATGACAAACCACTTTACAGATAAAACTACATGACCCACAAATCACAATGTTATGATGACACTAACATGACTTTGGTTTTTAGGTCCATTAACTGTCAGACATTTACATTCACTAACGTTAACGTTACATCTCTTTCATTCAGGCTCATAACAATATTGATCCGTTGGTGCATTTTAATGAATATCTTGAAGCTAGCTCTCAAATGGGCCTTCTTTTAGCTATATCTTGCCATGGTGATAGGAAGAGTTCTATTTCTAAAATGGTGGAGGCGCCATTTTGTTTCCGAGATTGTCAACACAAAAATCGACGATTTGATCCCCTCAAACAAAAATAACGGTGTTTTCATGTCCCTACACATGTGTCAACACATTCCACACCTATTTCGAAGAAGAAAGTCCAGTCTTAACATGTATTGTTTGACACCAGAAACTGTGAGTGGCCTCACAATCTGAGTTTTTCTAATAGCTAGCTTAAATGCTGAACATTCTTTAGCTTAATATTTAGCTTAATATTCTTAATTTAACGTAATTAAACGCACGTTTTGTACTGAAATGGCCTTTTATGGAGTCAAGGAACATTAATAAACACATTTGGCATGAAATTCAAAAATAAATAAAAATGTTTTACCTGTAGGTCTGAAGATCTGGTCTGGTCTGCCCACCGGGGCCGGGGGTCCACTGGAAGCCATTATATCCAACAGGTATTGTTTGCTGTAGGTATTCAACTCAGTTCGCCAACAGTTTGTTTTGGAGGTGATCAGATGTCTGAGAGCTCAATCTTGTAGGTGCAGCAGGTAAACTTCAAGTGCAACTCAGAAACGCCGTTTTTTGATGACGTCACTATTATGCGGCCACGCCCCCTCCACTAACGCAGGCATGCGTGTGTGAGAGAGATTTTATTTTATAGTAAATTGTGTAAATGTAAATAGTTTGGACTGTGTGTGTGTTTACAATAGGTGTTTCCATAAATCCGTGATTTGTGTGTGATCTGTGATGATAAACTTCACATCATCTTGACCCAGAGCATACATACAAGGTTCAACCAAGAATGAAACATGTCAGCAGTTTCATTTGTGTTGTTGTTGATTTAGATATAACATACTGAATAGAAAGGCAGTAGACATGAGTAGACATGAACTAAACTAAACTTGAATCACTGCATGCTTCCAACGACATCATGCAAAGATTGCACAATTCATGAAACCCAAATTTATCGCATTTAATTGAGTACCATGTGGGGCTTTTTATTTGTCACTGGATGATACCGAGCAGCCCTCGTCTGTTATTGTATTGCTTTGTGAAGTAATAAAATCACAGTTTTATTTTTGAATTGTTATTAATAGTCAACTTTGTATGCACATAGTGAGAAGATCACTTTGTGGTGCATTTTGCGAGATATTTCTAAAAACAAGGGACACTAATGATGCATGTATGTCATCTGGACAACCTCCACATGATGGCAGTATTGTAACTTCATTCACTTTTTATTCACTGATATATTTTTGCCAACAGATGGCACCACAGTCTCACTTGCAGTACTACTAGTAAGACGCACTCTTTTCTTCTTCCAAACACAATCATCCCATCTCCCCAATTAAGCAAGACAACACTGTGCGGGGTGAAACTGTAACATTAACTCAGACTGCAGACTGTGTTGAAAGTAAGACAGTATTGTTCTCAGCCGTGACCTCATTTTACACGTTTAGTCTGTTGCTCATTATCAGTCGGTGGGATAAGTCTGGGAGCAGGAAGGGTGGGAGAGTCTTCCTCTCGCTTTACTGTCAAACGTCTGTGTGTGATCATAACAATCCAACTGAGAGCTGGACTCAGATTTATATCCGATATCATGCAAATTGAACACTGATTTGAAACAGCGTCTCCCCCCTGAACCAAATGTATTTACAAAACTCTCAGTTTAACTGATGTGGTGTTATATTATGAGTTCTGAAAATACTATAAGGTCACTAATGACTGTTGCTAATTGCAACAGCTTAGTACCACAGTCACATTTATATCATATTAATACAATCAGTGATAGCTGAATACTTGAAATGCTGTAGAAAAGTGAGCCTATATGTGATAATGATAAATGCTAAAACAGTGAACATATCTATTTAAAGGTTACATTTAAACACTCGCCGCCCATAAACTACCGGTCATACCAGACCAAGTAAGCCTGTAGCAGAAAACCCCTGAATGTATTGAATTAATGGTGTCTTTTATTGGTGAAGAATTGACTCATTTGTAAGGGATATAATGTTTTATTTCTTGATTCAAAAGCCTTGTAGTCTGGCATGAAAATAGTTTGGAATCTTGGCCACTCATGTGGGTCGGTTTCTTATGCTCCTGTATTGTTCTTATTTATTTTGCAGTCTTCTCTTGTTTTTAGACCTTACTAATCAGATTGTAAATACTCTTCAAAAAACATTGAGAAAAGAATCATCAGCATTAGTGGCTCACGATTGTAAAACCAGCAATGCATTCCAATACAGAGGAACTGTTCTTCATGTATAGCTAGTATTTCTAAGGTTTCTCTGGAAACGGCCACAGTGAGATGATGATTGATATGCATTTATCCAACATTCCAGATGTTGTGTACATAATTACCTGTTTCTGAAGTAACCTGTGGAAAATAAACGAATGCTCTTCAGCAAAAACCCTCCTGTCTTCATTTCATCCTCTGGGTTTCTCTTTTCAAACCAGTGCAGTTAATGAAGAACACAGTTCAGTACAACATGGACGGCCCAAGGTACAGGGCAACAGCATGTGTATCAAGGCTGCATTGTTTCCAGTATAAGAGATGTATACACATGTATATTATCCACTATAATGACTTTAATGCCCACTTGCTGTTAGATCATGCTGCTGTATGTACAAATGTCCCCAAACCTGAAGGATTACATGTGTTCTGATGTGTGAAGTAGGTAAGGTTGTGCAGACACAGTACTGCAAGATCTTAAAGAAATCCTGTCTGGGTCCACCTTCAGGCCACAATTCACTTTTTGTTTTGGTTTATTTCTTTGCAGAGTGGTATCCAAGAATAGCAATGTTTCTTTTCCCTCAATCTTTCATCCTTCAATGTTTTTTGTTTAATGATCATCACATCTTTACTGCCAGCATGGCCTGTTAGTTGTATGTGTGGAGAAAGCATTGTTTTTTCTGTCTAACAAACCCAACTTTATGCTTAATTACCAAATGAAATACTTAGTATTATTCCTGAAGTGTTTACAATCCGTCTTATGTGTTCATCTTCTTACCTCCCTGACGTTGATGCTTTCTCAGAGCTGTTGGATATGTGGCAATGCTTTGATCTGTATATGGACTGATTTAAAATCCTGTGTTCTGCAAAGTAATCCTCATGACTCGGTGTAGCTGCTTGTTGACAGATGCAAAGCTGTTTTAAGCCACTATACATGTTATATTCACTATTTAAGAAGCTTCACAGGAACTCAACATGACTGAAGTTGAACCAAACAAAATCTCACAATACAAACGTGTCACTATATTGGCAATTTCACAATTTATTCATTTAACAAACAGGAGCCTCAGTAGCGTGTGGAAGAACCATACACAGCCACAACAGCCTGGCACCTCCTCATGCGGCCGAAATGAGACGGCCTACGCTACAGAGGACTTCCTGTTTCCTGCCTAGAATGCCTGCTCAGAAGGATTACTGGATACAGATATTAATATACTGTAAAGGTTTTAGTTTTAATCAGTTTTTCAATCATATATTCAATAATTCATTCATAGTTCTTTGTCATAATATAGTTTTTCTAAATTAATAATCAGTTAATAATTCAATCAGTTGCTATGTTAAATAACTAATTTTCAATCATTTATAGTTCTTGTAAATAAAATATATTCATCAATAACTTTTTTATTTCATTCACACACCTATATACATACATATATATATATATATATATATTTCATAAATGTATATATAAATTATAATAATATGAATAATTAAGTTCCCACATTGTTTCCCCTTATTCATTAACGTCACATCTTGTTCCCTTGCACCTACATGTATGTGTCATCAGTTCTGTACTAGTTAACAATCAGTAAAGATTTCAATTATTTATGATTTAGTTATAATTAAATTGGCAAGAATTATGCTGCACGTTGGGGCAGAAATCTAAAGCTTTCCCTATTTTAATTATATCAACATGTAATATTATATTTATCAATCCCTAACAGTACTAACAGCCTTTGATTCAAATGAAAATCAAGAAGATATAAAATGATCACTTGCACAATATTTATTGTATATTAATTGTCGTACATTGTCAGATTTTTTAACTATATCAGAAATATGATATTGTTTCCAATACAAAGACATATTTAGAAAGTTTGTCACACATTTATTTGTATTGTGCTCCTCTGTAAACAGTATACATACAGTACATACAGTTTACATGAACATGCTGTGTTCTATGTGACAAATGCATCTGTCTCCTTCTTGACTTGTGAGCAGATGCAAAGAGCTGCTGACGGCTTCCTGTGTGTGTGAGGAGCTTCCCAAACCCACCAGCACAGAAGAAGCAGACGGAGACAAACTACGTCCTGTGTCCCGGTGGGGACGGGACCCTCCTCGTCCTCACGGCTGGTGGGTGGAGCGGGTGGTGTCGGAGGGTGGGAGGGGCAGGGAGGACGTCACCGTACTCACTGGGTCTCAGACTCTCTGGGGTGCTGAGAGTGGTTCAGTGATCTGTGGTGGGTCTGGGTCTTCCTGGGATGATGGATTTGGTTGACGTCCACTCTCAGTTGCCCCAGGAGTGAGAAAAAAGCACAGAGGAGTCCTGCCCTGTGAGACACAAACACAAGAGATGAATACTTTTAACTCAACTATACAACCTTTACATTGTTCAATGATGGAATCTTATTACTGATACTTCTGTCGTCTTAGTGAGGGATTACTTACTCAGCCCACTGAAAGAAAGGCGATCGCCGCTCTCCATCTGGTCCTGTGGTCCTCCGTCCTTCTCATCTGGTCCTGTGGTCCTCCGTCCTTCTCATCTGGTCCTGTGGTCCTCCGTCCTTCTCATCTGGTCCTGTGGTCTCTGTTGTCTAGGAGATCCAGGATGTTGCTTCCTGTGTTACAGCCATCGATACCTGAGTAAAAGAGACTTGGAAAACTTTTCTTAACGTTAGTAATTATTACCATACCTCTCAGCCCCAAAGTGGGTCAATCCAACGGCCCCAGTGCAAGGCGCTACATGGGGTGTCATCAGCCCTGCCAGATGCAAAGGCTACCATGAGAACCACTGGTCCTGCTTCGATGTGGACTCAGTGGTTGCTCCGATGACGTTTCTGGGAGGATTGATCCATCCAGCATGCATATACGAGTAGATACTATAGAAAAGCCCCAGTGCAAGACACTACATGGG
Organism: Lycodopsis pacificus; assembly: GCA_028022725.1. Taxonomy (NCBI): domain Eukaryota; kingdom Metazoa; phylum Chordata; class Actinopteri; order Perciformes; family Zoarcidae; genus Lycodopsis; species Lycodopsis pacificus. The sequence continues at coordinate 5,410,197 of CM051694.1, read as the reverse complement.
GTGTCACTAGCTCAGCCAGACTCAAAGGCCGGCCCTCAAGAACAAAGAAAGGTTGAGCTGTGACAAAATGAAGACATACTACAGAAAAGCCCCAGTGCAAGGCGCTACATGGGGTGTCATCAGCCCTGCCAGATGCAAAGGCTACCATGAGAACCACTGGTCCTGCTTCGATGTGGACTCAGTGGTTGCTCCGATGACGTTTCTGGGAGGATTGATCATCCAGCATGCATATACGAGTAGATACTATAGAAAAGCCCCAGTGCAAGACACTACATGGGGTGTCACTAGCTCAGCCAGACTCAAAGGCCGGCCCTCAAGAATAAAGAAAGGTTGAGCTGTGACAAAATGAAGACATACTACAGAAAAGCCCCAGTGCAAGGCGCTACATGGGGTGTCATCAGCCCTGCCAGATGCAAAGGCTACCATGAGAACCACTGGTCCTGCTTCGATGTGGACTCAGTGGTTGCTCCGATGACGTTTCTGGGAGGATTGTCAGCCCGTCCCATCGTCGACTCAATCCTAGCCGCTGTCTTCGGACCACCTCCGTCTCTTCATAGCAGCCTCCTGCTCGTCGTCGCGCTCTTCCCTGCGTCGTTTTGTGGAAGAGCCGAGGCCAGAAGTTGAGGGAACTACTGCATCCGTGAGCTCTTCTGAAGAATCTTCCAAGACGTCTTCAACAACACAATACAAATACCCGTACCTCTCCAAATTACGATCAAAAGCAGCTTCGAAAGCATCATAATCAAAATAACAAGAGTAAAGAGGAGAGAAAATAGCAGTGTTGGGAGCAGGGAAGTGAACACTGTAGTGAGAAATCCAGCAACGAACAAAGCCTTGTTGTCCCTCCATCACAAAGTGTGGTGGTGGGAACTGCAGCTCACCCTCAGCCTCCTGAAGCCCGTCCACATGATCCGCACCAACGCCAACCTCTTCCTCCTCGTCCTCAAGAATGACCGGGTCGTCGGGCAAAAGGGCGGCATCAGGGCGGACTGAGGTAGGAAGAAAAACATTTATTTAAAAAAAAGTCACATCCACAAGCCACCAACTAACACAAAGCCACCGCTAGTCTGATTCAAAAGGCAACTATTTCAGTATTTATCAGGAGCAAATTATGAATTATGAATCGCGGTTAGCATTTCTGCATTAACGGCAATGTTAATATTAGCTTAGAAGCTAGCTAGTCAAAAGGTTTGATGCGCAGAGACCCGTGTGCGCAATTACACACGCCAAAACGTGCGTCCCTGCCGTCAATTCAGGCGCTAGTAGCAACATGGTTTCTGCAAAATATCCACAGTGAAATATGTGCGTCTTGTCACCTCAAACTAATTTATTTAATTTGGTCCGCTGCATGACAAACCACTTTACAGATAAAACTACATGACCCACAAATCACAATGTTATGATGACACTAACATGACTTTGGTTTTTAGGTCCATTAACTGTCAGACATTTACATTCACTAACGTTAACGTTACATCTCTTTCATTCAGGCTCATAACAATATTGATCCGTTGGTGCATTTTAATGAATATCTTGAAGCTAGCTCTCAAATGGGCCTTCTTTTAGCTATATCTTGCCATGGTGATAGGAAGAGTTCTATTTCTAAAATGGTGGAGGCGCCATTTTGTTTCCGAGATTGTCAACACAAAAATCGACGATTTGATCCCCTCAAACAAAAATAACGGTGTTTTCATGTCCCTACACATGTGTCAACACATTCCACACCTATTTCGAAGAAGAAAGTCCAGTCTTAACATGTATTGTTTGACACCAGAAACTGTGAGTGGCCTCACAATCTGAGTTTTTCTAATAGCTAGCTTAAATGCTGAACATTCTTTAGCTTAATATTTAGCTTAATATTCTTAATTTAACGTAATTAAACGCACGTTTTGTACTGAAATGGCCTTTTATGGAGTCAAGGAACATTAATAAACACATTTGGCATGAAATTCAAAAATAAATAAAAATGTTTTACCTGTAGGTCTGAAGATCTGGTCTGGTCTGCCCACCGGGGCCGGGGGTCCACTGGAAGCCATTATATCCAACAGGTATTGTTTGCTGTAGGTATTCAACTCAGTTCGCCAACAGTTTGTTTTGGAGGTGATCAGATGTCTGAGAGCTCAATCTTGTAGGTGCAGCAGGTAAACTTCAAGTGCAACTCAGAAACGCCGTTTTTTGATGACGTCACTATTATGCGGCCACGCCCCCTCCACTAACGCAGGCATGCGTGTGTGAGAGAGATTTTATTTTATAGTAAATTGTGTAAATGTAAATAGTTTGGACTGTGTGTGTGTTTACAATAGGTGTTTCCATAAATCCGTGATTTGTGTGTGATCTGTGATGATAAACTTCACATCATCTTGACCCAGAGCATACATACAAGGTTCAACCAAGAATGAAACATGTCAGCAGTTTCATTTGTGTTGTTGTTGATTTAGATATAACATACTGAATAGAAAGGCAGTAGACATGAGTAGACATGAACTAAACTAAACTTGAATCACTGCATGCTTCCAACGACATCATGCAAAGATTGCACAATTCATGAAACCCAAATTTATCGCATTTAATTGAGTACCATGTGGGGCTTTTTATTTGTCACTGGATGATACCGAGCAGCCCTCGTCTGTTATTGTATTGCTTTGTGAAGTAATAAAATCACAGTTTTATTTTTGAATTGTTATTAATAGTCAACTTTGTATGCACATAGTGAGAAGATCACTTTGTGGTGCATTTTGCGAGATATTTCTAAAAACAAGGGACACTAATGATGCATGTATGTCATCTGGACAACCTCCACATGATGGCAGTATTGTAACTTCATTCACTTTTTATTCACTGATATATTTTTGCCAACAGATGGCACCACAGTCTCACTTGCAGTACTACTAGTAAGACGCACTCTTTTCTTCTTCCAAACACAATCATCCCATCTCCCCAATTAAGCAAGACAACACTGTGCGGGGTGAAACTGTAACATTAACTCAGACTGCAGACTGTGTTGAAAGTAAGACAGTATTGTTCTCAGCCGTGACCTCATTTTACACGTTTAGTCTGTTGCTCATTATCAGTCGGTGGGATAAGTCTGGGAGCAGGAAGGGTGGGAGAGTCTTCCTCTCGCTTTACTGTCAAACGTCTGTGTGTGATCATAACAATCCAACTGAGAGCTGGACTCAGATTTATATCCGATATCATGCAAATTGAACACTGATTTGAAACAGCGTCTCCCCCCTGAACCAAATGTATTTACAAAACTCTCAGTTTAACTGATGTGGTGTTATATTATGAGTTCTGAAAATACTATAAGGTCACTAATGACTGTTGCTAATTGCAACAGCTTAGTACCACAGTCACATTTATATCATATTAATACAATCAGTGATAGCTGAATACTTGAAATGCTGTAGAAAAGTGAGCCTATATGTGATAATGATAAATGCTAAAACAGTGAACATATCTATTTAAAGGTTACATTTAAACACTCGCCGCCCATAAACTACCGGTCATACCAGACCAAGTAAGCCTGTAGCAGAAAACCCCTGAATGTATTGAATTAATGGTGTCTTTTATTGGTGAAGAATTGACTCATTTGTAAGGGATATAATGTTTTATTTCTTGATTCAAAAGCCTTGTAGTCTGGCATGAAAATAGTTTGGAATCTTGGCCACTCATGTGGGTCGGTTTCTTATGCTCCTGTATTGTTCTTATTTATTTTGCAGTCTTCTCTTGTTTTTAGACCTTACTAATCAGATTGTAAATACTCTTCAAAAAACATTGAGAAAAGAATCATCAGCATTAGTGGCTCACGATTGTAAAACCAGCAATGCATTCCAATACAGAGGAACTGTTCTTCATGTATAGCTAGTATTTCTAAGGTTTCTCTGGAAACGGCCACAGTGAGATGATGATTGATATGCATTTATCCAACATTCCAGATGTTGTGTACATAATTACCTGTTTCTGAAGTAACCTGTGGAAAATAAACGAATGCTCTTCAGCAAAAACCCTCCTGTCTTCATTTCATCCTCTGGGTTTCTCTTTTCAAACCAGTGCAGTTAATGAAGAACACAGTTCAGTACAACATGGACGGCCCAAGGTACAGGGCAACAGCATGTGTATCAAGGCTGCATTGTTTCCAGTATAAGAGATGTATACACATGTATATTATCCACTATAATGACTTTAATGCCCACTTGCTGTTAGATCATGCTGCTGTATGTACAAATGTCCCTAAACCTGAAGGATTACATGTGTTCTGATGTGTGAAGTAGGTAAGGTTGTGCAGACACAGTACTGCAAGATCTTAAAGAAATCCTGTCTGGGTCCACCTTCAGGCCACAATTCACTTTTTGTTTTGGTTTATTTCTTTGCAGAGTGGTATCCAAGAATAGCAATGTTTCTTTTCCCTCAATCTTTCATCCTTCAATGTTTTTTGTTTAATGATCATCACATCTTTACTGCCAGCATGGCCTGTTAGTTGTATGTGTGGAGAAAGCATTGTTTTTTCTGTCTAACAAACCCAACTTTATGCTTAATTACCAAATGAAATACTTAGTATTATTCCTGAAGTGTTTACAATCCGTCTTATGTGTTCATCTTCTTACCTCCCTGACGTTGATGCTTTCTCAGAGCTGTTGGATATGTGGCAATGCTTTGATCTGTATATGGACTGATTTAAAATCCTGTGTTCTGCAAAGTAATCCTCATGACTCGGTGTAGCTGCTTGTTGACAGATGCAAAGCTGTTTTAAGCCACTATACATGTTATATTCACTATTTAAGAAGCTTCACAGGAACTCAACATGACTGAAGTTGAACCAAACAAAATCTCACAATACAAACGTGTCACTATATTGGCAATTTCACAATTTATTCATTTAACAAACAGGAGCCTCAGTAGCGTGTGGAAGAACCATACACAGCCACAACAGCCTGGCACCTCCTCATGCGGCCGAAATGAGACGGCCTACGCTACAGAGGACTTCCTGTTTCCTGCCTAGAATGCCTGCTCAGAAGGATTACTGGATACAGATATTAATATACTGTAAAGGTTTTAGTTTTAATCAGTTTTTCAATCATATATTCAATAATTCATTCATAGTTCTTTGTCATAATATAGTTTTTCTAAATTAATAATCAGTTAATAATTCAATCAGTTGCTATGTTAAATAACTAATTTTCAATCATTTATAGTTCTTGTAAATAAAATATATTCATCAATAACTTTTTTATTTCATTCACACACCTATATACATACATATATATATATATATATAAATTTCATAAATGTATATATAAATTATAATAATATGAATAATTAAGTTCCCACATTGTTTCCCCTTATTCATTAACGTCACATCTTGTTCCCTTGCACCTACATGTATGTGTCATCAGTTCTGTACTAGTTAACAATCAGTAAAGATTTCAATTATTTATGATTTAGTTATAATTAAATTGGCAAGAATTATGCTGCACGTTGGGGCAGAAATCTAAAGCTTTCCCTATTTTAATTATATCAACATGTAATATTATATTTATCAATCCCTAACAGTACTAACAGCCTTTGATTCAAATGAAAATCAAGAAGATATAAAATGATCACTTGCACAATATTTATTGTATATTAATTGTCGTACATTGTCAGATTTTTTAACTATATCAGAAATATGATATTGTTTCCAATACAAAGACATATTTAGAAAGTTTGTCACACATTTATTTGTATTGTGCTCCTCTGTAAACAGTATACATACAGTACATACAGTTTACATGAACATGCTGTGTTCTATGTGACAAATGCATCTGTCTCCTTCTTGACTTGTGAGCAGATGCAAAGAGCTGCTGACGGCTTCCTGTGTGTGTGAGGAGCTTCCCAAACCCACCAGCACAGAAGAAGCAGACGGAGACAAACTACGTCCTGTGTCCCGGTGGGGACGGGACCCTCCTCGTCCTCACGGCTGGTGGGTGGAGCGGGTGGTGTCGGAGGGTGGGAGGGGCAGGGAGGACGTCACCGTACTCACTGGGTCTCAGACTCTCTGGGGTGCTGAGAGTGGTTCAGTGATCTGTGGTGGGTCTGGGTCTTCCTGGGATGATGGATTTGGTTGACGTCCACTCTCAGTTGCCCCAGGAGTGAGAAAAAAGCACAGAGGAGTCCTGCCCTGTGAGACACAAACACAAGAGATGAATACTTTTAACTCAACTATACAACCTTTACATTGTTCAATGATGGAATCTTATTACTGATACTTCTGTCGTCTTAGTGAGGGATTACTTACTCAGCCCACTGAAAGAAAGGCGATCGCCGCTCTCCATCTGGTCCTGTGGTCCTCCGTCCTTCTCATCTGGTCCTGTGGTCCTCCGTCCTTCTCATCTGGTCCTGTGGTCCTCCGTCCTTCTCATCTGGTCCTGTGGTCTCTGTTGTCTAGGAGATCCAGGATGTTGCTTCCTGTGTTACAGCCATCGATACCTGAGTAAAAGAGACTTGGAAAACTTTTCTTAACGTTAGTAATTATTACCATACCTCTCAGCCCCAAAGTGGGTCAATCCAACGGCCCCAGTGCAAGGCGCTACATGGGGTGTCATCAGCCCTGCCAGATGCAAAGGCTACCATGAGAACCACTGGTCCTGCTTCGATGTGGACTCAGTGGTTGCTCCGATGACGTTTCTGGGAGGATTGATCCATCCAGCATGCATATACGAGTAGATACTATAGAAAAGCCCCAGTGCAAGACACTACATGGGGTGTCACTAGCTCAGCCAGACTCAAAGGCCGGCCCTCAAGAACAAAGAAAGGTTGAGCTGTGACAAAATGAAGACATACTGCAGAAAAGCCCCAGTGCAAGGCGCTACATGGGGTGTCATCAGCCCTGCCAGATGCAAAGGCTACCATGAGAACCACTGGTCCTGCTTCGATGTGGACTCAGTGGTTGCTCCGATGACGTTTCTGGGAGGATTGATCATCCAGCATGCATATACGAGTAGATACTATAGAAAAGCCCCAGTGCAAGACACTACATGGGGTGTCACTAGCTCAGCCAGACTCAAAGGCCGGCCCTCAAGAATAAAGAAAGGTTGAGCTGTGACAAAATGAAGACATACTACAGAAAAGCCCCAGTGCAAGGCGCTACATGGGGTGTCATCAGCCCTGCCAGATGCAAAGGCTACCATGAGAACCACTGGTCCTGCTTCGATGTGGACTCAGTGGTTGCTCCGATGACGTTTCTGGGAGGATTGTCAGCCCGTCCCATCGTCGACTCAATCCTAGCCGCTGTCTTCGGACCACCTCCGTCTCTTCATAGCAGCCTCCTGCTCGTCGTCGCGCTCTTCCCTGCGTCGTTTTGTGGAAGAGCCGAGGCCAGAAGTTGAGGGAACTACTGCATCCGTGAGCTCTTCTGAAGAATCTTCCAAGACGTCTTCAACAACACAATACAAATACCCGTACCTCTCCAAATTACGATCAAAAGCAGCTTCGAAAGCATCATAATCAAAATAACAAGAGTAAAGAGGAGAGAAAATAGCAGTGTTGGGAGCAGGGAAGTGAACACTGTAGTGAGAAATCCAGCAACGAACAAAGCCTTGTTGTCCCTCCATCACAAAGTGTGGTGGTGGGAACTGCAGCTCACCCTCAGCCTCCTGAAGCCCGTCCACATGATCCGCACCAACGCCAACCTCTTCCTCCTCGTCCTCAAGAATGACCGGGTCGTCGGGCAAAAGGGCGGCATCAGGGCGGACTGAGGTAGGAAGAAAAACATTTATTTAAAAAAAAGTCACATCCACAAGCCACCAACTAACACAAAGCCACCGCTAGTCTGATTCAAAAGGCAACTATTTCAGTATTTATCAGGAGCAAATTATGAATTATGAATCGCGGTTAGCATTTCTGCATTAACGGCAATGTTAATATTAGCTTAGAAGCTAGCTAGTCAAAAGGTTTGATGCGCAGAGACCCGTGTGCGCAATTACACACGCCAAAACGTGCGTCCCTGCCGTCAATTCAGGCGCTAGTAGCAACATGGTTTCTGCAAAATATCCACAGTGAAATATGTGCGTCTTGTCACCTCAAACTAATTTATTTAATTTGGTCCGCTGCATGACAAACCACTTTACAGATAAAACTACATGACCCACAAATCACAATGTTATGATGACACTAACATGACTTTGGTTTTTAGGTCCATTAACTGTCAGACATTTACATTCACTAACGTTAACGTTACATCTCTTTCATTCAGGCTCATAACAATATTGATCCGTTGGTGCATTTTAATGAATATCTTGACGCTAGCTCTCAAATGGGCCTTCTTTTAGCTATATCTTGCCATGGTGATAGGAAGAGTTCTATTTCTATAATGGTGGAGGCGCCATTTTGTTTCCGAGATTGTCAACACAAAAATCGACGATTTGATCCCCTCAAACAAAAATAACGGTGTTTTCATGTCCCTACACATGTGTTAACACATTCCACACCTATTTCGAAGAAGAAAGTCCAGTCTTAACATGTATTGTTTGACACCAGAAACTGTGAGTGGCCTCACAATCTGAGTTTTTCTAATAGCTAGCTTAAATGCTGAACATTCTTTAGCTTAATATTTAGCTTAATATTCTTAATTTAACGTAATTAAACGCACGTTTTGTACTGAAATGGCCTTTTATGGAGTCAAGGAACATTAATAAACACATTTGGCATGAAATTCAAAAATAAATAAAAATGTTTTACCTGTAGGTCTGAAGATCTGGTCTGGTCTGCCCACCGGGGCCGGGGGTCCACTGGAAGCCATTATATCCAACAGGTATTGTTTGCTGTAGGTATTCAACTCAGTTCGCCAACAGTTTGTTTTGGAGGTGATCAGATGTCTGAGAGCTCAATCTTGTAGGTGCAGCAGGTAAACTTCAAGTGCAACTCAGAAACGCCGTTTTTTGATGACGTCACTATTATGCGGCCACGCCCCCTCCACTAACGCAGGCATGCGTGTGTGAGAGAGATTTTATTTTATAGTAAATTGTGTAAATGTAAATAGTTTGGACTGTGTGTGTGTTTACAATAGGTGTTTCCATAAATCCGTGATTTGTGTGTGATCTGTGATGATAAACTTCACATCATCTTGACCCAGAGCATACATACAAGGTTCAACCAAGAATGAAACATGTCAGCAGTTTCATTTGTGTTGTTGTTGATTTAGATATAACATACTGAATAGAAAGGCAGTAGACATGAGTAGACATGAACTAAACTAAACTTGAATCACTGCATGCTTCCAACGACATCATGCAAAGATTGCACAATTCATGAAACCCAAATTTATCGCATTTAATTGAGTACCATGTGGGGCTTTTTATTTGTCACTGGATGATACCGAGCAGCCCTCGTCTGTTATTGTATTGCTTTGTGAAGTAATAAAATCACAGTTTTATTTTTGAATTGTTATTAATATTCAACTTTATTTGCACATAGTGAGAAGATCACTTTGTGGTGCATTTTGCGACATATTTCTAAAAACAAGGGACACTAATGATGCATGTATGTCATCTGGACAACCTCCACATGATGGCAGTATTGTAACTTCATTCACTTTTTATTCACTGATATATTTTTGCCAACAGATGGCACCACAGTCTCACTTGCAGTACTACTAGTAAGACGCACTCTTTTCTTCTTCCAAACACAATCATCCCATCTCCCCAATTAAGCAAGACAACACTGTGCGGGGTGAAACTGTAACATTAACTCAGACTGCAGACTGTGTTGAAAGTAAGACAGTATTGTTCTCAGCCGTGACCTCATTTTACACGTTTAGTCTGTTGCTCATTATCAGTCGGTGGGATAAGTCTGGGAGCAGGAAGGGTGGGAGAGTCTTCCTCTCGCTTTACTGTCAAACGTCTGTGTGTGATCATAACAATCCAACTGAGAGCTGGACTCAGATTTATATCCGATATCATGCAAATTGAACACTGATTTGAAACAGCGTCTCCCCCCTGAACCAAATGTATTTACAAAACTCTCAGTTTAACTGATGTGGTGTTATATTATGAGTTCTGAAAATACTATAAGGTCACTAATGACTGTTGCTAATTGCAACAGCTTAGTACCACAGTCACATTTATATCATATTAATACAATCAGTGATAGCTGAATACTTGAAATGCTGTAGAAAAGTGAGCCTATATGTGATAATGATAAATGCTAAAACAGTGAACATATCTATTTAAAGGTTACATTTAAACACTCGCCGCCCATAAACTACCGGTCATACCAGACCAAGTAAGCCTGTAGCAGAAAACCCCTGAATGTATTGAATTAATGGTGTCTTTTATTGGTGAAGAATTGACTCATTTGTAAGGGATATAATGTTTTATTTCTTGATTCAAAAGCCTTGTAGTCTGGCATGAAAATAGTTTGGAATCTTGGCCACTCATGTGGGTCGGTTTCTTATGCTCCTGTATTGTTCTTATTTATTTTGCAGTCTTCTCTTGTTTTTAGACCTTACTAATCAGATTGTAAATACTCTTCAAAAAACATTGAGAAAAGAATCATCAGCATTAGTGGCTCACGATTGTAAAACCAGCAATGCATTCCAATACAGAGGAACTGTTCTTCATGTATAGCTAGTATTTCTAAGGTTTCTCTGGAAACGGCCACAGTGAGATGATGATTGATATGCATTTATCCAACATTCCAGATGTTGTGTACATAATTACCTGTTTCTGAAGTAACCTGTGGAAAATAAACGAATGCTCTTCAGCAAAAACCCTCCTGTCTTCATTTCATCCTCTGGGTTTCTCTTTTCAAACCAGTGCAGTTAATGAAGAACACAGTTCAGTACAACATGGACGGCCCAAGGTACAGGGCAACAGCATGTGTATCAAGGCTGCATTGTTTCCAGTATAAGAGATGTATACACATGTATATTATCCACTATAATGACTTTAATGCCCACTTGCTGTTAGATCATGCTGCTGTATGTACAAATGTCCCTAAACCTGAAGGATTACATGTGTTCTGATGTGTGAAGTAGGTAAGGTTGTGCAGACACAGTACTGCAAGATCTTAAAGAAATCCTGTCTGGGTCCACCTTCAGGCCACAATTCACTTTTTGTTTTGGTTTAGTTCTTTGCAGAGTGGTATCCAAGAATAGCAATGTTTCTTTTCCCTCAATCTTTCATCCTTCAATGTTTTTTGTTTAATGATCATCACATCTTTACTGCCAGCATGGCCTGTTAGTTGTATGTGTGGAGAAAGCATTGTTTTTTCTGTCTAACAAACCCAACTTTATGCTTAATTACCAAATGAAATACTTAGTATTATTCCTGAAGTGTTTACAATCCGTCTTATGTGTTCATCTTCTTACCTCCCTGACGTTGATGCTTTCTCAGAGCTGTTGGATATGTGGCAATGCTTTGATCTGTATATGGACTGATTTTAAATCCTGTGTTCTGCAAAGTAATCCTCATGACTCGGTGTAGCTGCTTGTTGACAGATGCAAAGCTGTTTTAAGCCACTATACATGTTATATTCACTATTTAAGAAGCTTCACAGGAACTCAACATGACTGAAGTTGAACCAAACAAAATCTCACAATACAAACGTGTCACTATATTGGCAATTTCACAATTTATTCATTTAACAAACAGGAGCCTCAGTAGCGTGTGGAAGAACCATACACAGCCACAACAGCCTGGCACCTCCTCATGCGGCTGAAATGAGACGGCCTACGCTACAGAGGACTTCCTGTTTCCTGCCTAGAATGCCTGCTCAGAAGGATTACTGGATACAGATATTAATATACTGTAAAGGTTTTAGTTTTAATCAGTTTTTCAATCATATATTCAATAATTCATTCATAGTTCTTTGTCATAATATAGTTTTTCTAAATTAATAATCAGTTAATAATTCAATCAGTTGCTATGTTAAATAACTAATTTTCAATCATTTATAGTTCTTGTAAATAAAATATATTCATCAATAACTTTTTTATTTCATTCAGACACCTATATACATACATATATATATATATATATATATATATATATATATATATTTCATAAATGTATATATAAATTATAATAATATGAATAATTAAGTTCCCACATTGTTTCCCCTTATTCAGTAACGTCACATCTTGTTCCCTTGCACCTACATGTATGTGTCATCAGTTCTGTACTAGTTAACAATCAGTAAAGATTTCAATTATTTATGATTTAGTTATAATTAAATTGGCAAGAATTATGCTGCACGTTGGGGCAGAAATCTAAAGCTTTCCCTATTTTAATTATATCAACATGTAATATTATATTTATCAATCCCTAACAGTACTAACAGCCTTTGAGTCAAATGAAAATCAAGAAGATATAAAATGATCACTTGCACAATATTTATTGTATATTAATTGTCGTACATTGTCAGATTTTTTAACTATATCAGAAATATGATATTGTTTCCAATACAAAGACATATTTAGAAAGTTTGTCACACATTTATTTGTATTGTGCTCCTCTGTAAACAGTATACATACAGTACATACAGTTTACATGAACATGCTGTGTTCTATGTGACAAATGCATCTGTCTCCTTCTTGACTTGTGAGCAGATGCAAAGAGCTGCTGACGGCTTCCTGTGTGTGTGAGGAGCTTCCCAAACCCACCAGCACAGAAGAAGCAGACGGAGACAAACTACGTCCTGTGTCCCGGTGGGGACGGGACCCTCCTCGTCCTCACGGCTGGTGGGTGGAGCGGGTGGTGTCGGAGGGTGGGAGGGGCAGGGAGGACGTCACCGTACTCACTGGGTCTCAGACTCTCTGGGGTGCTGAGAGTGGTTCAGTGATCTGTGGTGGGTCTGGGTCTTCCTGGGATGATGGATTTGGTTGACGTCCACTCTCAGTTGCCCCAGGAGTGAGAAAAAAGCACAGAGGAGTCCTGCCCTGTGAGACACAAACACAAGAGATGAATACTTTTAACTCAACTATACAACCTTTACATTGTTCAATGATGGAATCTTATTACTGATACTTCTGTCGTCTTAGTGAGGGATTACTTACTCAGCCCACTGAAAGAAAGGCGATCGCCGCTCTCCATCTGGTCCTGTGGTCCTCCGTCCTTCTCATCTGGTCCTGTGGTCCTCCGTCCTTCTCATCTGGTCCTGTGGTCCTCCGTCCTTCTCATCTGGTCCTGTGGTCCTCCGTCCTTCTCATCTGGTCCTGTGGTCTCTGTTGTCTAGGAGATCCAGGATGTTGCTTCCTGTGTTACAGCCATCGATACCTGAGTAAAAGAGACTTGGAAAACTTTTCTTAACGTTAGTAATTATTACCATACCTCTCAGCCCCAAAGTGGGTCAATCCAACGGCCCCAGTGCAAGGCGCTACATGGGGTGTCATCAGCCCTGCCAGATGCAAAGGCTACCATGAGAACCACTGGTCCTGCTTCGATGTGGACTCAGTGGTTGCTCCGATGACGTTTCTGGGAGGATTGTCAGCCCGTCCCATCGTCGACTCAATCCTAGCCGCTGTCTTCGGACCACCTCCGTCTCTTCATAGCAGCCTCCTGCTCGTCGTCGCGCTCTTCCCTGCGTCGTTTTGTGGAAGAGCCGAGGCCAGAAGTTGAGGGAACTACTGCATCCGTGAGCTCTTCTGAAGAATCTTCCAAGACGTCTTCAACAACACAATACAAATACCCGTACCTCTCCAAATTACGATCAAAAGCAGCTTCGAAAGCATCATAATCAAAATAACAAGAGTAAAGAGGAGAGAAAATAGCAGTGTTGGGAGCAGGGAAGTGAACACTGTAGTGAGAAATCCAGCAACGAACAAAGCCTTGTTGTCCCTCCATCACAAAGTGTGGTGGTGGGAACTGCAGCTCACCCTCAGCCTCCTGAAGCCCGTCCACATGATCCGCACCAACGCCAACCTCTTCCTCCTCGTCCTCAAGAGCTCCACTGCGTAACCATCTGATACTAGCCCAGAGTTCAGCATATTCATCTAGCAAACTATACCTACCTTGGAGTGTTACAATAGTGAGTATTATTTTATTCAATGTGTCCATCCAGGCAAATTGGTGGATCCAAATGTTGTAAAAAAAAAAAAATGATATAATTTCTTTGTAATCATCCAAAATAATGTTAAGTGTGTGGGTATTTTTCCAAGTAGGCCACTGACTGGTCGATACGTGCGATGCATTGAGTGGGCAACGCGCAGTGTATTGAGTGGGCCGGTCTGACAGTAAACTCCCGGGCCACTTTTCCCCCCCAGTCCGCCCCTGATACAGATCGCGAGGAGTAGTATACATCTTCGTCAGTGACTATGAGCTTTAAGTATTCGAGTAAATGTAACGTGTTCTGTGAAGCATAGAATACAGTCGGGGTCGGCGATCTCAGAGCGAGGTCCGGTTGATGATGGAGGTGGTCCGGTATTGGACCGGCCCAAACCCCGTTGGCCTACCGGGGATTTCCCCGGTATCCCCGATGGCCAGTCCGCCCCTGCCCTCTTGTGGGTGCTGGTTCGTCCTCTTTGCCCAAATAAGGATTTCCTGCTCCCAGTATGTGAAGATGGTGAGCTTTAGACCGCCCACAGAGGCATCAGCAGGGGACAGAGGCGGCGTCTTCCGGCTGATGTAACGTCCTCAGAGAGCTGCAGGTCAACAGCTCTGCTTGAAAAAAAAACAGCCTGAAGGTAAAACTCCAGAACAAACAGATTCACAGGATGAAGAGGTGTCAACATCATGAAAAACAACTCTTCATCTGCTGCTTCTGTTTGGGATCAGACTGCTGTGGCCTCAGCAAATTGAAGGGAAGATGAGGGAATATGCTCAAAAAAAATAGAAGAAAATGATTGTTCCTATTGTAAAATATTATCTATAATAATATATAACATCGAATTCTGATTTTCCATGCCCTTCTTTCTACCAGCCTGCCAGTCAAAGCAACATTCATCACGTCTTAAACTGCCATGAAGCTGCTCTGCACCATGAATGTTAGCTAGCCATAGCTTAGTTGCTAGCATCTAGCTAGCTAATGCTAACTCACAAAAATAGACATGTTTTTGAAAAAGGATAAGAGCAGACATAAATGCACAGACCCACACAATGTTGCTGAATGTGGAGAAAGTAAACTGACAAACAATTCTTATGATAATTGAATGATTCAATATTTAAAGTACACATAATCATTATTGCATTTATAAATGTAAGAAGTTCATAAGTTTTCTACATTTGCCATAGTATTGTAAATATTACGTATACGATATTATCACGATACTTAGGTCACAATACGATATTATCACGATACTGCGATATTCTGAGTATTGCGATTTATTACTTTTTTCAACTTCAAATGATGTCCCCAAAGGAAAACTGTCAACATGTTTTATCTAATAAGATAAAGTTTTCAGTCTGTTCATCTCACTTCAATCAATTTTTATTGCAGCAAAATAGGATTGTCAAGCAGACAGACTGACCAACAATATCATAAATGTTGCATGAACCTGACAAACTGAACAGTTTGTATTACTACATAGTCCAACCTAACTAAATGCAAACGTGTGGACTCAGTATATGAACTATAACTTATATAAGTAGGATATTAGAGTTATATAACTCAGTATAACTTGCGATGCGTGGATGTCGAGGGCAGAGAGCCAGTTATGCGCTGCACTCTCCCCATGAGCCTGGCTGCTGTTGGCAGATTTAACCCCGTTGTGAGGTCAGATGTCTCTATCTTTGTTTTGACCAACTTCCTACCAATCACGCTGACCCAGGACCTTTGCTGACTTCACCAGAAAATAACTCAGCACCATCTAGTGGACTGAAAAAGTAATTGATTTGGTTTTTCTAGTAATTTTCTTTTTCTTTTTTTTCTAGTTTATATAATAAAAGATCGATACGTCCGTGTATCGATACAATATTTCCGCGCAAAATATCGCGATACTATGCTGTATTGATTTTTCTCCCCACCCCTAGTAAATATGTTTTTAATGACATCATGGGGGCCCTGGCCATAAGCTAATGCTGTTTGAGGGGCCTTGGCATGGAAAAGTTTGTGAACCCCTCAATAGAGTGCTGCAGGAATGTGCCCTAAAATGTTTTTTTGTGTTTTTGGTTAGATGCCGGAAAGATATTTTAATGTATTTTTATGATATAAAGTTAATTAAGTAAATACCCCTCTTGTGAATTTGAAAGCTTTTAAGTATCTTTAAAAAGTCGGTTGCAAACAAGTAGCTTAATGAGACTACAAAACGTCATTAAACCGACTAGTTTGCTTCACAGCCACGTTGTGTTTAAACTTGCACTTCTGTGACCGTAGTTAGTTTACGGCCTGAGGTTTTTGCCTCTGCTGAGAGCATTCACTCTTCATAAATCATAAAGTGGTATTCATTTGTGAACATGGTCTCGCTAAACAAAACATGTGCGTATCCTAACCTTGCGTTTGCCACAGTTATTTCCTGCAATAATCCAAAATCCAACAGAAAAGTCCCGTTGGATTTTTGCAGAGGGAACCTGTGCAATGCTAACTACCACAAAACATGAGAAATGATAAAAACCGAATAACATTTTTTCAAGGCATCCTTGTTAGGCCTATAACATATTTAACACACAAATAAATACCTGATATATATGTATTAAAATAATAATACATGTTTTCTTTGTCTTTAGAATTCGTCCAATAATATGATAATTAGCGATTATATCTTTTGGAATAGTAGGATAATAATTAAAGTAAGCAAAATGTTTTTGTCACTTAACTGTAAGTTTTAACCCAAGTTACCTAAATATTCCTCTGAATCTTTCCGAAACTTCATGATACATCTACAGTTAGTTATATGATAACAATTAGTTTTGTTCATACACTTTCCTTAGAACATGTATTGACTTAATAGTTAAAATAAGAATAATTATTCATAGCTTGAAAAGGCAAATGTTTTTTTAAGTGTACCATATTTGAGCGTTAATTCATGAAAAAACTGTTCAAGGTGTTTGTGCATCACATGATGTCAGAGGTTTGGAACTGCAAAAGCTTCAGGTGCAGCAGATGTCCTCCAGCTCTACAGTAGCTTTGTTATCCTCATTATCGTCATTATCCTCGCCTCTGTCTTGGCGTAATTAGCGTTGAGCTACAGCTGTGGGCGGCAGCCCCTAGGGGGCCCAGACTCCCACGGGCCCCCGCAAACACTCAGGTGAGATCAAGGTGAACTGAGCTGGTACAATGTGCGTAGTTTAACGTCTAGCTGGTAAAGATACTTAAACCCACACAAAAACAGGGAGAGAGGATTTATTTATAGCAACACTGCAAATATCTGAGAAATCCTCTTTATCTGTCCAATTCACCTGCATGATCTCACAGCTAGTTAACAGGTGTAATTGATTTATTTTACAGCACGTCCCTGTGAATTCAGTAAGTTACAGAGAGAGGTCCAAGATGTGTTTAGCCTAGCTTAGCATAAAGTTTTGAAGCAAGCATAAACAAGGGGAGTCAAGCTAAGACCCATGAGCTTACACACTTACCTAGAAGCTAAGCTAATCTTTTTTTGTCGAGGGAACCGGTGCGATGCTAACTTGGCCTACAAAAATGCGTCATTCCTGCACCGCTCTATACCAACCTATCAAGTTATAGCAGGCAAAGTTTAGTTTTAGCAAGATAAGTTGGTATACGTTGTGCGTAATAATGAGACTGATTTAACAGTAACACAAATGTATTGTCAGCAAATAGTTCCGTTATGGAGGCCCCCACAGCAGACTACTACTGTGAGAACATTTTCAATGCAGGACTTTTACTTGTTATGGAGTATTTCTACAGTGTAGTAATTTTACCGAAGTAAATCATCTCTATACTTCCTCAACCTCTGGATGAAAAGCTAACGTAGCATGCTATAAATAATTATCAGCAGTAATGAAAAATCATACATGATCAGAGGATGATAAAACAATGTTTCGGTCTCATGCAATTATTTCTTGATTAGAAACAGTGTGGAGCACTGACTACAGTAGCTCTCACTGCAGGTGCAACAGCCGGTCAGGTGGGAGAACTAGTTGTCATGGAGAAAATTCTCTGAGGGAAACAAAACAGGCTGAAGAGCAGCTGAGCAGAGGAAGGACAGACCAGACGACTGAAGAAGTCTGAAGAAGAAGAAGAAGAAGAAGAAGAAGAAGAAGAAGAAGAAGAAGAAGAAGAAGAAGAAGAAGAAGAAGAAGAAGAAGAAGAAGAAGAAGAAGAAGAAGAAGAAGAAGAAGAAGAAGAAGAAGAAGAAGAAGAAGAAGAAGAAGAAGAAGAAGAAGAAGAAGAAGAAGAAGAAGAAGAAGAAGAAGATGGCAGAGCATCCAGCAGCAGCAGGAGGAGGAAGAGGAGGAGATGTCAGCTTGCAGGACGTCCTGATAGGACGGATAGATGGAGCTCAGAGGACGAAGAGCGGCTCCAACATGATCCGAGTGTTCATCAGCTCCACCTTCACAGGTCAGGTCACTGTTTATACTCTCTACATCATACAATGGCCAAATCCAGGACTACTACTGTGTACAGGTACTGTCTGTATGCAACCAGTGTGTGTTGCACATTTTGGGGCATTAACTAAAGATTTTGAACTTGTGAAATGATGTTGAGAAATAATAGATACTTTTTCACAGCAGACATTTTGACTTTCTAAAGCAGGAAAAGCACAGGTGGACTTAATAACATTAATGGTGGCTGATGGCTGCTTTCCATTTAGGTGACACAGGACACATTGTTTATGTGAGTATTTACACCTGTGCTTTTCCTGCTTTGACAAAGCCAAAAGGGTCTATTGTGGCGTCGTGCCTTGTATAACTGTAAGAAAACTCTGCAGGAGAAGTTTGTGAATGAAACAATTTTTAAAGAGCACGAAAACTAGCATTTGTGCACTTTGGTATCATACAACTTTCAGTTTTTTAAATTGTATTCTATAACAAAAATTCTAAAACTATAAATTACGGAGAGATTTTTTCTAAATAAACTTACGGAAGCACAATGCATTTCACTAAAGACAGAAAACTGATATACCTTATCTCGTAATTATGAGCTACTATCAGAAAAAGATTTTGTAATTACCAGATCCGGATCTCGTAATCATGACAAAATATCTCATGAAAATGAGAGCCTAGTTCGGTAAAGTTGGAAATATATTCACAGATTTGGACTTCCAAGATCAATACCTTGTGCAACTAAATATTTGATAACTTCATTGTCATGCAGAGTAGTGTAACCAAATTCACTGCATACATCAATGGTCTCCTCCTGGTTACACTTATTTTGGAGGAAACTAATTATTTTGCATATTGTTGCGAATTTCTATTGTGAAAAATAGTGTGACCACAATCACTACAACATTAACTTCGGCTCTGCTGAGGTCATTTCAGATCATTTTACAGATTTTGCTTTAACCTCTTTTCTGCTCATATCTGGCCAGATATGAGCAGCGAGAGGAAAGCCCTACTGGAGAAAGCTTACCCAGAAGTCCTTGCTTTATGTCGCAGTCTGGGGCTGGTGTTTGAGGTCAGTAAGACAAAGAAATCCAGTAACTGATAATATGATGCATCATGTGTGCGGTTTCAGTAAATGCCCGCTCATTGATCAGTGAGGTCCCTTCCTGTTCAGGTGGTGGATCTGCGTTGGGGGATTCGAAGCGACTCGTCTGGAGATCATGAGGCCTGCGAGATCTTCTTGCAAGAGATCAAGAGCTGTCAGAGGATTTCAGTCGGTCCAGCTTTCATCGTGAGTCTCTCATCTTCCTTAAATTATAATTCAGATTTTTCTCATCTTTATTGTTATCGTGAAAAAGGTTTTTTGTGAAAAGCAACAAGCTGGATTTGTTTGTTTTAACGCTGTGGTTTGATCAAATTCTTTGAAACATATTTTGACCCATTTAAAGTATGTATTCTTGCATCAGGTCGCTTTAGCTGCTCTCACACATCCAGGAAATATCAATAACCTCCGGTCTTGGATAAGACCTGGAAAAAAACAAAAAGCGTTCAAAAAGTTTGTATCTCTAATAATTTAGTGATGTCAGAACCCATTTTTGGCATTACTTATTATTTGCATTTTTTTCAGTAATAGTCCAACACTCGACCAACACTCCAAACATCTAAAATATTCAGTCAGAAGTGGCCATCACATTTCCTTCTCCAGGGAACACCACAAAATCAACTTGAAGACAATATACTGTCCAGTGTATTGGTTATATATTGGATCATTTTATGAGACGTTGTGTTAAAGCATTTAATCCAGGATTGTGTTTCAGCTCATTCTTCCTCTTCTCTTTACTTCTCTGCGTCTGGGGTCCAAAGGCTCTGCTGGGGAACCGGTACGGCCACCGAACTCTTCCTCGCCTCATACCGGAGAAACAGTTTGAAGTCCTTTTGTCCAAACTCTCCAAAAACCCGGAAGGCGTCAAGCAGCTGAATAAGTGGTTCTTAAAAGACAACAATGCGGTCCCACCTACTTACGTGCTTCAGCCAATCACGACTCACTTCCCCCACTACAGCGACCTCCGACCTGAGAGCGGCCCGCAGCGTGACAAAAGCCTTGTCTCTTGGCGTGTCACAGAGACTCAAGTGTTGCAGCTCCTACGCTCCGCCGCCACAGATGCCGAGGCAGCCGGTGACATCACAGCCGAGCAGAAACAACACTTCTTCACATCAGGTCAGAGATGTCTGACACAGTTTGTCTTTGTCTCAAAGGTTTTTGTGAAATTTAATGGTCTCTGTCTTCTTTTCCACAGTTACAGTACAAGAGTTCGAGCAGGGTTTGTGGAAGGACAGCAACGAATCGTCGGCTCTGCTCTTCGTGCGAGACATTCCCCACCAGAGGGTGAGGAATGGACCAAAACGTCTCGCCAAGTACATGGACCTGACTGCCGAAGGGCTTCTGGATGCAGAGGCCCAGGGACTCCTTGCCGGCCTCAAGTCCCACCTCAACGCAACACAGCAGAAAATCCTCAACTTGCACTGCGTGGAGCTCAGCAAAGGAAGCATCGACCCCAAACGCAAAGAGCACGCCCAGTACCTGGACAGCATCTGCGAGCAGTTTGTCTCGCAGATGAAGGCCAGGATCGGAGCGGTGGTGGATTCGCTGGACGTTGGGAGGCGGAGGAGGATTTGGGGGAACATTGAGGAAGAAAGGGCGGAAATCTCAGATCGGGTGGTTGAAGAAGTTGTACGGCACGCCACCATGAGCACCAAGCTGTGCAGAGGTTTCTACGGCAGGGAGGGTCTTCTGGGTAAGCTCTGCTGCGCCATGTGGGAGTCGACCAACATCCACCACAGCCCGCTGGTGGTACATGGGGATGCTGGGATGGGGAAGACAGCTCTGCTGTGTAAACTGGCGCAGGAGATGCGTAGCGTTCTGGAAGCCGGTGCGCCGGTGGTGATCAGGCTGCTGTCGGATCGCCATCCTCGGAGACCCGACATCGACCACGTCCTCCGCAGCGTCTGCCTACAGATATGTTTGGCTTGTGGTTTGGCTCCGCCCTCGCCGCTGACGGCCAACACTCACCTGGAGTTGCTCCGGTTCTTCAGGAACATCCTAACCGAGGTTTCCCAGCAGGGGAACACTCTGCTCATCATCCTGGATGCTCTGGATCAGCTCTCAGACCAACATCATGCTCACAAACTCCACTGGATGCCCGCCGACCTCCCACCCAATGTCCACCTTGTGGTTTCCATGGATACCAACAGTGAGGCATTTGCTAATATGCGTTTGAAGTTGAAGAGTTTGGGGAGTTTCTTTGAAGTGGAGCGTTTGTCCCGTGACGAAGGTAAACAGATAATGGAGTCGTACCTGCTAGCATCTCAGCGAACTTTGAGCCCCGAGCAAAGCAACTCCGCGCTGCAAAGCTTCGAGCAGACCGGCTGTCCTCTGCACCTCACACTGATTCTGTCTGCAGCCAAACGCTGGACGTCCTTCACCCTGCTCAC
The DNA here is from genome assembly GCA_028022725.1 of Lycodopsis pacificus. Taxonomy (NCBI): domain Eukaryota; kingdom Metazoa; phylum Chordata; class Actinopteri; order Perciformes; family Zoarcidae; genus Lycodopsis; species Lycodopsis pacificus. The sequence goes on along the minus strand of CM051694.1, from coordinate 5,388,292 downwards.
AGCATCACACCTGGGCCCCAACACACAGGAAATGATGTCACAGCTGTTCTTGATGCTGGAGGAGAAACATGGGAAGGAGCTGGTGGGCGGGGCCTTAGGGTACATCACTCTGGCAAGGTGAGGAGATTTGTTGTGTAACCAGGCGGCCACATCCAAGTCTGAAAAATCAATACGGAAGTACCTTAAACCTGCATTATCTCTAATGACCAGCAGGGTGTGACACTTCCGGTTGTAAAAGAAGTCTGGTTGTATAGAAGTCTATGAGAAAATGACTCTTAATTCTCACTTACATTGTAAACATGAGTTTATGGTCTCAATCTCTAGTTTCAAGTCTTCTTCAATACAGCATGATGTTCATTGAGTAAATTATGGTCCAGTGAAAAAAAATAAACGTTAAAGCAGGGTATGCTTTAAGGTGCGTTCACACCGGACGTGTCGATTTTTTGACGCGCGTCGAGATTACATACAAAGTCTATGCACAGACGCGATGAGACTGGCCCGCCGCGATTTTGCGATGGCGTGGCGCGTTGGATGCGTTTTTGCGGCAAATCGCCAACGCGCAAGTTGAAATTTTTCAACTTCTGCGAAATAATCGCGTGACGCTGTGGCGCGATAGCCTATCAGCGTTGAGTTGCTCCCCCTGTCATCACTGACTTCCTGCCGTTGTTGAATCAGGAAATAAATACTGTAGTCGTTGGACGCGATTTTGCAGCGCGTCAAAAAATCGACGCGTTTGGTGTGAACGCAGCATTAGGGCGGACTACAGGTCTCTACCACGGTGTTGTCCAGTCTGGGAGTTGTCTTTGTTTTGGTCTTTCAACTTTTACCCTTTCACTGTATGTTTTCAGCTTATGCTAATTATTGTTACATTTTAGTCCCCTAAAATGTCTTATTCAGTGTTCGGTTGTACTTAGCTTCACTCTCTAGTGTCACCTCTGGTTACAAAAAACAAAGATGGTGATGGCCAAATTGACGAGCTCGAGGCTTCGAAACAGCAGTCCATAAATAGGTGACGTCACGATGACATCTTCCACTTCTTATATACAGTCTATGCGTGTAACTCTGTGGTAACAGACTAAGATAGTAAGAGATGGTGTTTATACTGTATGCTAGTGCTAATTAGCAACCTTGCCTAAAAGCTGCACTCCTGTATTTGTTTAGAGCTTGTTCAACAAGACATGTGTTTGTTTGTACATAAGAAGGAGACTTCAGCAGGAATGTGACTCTTATGATAGAACGGTGATGCTACTTCTTTATGCAATGAAGGTGGAGAACTGACATAATCCTATGTATATGAATATATATATTTGAACAAAACTAACCTGCAAATGTCAACATTGTTTAGCAACAAGGGGCTTTTAGAATGCATATTATTTCTTTAATAATACAATATCAGAAATAAATTTAAAATTACTTTGAGTTTGAGTGTTTCTCTATTGTAACTTGTAGAGAAAAGGATAAACAATGATTCCTCCAGTTGAAATAGCATTCTGTTAGTTGTGGTATGTTCATATCTGAATCGTGTAGCCACAACAGTGTTGGTTCTAAAATGATAACAATAAGGATGATCATTTTTTAAATAGAAATCGTCCACAGAACATTGCAAGGCTTAAAACAATGAAAACAAACTGATCTTCTGACTTCTTAGGGAAGGTTTGCTGGAGGCTGAACTGCGTGACATCATGTCCCTGGATGATGACATCATCAGTGAGGTGTACAGGTACTCCCTCCCTCCGTCTCCCTCGTTGATTCGGCTGCCTCCCCTCCTCTGGGCTCGACTCAGACGGGACCTCGAGGATCAGCTGGAGGAGCGCTGGACAGGCGGGGTCGCCGCCATCGCCTTCAACAACCGGTAAAGAAGAAGAAAAAACTAAAATAATATACATTTATATATATATATATACATATACAGTATATATATATATACTGTATATGTATATTTTTATATACATGTATAAAGATAAATGATCATACAGGTCAACAGTAAAATGTTTGACAAATGTGTATTTATGTGTGCAGGCATCTGTGCGAGGCAATTTCAGCTCGGTATCTGACATCACAGCGGCGGGGGCGGAGCCTCAGGATACTGGCGGACTACTTCCTGGGTCGGTGGTCGGGGAAACTGAAGCCGGTTGCTCTGCCAGGCCTGTCGCTGCTCCTCTCTGACAGAAAGGTACAGACGATACAGAACAGCGGCAACCTCTGGTTCTGAAGACTGAAGCCAATGCGGAAGTGTCTTAAACTTGCATTCTCTCTCCTGACCAGCAGGGGGCGACTCCTCTGGTGGCAAAAAGAAGTCTGGTTGTATATAAGTCAATGAGAAAATTACTCTACTTCTCTCTTGATTTATTCCCTCAGTAAACATTGTAAAGATGAGTTTATGGTCTCAATCTCTAGTTTCAAGCCTTCTTCAATACAGCATGATGTTCATTTAGTAAATTATGGTCCATTTAGAGTCAAACAGACCATAAAGCAGAGTGTGATTTAAGGCTACCTTTTGATTGACAGGTCCCTACCGCCACCAGAGCCGTTTACTGTGTCTCTACGTCACTCCTCTGCAGTCCAAATATGGTCACTTCCATTCACTAGTTTCAAAAAGTAAAGATGGTTACGGCCAAAACGCCATCGTAGAGGCTTCAAAACATCAGTTTTTAAACTATTGGGTGACGTCACGACGACTCACTGTTCACTTCTTATAAACAGCCGATGCACAGAACACATTCTTCTACAAAGGTAAACTCTGCAAGTGATTCGCTCTACATCCCTGATATTATTCAGAGGAAGTGACATGCCTGTACTTCAGCTACATAAGTGATTACCTGTCTGTTGGTGGTGTACTTTGATTGGCTGCGTGGTGTCACTGTAAAGGTCCCGCCCATGCCACTGTGGTTTGCTCCAGGATTGGCCAACGTCAGGAAGCTGCAGGAGCTGCCCCATCACCTGCTGCATGCTGGTCTGTGGGACGAGCTGCGACAGGAAGTCATTGGTAAGATGTGGGACAAGATGTGGAAAAATCCCAGTAGATCAGCAGCAGTTTCTGAAACACTCAAACCAGCCCATCTGTTACTGACAACCAGGTTCAAAGTCACTTAAATCCCCTTTCTTTCCTATTTTGATGATTTGTTTGAACTTCAGCAGATTGTCTTGACCATGTCTACATGCCCGAATGCATTGAGTTACTGCCACGTGATTGGCTGATTTGATGTTTGCGTTACAGTTGAACAGGTGTATCTGATACATCCATTTTCAGTCACTGCTATAATCTATTTTTTTGACATTTAGTTGGTCATTTTTTAACTGAATAAGCACGTTTGTTTTCTCCTTCATCACTTTTCATTTAAATCCTTAAATAACAGATTTAAAATACCAGCATGCTAAATTTTCTCTTTGGACAATATAAAAAATGTTGGAACAAAAGTACAGAAAGAAATATTTATGATAAGTTTAAAATGTTAAGTTCCAGTATTGTTTATAAAATCTGTTATTTAGTACAACTTGTACAAACCAGTTCAGTCGATTCATCAATTATTATTAATTAGTGCTACTGTTTTTCAGGCAGTGCTGAGTGGCTGTACTGTAAGAGCAGGGTGTGTGGGGTGTCCAGTGTGATCCAGGACTTGGACCAGTGCTCCCAGTACATGGACTGCACTGACACCAGACTGGTCCGAGACACTCTGGTCCTGATCAAACCCAGTTTGGACGTCCTGGACGGTCACATGGGTCAGTTATTCTGTGTCAATTTTAATTTTAGAAAGAAAATGTTTTCTAAACTGAAAAATAAATAAAGTAAGAAGTTAATGAAATGTTTGTGTCAAATGCTAACAAATGCAGTAATTCGTTTTTCTCTCTGGTTCCAGACACATTTCTCTTTTACACCGAGCTGTTGGCTCGACTCTGCTCCTTGGCCACGCCTTTCCCCTCTGTGATTGGTCAGCTGTGCAGTCAATGTGAGGAGAGGTTGCTGATGTGTCCCGAGCCGATATTCATTCCTAAGTGCAGTTTCCTGCAGCAGCCAGGGGGGGCGTTACAACACACACTGACCGGACTGCAGGGAGGTCAGAAACATTACGTTGTCACTCTGAATGAAGCATAAAGTTAGATAAAGTAGAGATGAATATCAAAATTACTACACATATCATTTTGTTCTAACGTCAATATTTAGCAGTGTTTTAGCAAAATGTAGGAGGTTAAAGTTTTAGTCATGTCTGTTAATTTCAATTTTCATTTTTAGTTGTTGAGTGTAAAATCTCGGAAATTGGACCTTTAGAAGTCAGTCCCATCTTTTTCATAAAACAATGTTATCACATGCAAGTTTTTTCTATGATTATATTTTTTTGCATTTTGCCACAGCAAGCAGTTATATATGCACTGGTCATTAAGGTTGGCCTGGAATCTAATTTATTAGAAAATAATCAATCAGCATCAGAGGTTTTACCTGTCGTCGTGTCTTCAGGTGTGCTCTGTGTGGACGTCAGTGTGGAGGCGGGGCTTCTGGTTGCAGGTTCAGATGACGGCATGGTGGCGGTCTGGAGCCTCGCTGATCAGAGGCTCGTACACTCACTGCTGGGACACACAGGTCAGTCTGCGTTCATTAAAGAATATGAAGTATGAAATAGAGATTTATTATTGATGACAATAATCTGCGTGTAGGTGCGGTTCTGTTCGTCAAAGTGGTTGACAGCGCCTCCCACTGCTTCTCATTGGCTGCTGACGGCTCTCTGAGGAGGTGGAGCCTGATGGACGGCCAACAGCTGCTCTGCATCCAGGAGGTGGTGCCTGTTGACTCCGCCCCTTCCTCAGTACACCTCCACCTGTCTGAACAGCTGATCTGTGTTTACACCAGGACACAGGTACTACCTATTACTACTACCAGTACTACTAGTACTACTACTTTGACTGCTGTCGCCACTGCTGTTAATACTACTGATGTTAAAGTTGCTCTGGGGAATTTTTAACTGGTTCTGAAACGGTCTCAATATTATACTGATGGCTCTTCATGACCTACTTAAGTAAACAAGAACACCAGTGAGAAGAAGAGTATTTCTATGTAGTCACTCTTAAAGCCTGTGTTGGTGCCACTGGGTCGGATCCCGTGAAAAATCTGACAAAATCATGCAGGTTCACCAGAAACTCATTCAGCTCAGACTCCGGTGAGGCCTCTGGCAGCGACCTGTGTCTGTGGACAGACCAGATCACTTCAGTCGGCTTCAGTGCCGCCTTCGACCTGCAGTCTTAAGCCACAGCGGGAGGTGGGGGTGGCACCCGGCAGCAGTGCCTCGTCATTCGGCCAGGAGCAGAGATTTGCCTCGCTGCTTTTCAGATTCCCGTATAGCGGGGCTCGCTGTAGGGAAGGGAGGCACGGGAGAACCAGAACCAAGAATGCATGGGGCAGACTGCCAGACCCTGCTGCAGTAAAATTAGAGGTTCTCTAAAGGGAATCTGGTGTACCGAAACACTACCACTTTTGTCCACATGGACCGCCAAAATCAACACAAAATGTAATTTCCCCATAGTAGCTTTAATATTCACTGCTATTACTACCACAACTACAAGTTCTACTGATTTTACCGCTGCTCATACCACTGATATTGATATTCACTATTGCTGTTGCTGCTGCACATCTTTACCTTTAAGATCATTTCTGGCTCTCCTTCCGTCTGGTTGTTGTTGCAGGTGAAGGTGTGGAAGGAGCTGGATGGAGCTGAGCTCCTCCTCAGCAGCAGCAGTGATGACGACGGGTCGGTGGTTCTGGGAGTTTTGGGAGCATCGGTCGTTCGTCTTTGTGACTCCGGTCTGGTCAGGATCTCTCATCCTGTTAATGAGACTCCAACTGTTGAGACTCGGCTGGAAAACTCACACAGACGTTTAACTCCCGTGAAATCTGTTGTGTTACCGAAACGTGGGAAAGTGTTTGTGGTTTCTAAAGAAGGATTCCTCTATCAGGTATGTGTTTCAATCATCCGTTTGGGGTTGTTGCTCTTCAACTTGCAGTGTCTGTAGACTTTAGTGCGTAGAGAAGTAATACATCTGAAATTAGGAAGCCTTCTTTTTATGTAAAAAAATACTATTCTAATAGTTTGGTCCTTAACAGCCATTACAATATCACACAAAAAAATGTAAATCTTGTATTCAAGCTTAAGTAGTTACTGCATAAATTGGGCACAAAACATAAAGCTGAAAGAATTTTTTGATAAATTAATTAGGAAACTTAACGGCATCTATTTTGTTGGTCTGATGCTGCTCACACACCGGACGCGTTGATTTTTTGACGCACTGCAAAATCGCGTCCAACGCGCCGCCGGTCGTGTTCAGACCAAACGCCGCAAAATCTCGTAGCGCCGGAGAGGGGGCGTGGTTTATAGACCTGGATCCGTTCAACTGTCCGCCATTAACCATGGAAAGAATAACCTATATTCCTACGTGTTGTGAAAGTCACAGATATCCCGGGAAACTAAACGCCGCGATTTTGCCGCGTCCACCGCGTCCACCGCGTCCACCGCACTGCAATAACGCGTCCAACGCGCCGCCGAATCGCAAAATCGCGGCGCGCCAGTCTCATCGCGTCTGTGCATAGACTTTGTATGTAATCTCGACGCGCGTCAATCAAAAAACGCGTCTGGTGTGTGAGCAGCATAACAGCTTGAAGGGATTTTTTCATGGCTCAAGCTTCACAAATGTGAAGATTTGCTGATTTACCTTTTAATAATGTTAATAATTGTAATGTATTAGTAATGATGTTGAAGTTTGAACTGTTGGTGTCACTTTGGGCTCTGGGTGACTGTGACAGCATTTCTCGCTATTTTGACTATTTTATACAAACAAATCAATCGATTAATAGCAAAAGTAATCAGCAGATTAATCCATAATGAAAATAATGATTCGTTTGTAGTAATGAGCTCCACCTCAATCAACTACAACAGTAAAATCCTGCTTTTACATTGATGTACAAGTGATAATATTCTAATGATATAATATATTATAGTGTAACAGTCAAACAGACTGTTTCTCTTATACTTTCAGTACATTTTCCTGATCATATTTACGTAATTTAACTCAATGCAGGATAGAGTCATGTTACAATGTGTTAGTACTGTTGCTTAAGTTAAGAATCGGAATACTTTCTCCACTACTGTTTGTATGTCATAGCCAACACAAACCCATAGGGGGAATGCCAATCCAAACACAGTAACTTTATATTCAACATTAAAAACCCAACATAGTCAGTTTTACTTCAGCTGCACGTCATAATAACTGATGATGGTGATACTGTCCTTCCTGTCTGCAGATTTCCAGCACGGGGAGACAGACAGCCGTCAAGTTTCCTCTGGTTCCTTCTTTGCTTTCTGTTACTGAAGATGAAAAAATACTGATAGCAGGTCTGACTCTCTTATTAACTTGTGAAATAAGTCAGTGATTCTTAAACTATAACTAGCTGCAGCAAATACGTTAATAAACAGTGCTTGGGTAGTTTGTTTCATCTGTATTAATGAGAAATGATACAGTATTTTAGAATATGATTTTAGAAAAACTTCCAGGCTTTCTTCATGTTATCCTCCATGTTCAGCATTTGCGTTACCTGATTTCTCAGAGTAACCTGGCCTCTCATGTGCATGTAATCATAGTGTGAAAGAAAGGTGAATGTGTTCCAGCTGATCTCTGCTTGTGTCCTCTGCAGGAAGTGAGCGGACTCTGAGCCTCTTTAACATCGACAGAGACTCTGTGGACGGATTCCTCGACCTCCAACACGACGACAGCGTTTTGTCCAGCTGTGTGTCTTCAGACTGCCGACTGCTCGTCTCCGGAGCTGCTGACCAACTCATACGAGTAACAGGCTAAGAGACAGTAGATGTCGATGGTAGAGTAGACGGTACATGTGATGTGCTACTGCTTCACAATAAAAAGCTGATCCAACAGCGTCACAGTTAAAGCCATCTAGCTGCTTCAGAGGCTGTAATGTTGCTTCATAGTAAAAGCCCTCCAGTTCAAAATCATCCAGCTATTTCACAGTTAAAACCTTTTACCTGCAAAAACCTTGCAGCTGCTTTACAGTGACCGAAATACTGACTTCATACAATTGCTTTATGAACCTTACTGCAAACTACAGTTTGAAAACGTAAGTGAGTCAACAGCTCCGGCTGTCACATAGGCAGTATTTATGTGTCCCTTATATTCAGTTTGAACTTCTTTTTCTCAGATCTGGTCGGTGACCACTGGAGCGCTGTTGGACACTCTGTGTGGTTCAGACTCTCCCGTCACGTCTGTTGTGCTGTATCACGGCTTCGTGGTATCGGCCTCGACGGCTGCTGCCAGCGTCCATCTGTGGAGTCTGAAGTACGATACCCGCCACAAGCCCACCGCCCGCATTCCTGCAGGCTGCGCCCATGTTGCCGTCACTACAGACGCAGACCTCGTTTTCTACATCCGGCAGCAGAGCCAGACAGAGCTCATCAGCTGGAACAACAACACAGGTCACTTCTGGTGCAAAGACAAAGAGATGCACTTGTTTGTTGCTTTGCCAATACACATTGACCTCCATTAGCTTGGCCAGTATGGTAATCATGTTCAAGTTATAAAAGCACCTTCAGCAGACGGAGACTCCTAAACCTCCTCTTGGATCTCCCTGCAGGTTCTCTATCGGAGCGTTTGGCGGTCTCTGCTGAGGTTTGCTGTCTGGAGTTAGCTCAACACAAACGGCTGCTGCTCTGCGGCCTGACCACCGGCACCGTGCTCATCTACCCGTTAGCCCTCCCCCAGGAGACGCTCTGTATCCCCCCTCCAGAGAGCCTCTCCAGGGTGCTCTGCCTGGCCGTCAGCTCCCAAGAGAAGCACATGGCGGTGGCCTACGAGGACTCTGTTTGTTTGTTCGAGATCACCGCTAGAGACAGCTTCCCCACGGTGGAGGGACCCCTGGAGGGGTTCCCCCTGTCCCTCCTCCACGCCCCTCTGTCCTCCATGGCCCTGCTGTCCGACCGCAGGCTGCTGTACGGGACGAGCTGCGGGGAGGTGAAGTTCCACGACTTCCGCGACGGCAGCAGCTCCGATCTGGAGCCTCACCGCAGCAGAGTCACCTGCGTAACGGTCAGTAACTGGGAGACCCACGCCCTGGTGGGCTCCGAGGACGCCATCCAGAGGCTGTGGAGGCTGAGCCCACTGGTCCTGGACCACACCATGGAGTACAAGGTCTCAGCTACTGTACATCTGCACTATTCCCCACTAACTATGAACGAGGAACACTTTACATCAGTGCATGTCATTTCCAGTGGTGGAAGAAGGGCTCAGTACTTTTACTTATACAACAGGGTAGAAATACTCAGGTACATGTAAATGTCCTGCTTTCAAACTTAATTAAAAGCACGTTAGGATAAAAAAAGTGATCAAATATACTTAAAGTACCGAAAGTGAAAGTGCTCACTTTGCAGATTGGCCCTGAAAAATTGGTGTATACAAATATATGTATATACTGTATATATATATATATATATATATATATATATATATATATATATATATATATATATATATATATATATATATATATAACACTTATGACCAAAAACAAAAATGGCCATGACACAAAAAAATAATGAATGAATGGTTAATGTTTTGTATTTATTAATTACTATCAAATAAATGTAGTGACATAGTGATATAAAATGGAAATACTAAATAAATAAAAGTAACAAAAAGTATCAAAATTGTATTTAAGTACAGCACTTGAGTATTTAATTACATTCCACCACTGGTTATTTTATGTATACCATCAGATCCAAAAATAACTTTACTCTCCAGGCAACAAAGGAGACATAAACCAAAAATATGCAAACTTGCATTTTACTGATGAAATGATTGTAACATAATACTTCAATTCCTCCTATTTATCATTTATACACAGTAATGTTCATATTACTTTGTATGAATGATAAATAGGGGATATGTATAATTAAGCAGATGTTTATTCATGTACAGTATTTGTCAATAACTATAACTACTTTTATGATTTGTAACTTCTCCAATGAATACACGTTATATATTAACTGTTACATTACGTTGTCGTTCATTATCTGGTTCCATATCAGTGTGTTAAAGATGCTTCACAGAGGTAGTTATAGTTGTTTACAAATTGTGTACAATAACAGTTATAAGTTATAAATACTTACCTTAAAATGAAGTGTTCATGAGAGGATGTTATCATGATACACAAAATCAAGATGTCCCAATGTTGCTGTTCAGGGGTTTTTCTTCGAAGGCGTCCTCTGTGCTGCTTTCTCTGACAGCGACCAGTTTGTCTTCACTGGATCTCAGGACAGAACTGTCAAAGTGTGGGACGTCGCCACAGGTACCATGTACAATATAAATATATATCCTAAAGTATATATATATATATATATATGAACATAACCCTATACAATAATACAACAGCAGTGTCAATGGAATTAAGGTGATCGTACATAATGGAGGTAATAGTGCAGCATGACTGGTTCATTGTTCATCAGTGTGAGAATGAGGAGGCCCTGTTGGCCGTCACTCATCTGTTTGTATTTCCTTGTTTCTTCCCGTCAGGAAACCTGCTGCACGTTCAGTTCGTCTACTCCCCCGTCGTCAGGATGGTGACCTGCAGGAACGGCTTCGTGGCGTTGTCTCAGCAGGGCTCCGTCATCAGAGAGGTGTTTCGCTGCCCGGACCATGTCAGTCCGGACTACAACCCTCTTAGGAACGTCAAGGCCCAGTACCGGGTCACCTCCAGGGAGAAGACGAACCGAGTGGGCCAGCAGAGCCCCGGGTCCGACCTCCAGGACTACAACCCGGCCCAGTTCAACCTGAACCTCATGAGCATGCTCCGAGCAAAACCCTCCTCCTCCACCTGTCTCCTACTTTAGGGACACCGGGGCCCAAACTCCAGGGGCCTTTCGGCTCTAGGGAGAAAATCTATTTTTATAGTCAAGAAATTAATGAATTCAGTTGTAACCAAAATTGATGTACATGTTAACTACAATTACACATGAATGTATAAATATACCGTAAACATCTTGTTTATAACATGAAACATTTCTTAAAACTTCTTTTTAGGTTTCTGGATTCCTCATATACAAAATATGACTAAATATTAAAAAAAACAGATTTACACAATTTAGCCATATTTTGTTAAAAATATGAGTATAGCATGAGTGAGTGCAGATGGACAGAGGAGAGGTGGACCAAAACTAACTAGACCTGCTGTCCTCAGTGAAGACAACAGGGGTGAGTACTGATTATGAACGATAGCTGTTCAGTTTTACGCTAAGGTTCTTTTGCAAAGCGCTATCCGCTAACCCCGCAGAGTAACACTACACACTACGCACTCAAATTCTGCTCCAACCCATCATATGTAAAAAACTAAAAGTAAAAAAAGAAACAACTATGAACTATGAGGTGTATTAATCTGCTGTAATGGATGTTAATGTTAGCATGTCCAGCTAGCTTGTCTAGTTATAAGCTAGCTAACTAGCTAATAACCTACAGTCAAAACCAAGCTTTCATTCCTAGTCCAAGAGTTAGCATATCATTATGGAAATTAAAGAAAGTCCCCCAGCTCCTTTTGGGAGAGAAAAAACTAAAATAATAAAGTAATTTAGCGTTTTGTGACGGATAATTCAACTAAAAAGGTACTCGGACTGATCAGTAATCATATAATGCAGTAACAGACAGAGCTCTTTGTAGTAAAGATTGGAAAGGTGTTTATTCGGTTCGCACATTGTTTTTGGTATTCTAACATTATTATAGAAAGCTTAATGACCAATTTAATTGTACTTCATAATTTGCCACATTATTTAAATGTACATACATAAAGACAATAACATCTGTATTTCTTGTATACACTAAAGTGCTTTGTGAAGCCCTTTTTCACACTTTTCAGCGAAACTGATGATTTCCGGCAAAAAAATGACAAGCTGTTTTTGTTGACTTGTCTAGAGAGTTCATAATATAATATTATATATCCTCTGCAGGATCAAGGGGCATTTTAACTCTATATTAAACAACACATGGCAATTAAAGGCTGTAGATTTTGAAGACAGCAGTGTAACAGACTGGTGGTCCACCTGGGAGGAAACACAAACATGATTGGGTCATAAACACAGAGAGCAGATAAAAGCTTTTCCCGGGAGTCAGAGTCTGTATTGTGATTTGAGTTAAACATTAACGGGACACCTGCAGCACCGACTTACACACTCTGCTGTTAGTTTCACACTAGGAAGGTGTAACTCGACGTCTGAAGCGGCGGGTGTAATCCTTTCTGTGATTCTTTACGTTTTTGTTTATTTTCTTCCATCAGAGCGGAGAAGCAGCGATGGGGAAACTCTGCACAGTGATTTCCTCTTTGCTGCTGAGTGTGGGAGCGGTGACGGCCCAGGGAGGTACGAGCTGTTCCAACTGTACTCACAATTACTAGACACGGCTATACCAGTTATATTAGTCATAGTAGTGCTCAAACAGTTAACTAATACCATGAAACGTGTTAGTGTTTGAGATGCGAACTGTTACTTTATTAACCCTTGTCTCTATAAAATGTCAGAAATCATAATTATAATTTGTCCATCTCATCAGGAGCTAAAACCAGAAATTGTTTAGATTTATTTGTAGAAAAATCAATAAAACAATGAATTGATGATGAAAATAGAAGCTGTTTGCTGTCGATCAAGTAAACCATCAACCAAATGATTGTTTCAGCTCAAATAGCACGGATTAGTTATTTAAAACTCTCTTTGGTTCCAGTTTTGCGACTTTGCTCTGCTTCATGTCAGTCGAAAGTGAATCTCTCACAATAAACATGTTTTTTCAACGTCTTTTGGATTTCTTGAAAAAGTAATCGGTGATAAGGATAATAAGTATACAAGGAAGCAGATTTGAATTCCTGTTAATATGATTGGGGTCATATAAAGGAGACACACCTTGTGAAACGTGTTTCAGCTCTCTTACTGAGTCCTACATTTACTTTAAATGAGTATTTCTATTTCATGCTACTTCTATTTCACTACATGTCAGAGGAAAACTTTTTACTTCCCTTTTAGTATTGGGGTCACAGAAACGCGTCCCTTAAAGCAGCCGTTTAATTAAAACAAGAGTTTGGAGTTTGAATGACCTCTGACCTCTGTGTATGTGTTGCAGCTCAGACTCAGATGAGTGAGCGTCTGGTGCCTCAGTGGCTCACCGGGCTCATCGCCGTCACCGGCTTCCTCTTCCTCGCCTTTGTCGGCGTCCTAGTGAAGAAGGCCTGGTGTGAGGAGCCAAGCAGGTCAGGCAACTTTATATGTATATATATGTATATTCATATATTTATTTTCATTTCATTTTAACTAATTTTGACAGAGTAGTGACTAGAGTTGATGGTACACACAAACTGCAGGCTTCCTTTTGTTGAAATACACTTGACTTGTTTTAATACAAATTATAAAATCCTCAATTGATCCTCAATTAAACCACTATTTAAAAAAAATGTTCACTTTGTTTTGCTGCCTTGTTATTAACAGTTTGTAAGACTGATTTTAAAAACTTCTACAAAACTAAAAATGAGTAATTAGTAGAATACTTACAATAATTTCTATATTTACATATATTCCTTTAGAAAGTCAATTAACCAATCATTTATTTAAAAATGTTTTTTTATTGGGCATTTTATGCTTTTATTTGACAGTGACAGTGGAGAGACAGGACACGTGTGGGTAGAGGAATGATGGTGGTACTGGACTTGCTGCTCAGGACATTGTGCCTGTGTTGTATGCGTCCTCACCGTGCAGCTATCGAGTCACACAACCAATTATTTATTAAACAGAAAATTAATCAACAGCCATTTATCGAGCAAAAATGAAAAATCCTGTTTTCTATCCCAGTAAACCGATTTGTTTGTTTGTTGATCGGTCAAAACATTGAATTATTTTTGGACAATTTACAGACAAAACGTTTAATGATAAAATATTCATATTTGAGTATTTGATAATTCTATTAATCATTATTTACAGCCTTATGCTGATGAAAGAAAAAGCGGAAAACGGAAAAATTCCAACATTTACATTTTAGCTTATAGACTTTATTTTTGGGGCTGCACGGTGGTGTAGTGGTCACTGTCACCTCACAGCAAGATGGGTTCGATCCCCGATCCGGGCGGTCCTTCTGTGTGGAGTTTGCACGTTCTCCCCGTGGCATGAATGGAATGGAACTTTGTTTTTGGTTCTTTACTTTCTGATACTTTATAGACAAAATCTGTCTGCAGGAAGAAGACGTCTGTGGAGTTGGTGGGAGATAATGAATTTGTCAACGAAAACACCTACGAGACCAGTCTGGACATGGTCAGGTAGGAAAACCACACTAAATTCTCTCTCTCTCTCTCTCTCTCGAATACTTTTCTCATGTTAGGTATATTTTGCTGATAATACTTGTTGCTTAAGTACGGTTTTGAATGCAGGACTTTTGCTTGTTGTGGAGTATTTTCAGTGTGGTATTTAGTACTTTAAGTAAAGGATCTCAGTACTTCTTCCAACACTGATAAATAAGTTCTAACAACACAATGTTTGTCCATCAGGAGCAAAGAAGACAATAACACTTACGACAACCTGGTGATCAACGGCACTGAAGAAAAAGTTACCGCCATGTGACCGTCCCGCAATGATCCTATTGGCTGTCTGAACATTGTCCTCTAACTCTGGACGGAGACACATGAAACACACACTTCTTTGTATAGAAATGGTGTCTTTGTTTTGTCGTACCCGTTGTCCCCGGCAGGTGGAGCTGAGAGTCAAATATTTTTTTGTTTTGTTTTCTTGTTTATTCAAATTCTATCATTTAGCAGAAAGTGTGAGGTTATTATATGGACAATGAATCATATTTATTGGATCGGAGGCTTAAACTAGATCTTAGGTTCTGTGTTTGCATGTTTTTCAAACCAGGAAAAGGAGCCGTCTGTCCTGTGATCCTGATTAATAAGTTATCTTTCCTAACAAACTGCTGTGTGGGCTCTCGTTACTGATCAATGAAAGAATGATCTGTGATTAATAATTAAACATTTTACAAAAAACAGTTAGTTCAAGGGTCTGTAATCACAGCAGGACTGTGGAGTGTCTGTGGTTAGTTCACATGTATAATAACAGGACAGTGGAGTGTCTGTGGTTAGTTCACATGTATAATAACAGGACAGTGGAGTGTCTGTGGTTAGTTCACATGTATAATAACAGGACTGTGGAGTGTCTGTGGTTAGTTCACATGTATAATAACAGGACTGTGGAGTGTCTGTGGTTAGTTCACATGTATGTAATCACAGCGGGACAATCCTCGCCTTCGTTCCTGGAGAGTCTACCCACCAGAAACCTGTAGGTGACGCCACAGACTGTGTCCTCTCACACCTGTACTGGACCACACACACATCTGAAGAAAACACAGACTATAATTAATTTACAAGAGACTCCAGCAACGTTTATTGTGCTCTCTTTACATTTTAATAAAACAGAACAAATCAGAGTGGTCAGTACAGACAGAAAGATCATTCACAACATTTTCCACACCAGCTGTCAGAGTCACATCACAGCCAACAGAGAGCCTCTTTGGATCAATATCGATAAAATGGGAACTCGGATCAGTTTGGAGACGTCAGGTGATGGACTGATGGATCTGGAGAGGCTGAGCTGCAGGTTGTTTTGAGCAGTTTAATACTCTTCTGTAGTTTTAATTCTTACAAGTGTCTGATTTACAATTTCTGCTATTTCTGCTCTTTCCTCAAAAGTATGGAATCTCTGAACAAAAAGTGCCATCAGAGCCTGACTAGTATATTATTATATACGATCTTCTCCCAGATCTCTCAGTATCAGTGTTCATAAAAGGAATGAGGGAATAGACGAAAAAGACTGGATGTGATTGATGGATGTTTGCTGCGTTTGATGTCTTTAAAGGGAAGTTAGCATCGCGGCTCGCTGCACTGAACAACATGACGAAAGGTGTGTTCGTTATCACATCGCTTTCCACAAGAACTCAAACATGGTCGTCACTGAGGAACTTAAGACGCCTCGCTGAGACAGGATGAACATTACAGGAGGAGGCGGGAAATGCAAGTGTCACTGTAATTTAACTGATCTATGTAGGGCATGGTGACCATGGTAAAACGACAGGACATGGCCTGTAACAGACATGGACGCTCAGCAGGACAAAGACAACAGCCTCCAGAGGGGACGGGTGCTGAAGGGGAGGCAAAGACACTGTAAGAGATCGCAGTCCTCAGAGTCATAACTCAGTAAAATGAGAACACGCAAACATGAAACACAAATGATATCATTCAGTGCGATTTACACTTCCACAGGATATCATGATCTCCAATGTCCATTCAGAACAAATGTCCATGACTCCACTTAGAAATCCACAGAAAAAAAGACGCTGCAGAACTTGCCTGAGAATCATGTTTTTAAGTTTTCTACAGTATGAAAGCAATCCAGTGATCTGTCTGTACACTGTACACCATGTGCACTGCAAACAGGAGCTCATCGCTAATTCAGCTTTCTATGGCGCCAACTGGACTAAATGTCAACAGATTTAGGCAACAAAAAAATAGTTACATTGTCTATGGATAAAAACAATGGAACTTCTTCAGCCTGGGGCACATGAAATAATCCCTCCCACTTTTCAACCCTATGTCCTATGTTGTAATCATTTTAGCAGTTGTATTTCACAGGAATTCTCCTTCAAAGAGCGGCTCACACTATTAATTATTCATCTATTGTGCTCTGACGAAAATATCCCTCTAGTTTCTCTGTAAATAGTACGAAATGAGATATTTCCTTCCAGGAAACTTGTGAGGAAATGATGCAAAATAAAGTGCAACCTCAGCTGGTTTTTGGCAGCGACTCTGAACGAGTCCTGTGTGAAGGCGAACCAAAGCTGCAGGGTTTCCGTCGAGGTTTCTGTCTGTTTGGACAAAGATTCAGACACTGGCACAAACATATCGTTGCTCATAACAATAAAAAAACAAACAAATAATACATTGTTAATTTCCAGTGAGATCACAAAAATGAATTACAGTTCATCTGCTCTGCCATCTTCAAATAAAAGTACCAAAAATTAAGACAGTGATTATGACAAAAAGAGGCTTAACATAAAGTATTTGCACTTGATTGATATGTTTAAAGTACAGGATCCTGCAGGACGCCTACAGCTGCTGCTATATACCTCCGTTACACATCTAAATATCTGAAAGGATTAACAAACTGCGGTATCATACTAGACTTTAGCATAACTCTGCAAACACACAACTAACTTCACGTTGTAGAATTGAAGATTGAAAGCAACAGTCTGACATGTTGGTAAATCCTCTTGTTCGCCCTCTAAACTAAGGCTGTTCCATTGAGGTTAGCTGTCGACATTTTTAGGTTACAAAAGCTATAAATTCATACAACTCATGAGTTTAAATTTAGAGATGGGAGCAACTTGGTCAGTTTTTGTGTGTTAGCTAATGTTAGCAGTTGTTAGCAAATGCCAGTTTGTCATTTCAACCAAGAAGAGACGGCTACAGCGCTCGCTAAAAGTGAGGTTTTTGGCAAAAAATAAGGTTTCAGCAGCTGTACACGAGTTCAAACTCAGCTTTGTGCTGACGCTCATGTTTACTGAGTGGAGTTGTATTACTAAATTAAAACAGGTTGCAGCTCACAAACTAGTTGGTACTAAACATTTACAGCCACAAACCGCCAGGTGCAACGGTTGTCTAGCTAGTTGACAATGCTAATGCTAACATGCTAACATCTTAATTGTTTTTACGGGAGCGCATGTTCCCGAGGTCCTCAAGAGGTCCCGAGGTCAAATGTTCAACGTATGTTTCCCTGGGTCAGCGATGTTCAAACAATTCAAAAAAACTAATTCAACGTGTCAATGGGATTGTTTTGGAGTGTTTTGAGGGTGGATATCCCCCCCCCCCCCCCCCCCCCCCCGTGTCCTGGACCTACTGAGATGGAACTGATATCTGAAACTTATCAACAATAGTTTTACTAAATGTCAGTCTGTTGCTTTTATTCACGCCTGCTTCTAGAAAGCTTTTTATAATTTAAATCTCCACAGAGACACATTTTTATAATTTTCTCTCCATGATTAAAATCATGTGGAAGACACTGTATCTGTTGCCGGGGGCGACAGGGGGTCTCCAAGCCCACCAAGTCCTGAGAGTCATCTCCATGGAGACACATTTGTATGATGTTTTCCTTTAAGGGTCAATACTGGAAGAAAAATGTGTGCGTACAAGGAATGTGGAAGGTTTGTGTTGATGATAGCCAACGTTAACTGAATAGGAAACTAACAGACTTCTCTGATTTAACTGTTTGTGTACATCGTGTAAATAGAGAAAACCTAGTGTGTCTCTATTATGAAGGAAGCGTTTAACATGGTCTGTTACGGATTAAGAGGTTTGATTAAGGTTCATTGTTTTCTGAATTGAAATTCAATTTTCCATTTGTTTGACAAAATCCAATGGTTACTGCCATATTTGAAAAAAGTTCCTTCTTGATGACTAGCTTCTCATCTATAACAGCTGTTTCTGCAATAGTTTGTTTGTTCTGATGGAGAATAAAAAAAAACAGATGTTGATCACGATCAGTCGTGTTACAGTTTACACACTCTCCTCCCCGCTGGTTTTCACATTTATAATGAAGTGCTACTCGGTGTCTAGCAGCTAACCAGTCTTCTACCACCGAGGAGATGCTAAGCTAACGTGAGCAGCGGGGTCAGTGAACACGTCATTTCACCAACACGTCCCTTTTGTTCCTCTGAATTACAAACAAGAACACAAACCCACCTGTTGTCTGTGTGTCTGATTGCATTAACTAGTGCAATAAAGTCACTCCGTCATGACTCCACCATAGTGATAGTTATTTGTTTTTAGACAATATTCTCATTTAATAGTCTAGTTACAGAGTTTCTCAACCTTTTCTGGCTTGTGACCGTGTTTAAGTGTTCGACTTCTCTTAAAGCCAAGATCCTCATGCTCAGACCTCAACAAATATCAATACATCAGATGTTTCTCATGACCACATGTACGCATCACGTGACCCCACCTGTGGCCCCACACCGAGGTTGAGAAACTCGATTTCAGGTATTCAAGTGGTCATGCACTGGTGTCAGACATCAGCGTGTACTGGTTTCACCCCACAGGAAGTGTATGTGTGTGTGTGTGTGTGTGTGTGTGTGTTGGCACTGTCTGAAGTGGTTTCTTTTTTCTTTTTTGCATGTTGGAAAGTTCAGAGTTCACGATCCACTATGATTCATTGTCCAAGAGTCAGAGTGTGTGAAGGAAGTCGAAATAGCATCTGTTTTCATATGCGTGTGTGTATGCATGCAAGCGTGTGCGTGTGTGTGTGTTATGACAGGACGTCCAGTGCGACGGTGCCTCTCTGTTTCTTCAGGACAGCGACCGCCTGCTCGTGTGTCGCTCCCTGCAGACTCTCTCCGTTCACCAACAGGATCTGGTCGCCCCGCTTCAGACGGCCATCCACCGCCGCTGCGCCCTGAAACACACAGCAGCACCAAGCTGAATCCCTTCTCAAAACTCTTCAGGTTGGCTATCAACATTCAGAAGTATGAACAGTCATTGATTCATAAAACTCAGAGATTCAATAAAGACAAGGCAGAAAGTCAGTTTTGAGAGCGATTTTAAGTTTCTCATTGAACCCAGCGAAAAAAGACGGCTAAAATGCTAGCTAACAATTAGAGCGCAGCACCTGTTCATAAGTTATTAATTAAATAAGCCTCCCTCGTTTAAATGGAAGTGTTTAGTAAGTGGAGTTCATCACTATATTAAAACAGGTTACACCTCACAAACACAGAACTACCTTCACGTTGTAAAATGTAAGATTCACAGCAATGCTTACTCCTGTTCTCCGTCTAAACTAAGGCTGGAGATAGTTAGCATTTTATCAAAAGCGCTCATCCAACTTACTGATTAATACAACTCAGGGATTCAACTGAGACCTGTAATCATATTTTGTAGGATGAGAAGAGACAAACTGCAGATTTAAAGTCTGTCATTTCTATCAGCAAGAGGCGCTTTAAGAGCCAAAGCTAGCTCACAATAAGGAACCAGGAGTTGATGCAGCATCTGTTCCTAAGTTCAAATGTAGTCCTTGTTTACTAAATTTAGTTTTATCACTAAATTAAAATTGTTTGCAGCTCACAAACTAGTTCTTACATAATACAACAAGAACGTATCTCTAACAGCCACTAACTGAAAGGTGTAACTTTTGTGTAACTGAAACTTGATAAATGTTGTTTAATATTCCCGTTAATCTGGAAGATTGTTAACATTTCACAAACTCACAAAATTAAAATGATGCAAAATGATGCTGATAACATTTGACTAACAGTCAGTTAGCTTAGCATTATCAGGTATTCCCCTTTTATTATAAACTGTATATGAACACTAACACTGAAACACAGATATGAGTCTCAATGGACTTTCTTTGAGAGCGAGATATTCAGATGAATCCAGACCTGTTTAGCCTAGCTTAGCATAAAGACTGCAAGCAAATGGAAACAGCTTGCCTGGTTCTGACCTTGCTAAAGACGGTCTTGACGTAGATGGGCAGGTCTCCATGTGGACTGCCGAATCCTCCGACGATGCTGAAGCCGAGTCCCTCAGAACCTTTCTCCAGACTGATGCTGCGGGGCCGCGGACCCCTGAAAAAGAGGAGGAGAAAGAAGCGGGTCAGATTCAGTTAAGCACCACCTGTCGTAAGTGTGTGTGTGTACTCACTCCGGCTCGGCTGTGTGTGTGTCAGTGTTGGCCGACAGACTGGAGCTGCTGGACAAACTCTCCACCTGAGTGGCGATGGCGCTGATGTTGGTGTCTGCTACCACCTGAGAGACACACACACACACACACACACACACACACACACACACACACACACACACACACACACACACACACACACAC
>CM051694.1:5294863-5359863 GCA_028022725.1 Lycodopsis pacificus | reverse complement strand
CTGAAATAAAAACATTGAATATTCAAAGGTAACACTGATGTGAGAATAACACACACACTAACACCCTGATTGGTTGAGGTGGTTCAGCGGCGTATTGCATAACAGCAACATGTCCACAGTACGATCCCGACCAGGGAACCGTGTTTCCTGTCTGTCACCGTTCACTTTCAACGGTCAGATAACGGCCAACACACCGAAAGGAAATGTTAACAAGAAAACAAGAAATCAAAATGTGCGTGTTTACCTTCAGAATGGCGGCGACAGTTTCCTGGGAGGCGTGTCTCATGTCGTCTCCGTTGACCGACAGGATCTGATCTCCCTGCATCAGACGACCGTCCAGCTCAGCAGCGCCCCCTCTGACCACCTCGGAGATAAACACACCGCTGCCACTCCTGACACACACACGCGCACACACGCACACCGACAGTGGTAGAAGAAATATACAGATATTTTAGTAGTAGTTAAAGCAGCAATACTACCATGTAAAAATACTCAGTTACAAGTAAAGGTTCTGCATTTAACATTTTTACTTAATGGAACAGTGCGCAGGATTAGCCGCGATCATCAGAAAGTTTACATAATATTCACAAATATGTTTTCATTAGTGTATAATCCTATTCTTCATATCTACATAGGCAGCTGGTCCTCCATGTTGCACCGCCATGTTTCTATGGTAGCCCAGAACGGACAAACCAAACACTGGCTCTGTACGTGGTGAGCAGGAGGGTATTCAGATGGTTGCATTCTGCAACCTCACCACTAGATGGTGTTAACTCTTACACACTGGTCTTTTAAGTAAAAGTATCAGCATCAAAATATAGTAAAAGTAATAAAAAAGGTGAAGGTGGAGCTCATTTAATTACTTTGTATCCTGGTGGGACGCTAATCTACAATAAAACATCATAATCTATTCGTTGATTATATTTTGGGCTCATAATCTGAATCTGTTGAGAATAAAAGTTAATCAACAATTGACGTGAAGTAAAACGTAACAATATTTCTCTCTGAGATGTAGTGGAGTAGAAGTAACGTAGAATAAAGGAATACAATTTAGGAAATACTCATATAAAGTTGTACTTGAGTAAATGTACTTTTACATGATTTGAACCAAGAGCAGTAGTAACACACACAAAGTGTTGTGGATCGGTGTGTGTGTGTGTGTGTTTTTTTAAAGGTAGACCTCTTCCCGACGATGCTGAGTCCCAGCCCTCTGCCGCTCCTCTTCTGCAGCTCCACCTTGAGGAGGTCCAGGTTCTCCTCATCTCTGTACTGAGCCTCGTCCCTCAGCACCGTCAGCCGAACCTTCGCCGGCGTGTGACGCAGGGCGGCGATGGCCTCCTCGTGGGACGCCCCGCGCAGGTCCACCCCGTTCACCTGGACACGCAGGAGAAATAAAACATCACATCTCTATCTTCGACCTGAGGCGGTGAATGCATCGAAACATACTTTTCATTTCCTCACATCTGGACTGCTGTAATGGTCTCCCGATTCTCTTACATCAACTTTATATTCATATATATATTCAAATAAATCAGGATTTCATTTTTTCATGTCCACCACAATGGACTTTTCAACTGAGACAGTGTTGTTTTTTACAAAAATGTTTTTCTAAAATAACAAAATGTATTAAATCAAAATGAGGTTTACACACACAAGGTGGGAGACAATTTAATAAAATAGTACTGCAAGTTAAACTACTTTATATACTGCTGGGTAGTTTAATCTATAATAATACATCAGAAATTGTTGTAATAGTAGTGAAATAACAATGCAATATTTCCCTCTGAGATGTATTGGAGTAGAAGTATAAAGTAGCATAAAATGGAATACTCAAGTACAAGTACCTCAAAATGGTACTTAGTTACAGTACTTGAGTAAATCAGTTGTTATTCAGCAGGGGGAGACATTGTTTACATTTATCAGCCTGTGATTTCATTTCTTGATATTACAGCAGAAACATCATTCTTTTATAATCCATAATACTGCAGTATGAGTACCATTAGTACTAGCACTGCTAACAGTAGCATCACTAAAAACAGCAGCAAAAGCAGCATTTCTAACAATAGTACCGGGAATTGTACAAAGTTCGCCCTATTTACTACTGAGCATGACTTAAACAGTAAAAACTGCATGTTTTATATGCAGCAGTGAACTAATGAATACAGTACTTTCGCTTCAGTATCAGCAATATAAGTAGAAGTTGTAGTATTGGTAACAGTACTAGTTACAACAATAACACGACTAATACTAGTATTAGCAGTGACAGAGCTAACAGTGATACTTTATGCAGGTAAAGAAACTAAAACAGGACATGAAGACAAAATAACATTCACACAATCACAACAGACAACTCGGGAGTATTGGCAGTACTGTAGTACTGAATGAGTAGTACCTCGAGTATCTGGTCTCCTGCCCACAGTCGTCCGTCTCTGGCTGCAGCTCCTTCCTCATAAACCTCATGGATCACTATGGCGTCCTGGCGGAGACACAGTGAGACACAATGAGAGAGAGATTTTTTAGATTAATCCGCCTCTGAAAATAGTCCCCAACAAATGCACTATTTCCTCCTGTTTGTCAGATTAAAAACTACAGTGACCAGACACTGACTGAGTCTTTGTTATGAAACATTAAACTATATGTTGTGTTTTAAAAAAGATTTACGTCTTCAGTGGGAACCAATATCACTACTGACAGACGGACTGACACTTTGTCAGTGTGGGTCTAAACATGGATTTGTTGACGAGAGAAATATACAGAATAACACCAGAATGATCCTTTAAAAAACAAAACAAGAGAGGACATCGTGCAATCAATGAGATCCCCTCTCTCGATACTGATGCACCACCACTTGTCTTCAACAAACAATTGAAACGTGAACTTTACATTTTCATTTGCTTCTTTTTAAAAGTTTGATGTAGAACTTGAACAGGACAGTGTGGATAATTGTCGGTTATTATTATATACATATTAAAGAATAAAGAGGATGGAGGGAAAATAACAAAAGAAGAAAATACTGAGAAGTGAGTAAAGTATGTAAGTCTGTTACCAGCTGTGTGTCTCTTCCTCCCACTATGCTGAGTCCGAGCCCTGATCGACCTTTACAGATCTCCAACAGCATCTCCTGACCAGGAACCACCGCACAGCATGATGGGTCTGAGGAGGAGGAGGAGGAGGAGGAGGAAGAGGAAAGGAAGACTGGTTTATCTCAACTCTTCTAACAAATGTATGAGCATTAATGTGTTCATCACTCATTTTAAGGACTTCATCTACTGATTTATCTACTGATTTTTGTGCGTCCAGGGTGTGGTTAGCCTAGCTTAGCACAAAGACTGGCAGCAGAGGGGAACTGTTAGCTTAAGACCTCCCAACAAGTCCAAAGCTCTTTGGATATTAAATACAATATCAGATCTGAAGATGAGAGACAGATGTGTGTGTGTGTGTGTGTGTGTGTGTGTGTGTGTGTGTGTGTGTGTGTGTGTGTGTGTGTGTGTGTGTGTGTGTGTGTGTGTGTGTGTGTGGACCTCTGTTGGCGGCTTGCAGGTCGGGGCTTATCAGAGGAGGAGATGCTGTCTGTTTACTGGAACTGCTTGAAGCTGTGCAGCACTACACACACACACACACAAAAACACACACACGCACAACACACAAACACACACACACACACACACACACGAGAGATGAGATTAAATGTATTGATCAGCTCAGTAAATCTCATTGATTTCTTCAAGTAGGCTGCTGTACTGAAGTACAATGTTGAGGTATTTGTACTGTAATGCACATTCGGTGACACTTCTACTCCACTACATTTATCTGACAGCTTTACATTTTTAGATCTTACAAAAAAAAAATCATATGATCAGTTTCTAAAATATGACCCATTGTTGTAGATTAAACAACTGAATATTATATTAGGCAGGTATATACTGTATATGGAAGGAGTTTGTTTTTTCCCCGAGTGGTATTACTGCTTTTATTCCAGTAAACTCTGTCATCTTCTAAAGTAAATCGTCATCGTGTTGATACCTGCTGCTCCAGCAACGCCTTCGGAGCCTGAAGCTCATTTTCTGAAGTCTCTGCAACTTTCAGCCTCTGCAGCAAGCACACACACACACACACACACACACGCACACACACACAGTAACTTAGTGCATTTACTCAAGTACTGTAATGAAGTATAATTTTGAGTTAGTAGTACTTGAGTATTCCCATTTTCTGCAACTTTATATTTCTCCACTACACAGAAATATTGTACTTGTATTACTGCAAAAATGTATTTAAAAATTGTAGTTACTTTGCAACTGAAAATGAAAAAAAGAAAAAATAACTATTTTACATATATACATATGTATATAAATATATATTTCGATAATAATCCTAAAAAATGTGATTAAATGAGTATAATTAGCTCTTCTACTACCAACTGCTATATTTAAATGCATCGTACGTGTTCCTGCATCAATAACAAATGTCAGATAGTGTAATTAATATATACATCAATAGACCACTTTGGCTGCATAGTGAGTGCTTTTACTGAATACTACTCTTGTGTTTAGTGAAATAAGATTGTTATTAATACGGTAGTATTTTTAAATGGTGGTGTTTCTCGTCTCCCTGGAGTAAACGCTCTCAGTACTTCCTCCACAGTGTGTGAATGAGGTCAGACAGACCAAGTCACCTTGGTGGAGGTGTCGCTCTCTGTCAGACACTTGGGGGCGCTGTTGTTGCTGTTGCTGCTGCTTCTGTTTCCGTTCCTGTTGTTCTGCTCGTCTTCATCGCTCTTCGCATCCTGTTCGACAGACCACAGATCAGTTTACACTTTCATATCCCGGTGCAATGTGGGCTGAAACGTCTGGTTTATTTCCCCTCTAGTGACCCCTGTACCCCTCATTTAGTCTCAGTCCTGTGTCAAATGTTCTTTTTTCATCCGATTATATTGAATATTTCTGAATAATCTAGTTCCAGCCAAAACTATTTAATGTTAAAATATGGAATATTAGTCCAATAATGACTGATAATCTTTTTGGGGGGGAACATTGTCACTGTTTCCGATTGAGTGAGTGAGTGAGTGAGTGAGTGAGAGAGAGAGAGAGAGAGAGAGTGATATCAATGTGACGAGTGTCTGAAAGTGATTTTGACTGACCAGCGGGTCCGATGACAGGTGGAGGGTCAGGCTGTCGGGGGGGCGAGATTCGTCTGTGGGGACGGAGACGCCGAGAGGAGCTGGAGAGACGGACTGACACAGAAGAAGAAGAAGAAGACATGCAGGTCAGTCTACGGTTGCCTCGCCGTCTTTAATCCAGTGTCAGTTAAATGGAGAGTGAGAGTTAAATTGAACGTCAGGTTTGACGTCTCGTCTTGTTTCTCCTGACAGAGTGCGTTTGGTCTGAGGCCAGTAAATAACTTTCCCACCAACAGTTTGAAACTGCTTTAAAAGAAGAGATAAAAGAGCGACTGGAAACAACAAACTGTGTTTTATACATTTCTGTTTGTGTTGAGATTAAACAATAGAGAAACATATTACACACATATTAACCAGCGAACTTTAGAGCCAGGCTAGCTGTTTCCCTCTGCTTCAAGTCTTTATGCTAAGCTCGGCTAACCACCTCCCAACTCCAGCTCTGTACCTGGGCGACCTAAGTTTTAACAAACGTTAAAAATATTAATTACACTATTGTGGACTAATAATAATAATAATAATAATATATATAAAAAGAAACAGCATAATATGTCAAAAAGGTTATAACATAGTACATCAAAAAAGTCACAGTTAATTGAGTAAGTCAATTTAAGTCGTAGTATATTATGTGAAAAAGTCACAAAATACTCGTAGTATAGTATCTCAAAAAATGTCATATTGTAAGTCCAACAAATGAGGCATGTTATAAGAATAAACAATACATTTTTTATGTTTCACACCTGGAGCTTAGTTAATTGTTGTCTTTACGTTCTGGTCACACTGGCTTACAGACTGACATGTAACTCACTGATTGGACAGTTTTGGTGATGTCATCATCACCTACATGGGCAAATCTAATTGTGTTGGACTGACAGCAGCTCCGTCTGCAGTTTTATGTTCCTGACGTATTTATGTATGTTCTCCGGAGTTACAAAGAGACAGAAGCGTGTGGACGGGGATGTGTGTCAGTGTGAAAATAGTGCGTCGTTACCTCGGGGCTGACGGGGCTGATGACAGGGGGAGGAGGGGGAGGGGGAGGAGGAGGAGGAGAGGCGAAGGGGGGGACGGCCATCTGGTTTATAGCATCCTCATTTCTACAGAGAGAGACAGAGAGAGACATCAGGGCAGTTTGGGCTGCAACACGAAAAACCAGAAAAGAAGCAAGAAAAACACATTTTCTCATCAGCAAGGAACTGATGGAAGGTTATGATTAATGCAGAGTTTCACCACCTGAGACCCCCCCCCCAGCATAAACACATGTCCGCTCGGTGTTTCATTATGTCCCCGTGAGAGCGGATCAGTCACAGAGCTGCAGCTGATCTGCGGCCTGCAGCAGCACTGCAGACGTTCAGCTGCAATAATACGACTGCTGCACAACCACAAACCTAAGATGGAGACCTGTTAGTAACATTCTGATTCATGGTTTTTTATGGAGGTGGCAGCACTTCTTGTGTTATATGAATAATTTCTGTCATATGCATTGAATGTGCTGTAACTCTGTTATGTTGTTCATTCTGTACACGACATCTATTGCACTTCTGTCCATCCTGATAGAGGATCCTCCTCTGTTGATCTCCCTGAGGTCTCTTCCTCTCTTTAAAAGGTTCTTTTGAGGGAGTATTTCCTGTACCGATGTGAGGGTCCTGGGACAGAGGATGTCGTATGTGTACAGATTGTAAAGCCCTCTGATGCAACTTTGTAATTTTGGGCTATATAAAATTAATTGAATTGAAATTGCCTTTCAAATGAATCGAGTGTGAAGTCAGAGACTTTTATTCATTCAGCGATCTCATTCACCATCAGTCCGTTTCCAGGTTTCTGGCTTTACTTGAGTCAGCACCGGCTGGGGCGGAAGACTGCAAGTTTGAAAAAAAGATCATAAGGTGTAGTTAGAATGGGCCTCTGTAGCTGTTAGCTGCTAGCATAGCACACCACAATCCCACACACAACATTCACTGGAGAACGTTGCCTTCAGAGCTTTCTGCTATAAATCCCCTCAGGTTTAGGGCAACAAAACATTCTTAATGCAAACTTTTCCCATGTGCACACACGGCTCCCGTCCAGCTGAACTGTGGGCAATGTAGGCGCGAAGAAGAATTGCAGGGAGAGATGGCAAAAATATTCGGACACTCATTCTGTCAGGGACGCTGCGTGTCCACTATGACTCGCTACATGGGATAAAACCAGCAACGACGGACGCTGGTGTTGGTCCCCGAACGCCTCACGTCTGTTGGGTCTGATCCAGGCGGCAACCTCAGGTTGTGCCAAAGAGTCTTAAAACTTGCATTATATCTACTGACCAGCAGGGGGCGACTCCTCTGGTTGCATAGAAGTCTATGAGAAAATGACTCTACTTCTCTCTTGATTTATTCCCTCAGTAAACATTGTAAACATGAGTTTATGGTCTCAAGTCTTCTTCAACACAGCATGATGTTCATTTAGTAAATGATGGTTCAATTAGAGTCAAATAGACCATAAAGCAGGGGATGATTTAGGGCGGGGCTTACTGTGATTGGCAGGTCGCTGCCACTACCAGAGCCGTATCCCCCTCTGTCACTCCTCCACATTCCAAATATGGTCATCTCCGTTCATTGGTAGCAAATAACCAACAACATGGCAAGGGCCGTAATCCAAGATGGCAATGGGGAAATTGACAAACTCAAGGCTTCAAAACGGCAGACCACAAACCAAAGGGTGACGTCAAGATGACTACGTCCAAGTCTATGGTCGGATCATTACTGGGCTGATGGCAGGGAGTCTGACCTTTATGTCTTCATCCTGCTGAGCACCTTCATCTGTCAAAGTTCACGAAGCCCAAGGATGAGGAGCAATGGGCCAAAGACGGATGCTGACTCAGACTTCCTCTCCTCCTCCCAGCAGCTGGTGACTCACTAAACGCTCCTGATGGGAACATCGCTGTAATCTAAACTGAACAATCACACGGCTGAGGGAGAAATTATATTTATCAAATCGGGCATCTCATCAGCAGGAACAACAAGAAGCTTCTCGGGTAACGGAGCGGAAAACCAACAACGCATCCCCGAAGTGTGCCGACGGACATGGAGGATGCGATGAGGGAGATGAAACCCGCAGTGTGGCTCAGAAGACATCTGCTACATGACGACATATGGTGCGAGTCCACCACACGGGACACTTCAAACCCTTCTGTGGTGGAGCCGTGTTTGATTCGAGGCTCCGGCGCTAAACGGAGCCATCTGTGGAGCTCCAGGATGAACATCAGAGAGGACCGAGAGGAAGGTTTTTTTTGTGTGAGAGTCTCATTCTGTTTTCTTATTTAGACTGCGTCATCATTAGTGCTTCTAAACTCCACTTCACAGAGATCACCTGTCAATCAAACGGCGAGGGAAAGATTATCTGGGACCAGTAACACCAATAACAGAGTTGAGTGCAGTATTGCTGCGTGACGAGAGGACCGATGAACAATGAGGGTGAAAAATAATTAGAAAAATATCTTTAGGAGTGATATGAGGCATACAGGGTCACTGAATATTAAGGGAAACGTCAGCACTTTTAAAGTTTGATGACAGAAACGTTCCACTCTGACTCCTCCGGGCTGAACACGCAGAGCGATCGACGGATCAACAACACCCTTCAGTTCCTTTCCTTCATCTTCAGAGAGCTTTAAAATGGTTGAGTATTTAAGGAGACGATGCATTTAAGTAGAAAGCTTTCTGATCACCTAAATCAGCAACACATCACTGACTTATTGTCTGCTCTCTAATAGAGCAGGAAATTATGCCTGAAATTATGGATTGAACATCATCAGAGATAATCGTTATCAGCCGTTCTCCATCAAAAGGCACCGTGATTATTATCATCCTCTATTGTACGGCCACAAGATGCTCCAGTTCCTCAATCTGATTTAACTTCTTCTATGACAGCATCAATGATTAGATGAAGATTTCCTCATCTTCAACTTGCATCACAACTCTTACTGAACAGACATTAAAGGGATACATTGATGAGGAATGTTCACTGAGAGAAGCAGATGAAAGGATCCGGTCTGCAGCTTATTCACCGTCTTAAAGTCCTGCTCTGCAGACAATATCGTCAAAAACAAAAAGCTCTGACATTCTAAGTCAAAAAGCTGGCCCGGTGTTATTTTGCTTGGGGTTTTCATTTGCACCCAAAAAAAAAAACGTACTCTCTTTTATCCATTTATTTCTATAATGTCTTTTATACTTTTTACGATAACACAAATGTAAAGTGTCATTTGTAGCCATACTTCAGCATGATAAGAACTACCTAAAATTTGACGTGTACTTGGGTTTTTATGTTTGGCCCATGTCTCTTCCTTTAACATATAGGGGGCGGGGTTTATGACCTATACTGCAGCCAGCCACCAAGGGGACAATCGAGATGATTTGGCTTGGGGAGCTGTCATGTTGTCCATCTTTATATACACAAAGCTCAGACAAACCTAGATGGCTGTGAAAGGAAGAATAATCTATTCCTGCCCTCCAAGCCTGGTCTTCTCTTGCTTCATTCCATCTGTCCTGGTCCCTCAGTATCTCCACCCTTCGGCCATGTATTTTATTTTATTATATTTATTACGTTATTGTCCTTGCCCAGTATCTGACCCGTTCGTGATGAACCTTTAATGTGTCCTTGGTGCAAGTGAAGCCGTCAGAAACTGGAATTTATGGATCAGTCTGTTACTTCCTGCTTCAGTCATGCAAGACAGACACCGTCAGCCAATCATCCACCTGAACAGGTTAATTAGTTTAACACTCACTCTTTAGATGTTCCGCTGAGAGGCCTCAATACGACAACATCCAGATGATTGATCTGTGATACCGTAGCAGTGGAGTCATACATGTACAAGTCTTTTCTGAGGGCGGTGCTAAAAGGACACATCATGGGGTCACTTATTGTAAATTATCCTCTGAGGAGCAGGACTGAGATCAGGACATTTCTATGTAAATCTAGGTATATATATATATATATATATATATATATATATATATATACACATATATACATACATATATATATATACACATACATACATACATACATACACACACACAGTATATATGTATATAGCTAAGTATGAATGTATGTCTGTATAACTTTTACTTGGTCTTTTACTTTTCTTTTTTTTTTAAACATCTAAAGTAGTTCAGGCTAAACCCATTCAAATGGATTATTAAAACTGGGTTTAGCAACATTTCATTTCATCAGTGTTCCTAATGATGAACGAGGATGATGGTGATTTTAAATGTGCCCGGTGCATCAGTCTTCTGTCGATAATGGGAGTAACATGATCAATCTGGACATAAACTATTTCATGTCTTAGATTCTAATTAGATTATATATTTAGGTGATTTTTAACTTAATGTTATAGGAACATTTGTATCAGCATTGTCAGAGGGGAGCCTGATGAGAATCACCGCTTCACTGTCATCGTTGACAGTGAAGAACTTGATCTCCTGAAGCTGTCCCCTGGTTCAAACCTGATCTGTACATGGAATAAGAATTATTTGAACATTATTTAGATGCTGTATTCTCAGCTGTATGTTGTTGGTGTAATCCGGACACCGATTAAAACCCACCTTTACAGACTCGTTATGCGATATCTGAAGCCGCTTCTTTACTACAACGATCGTTTGATCGCTTTGGAAACCAATCGACTCCATCAGTATCGTCACACAGTAAGTTAGCTGTGCAGAGGGATGGACCGGGCTGGCAGGGTGACCATTTCTGTTTCCATGGCGATTGCACGCCTGCCGAGGCTCCTGCCCCTGTCGACATCCCATTGCTCATTGCCGTGGCGACCTTTATCGGAGATAAATCATTCAGCGGCGGCCCGTGGACACGACTATAACGAGATTTTGTCACCTGGCCGAACACGGCGAGAGCGGCGGTGTCCTCCTGTCCCCGACACGCCGACCGCATTCAATCAGAGCAGGCCGGCAGGCAAAAGAAAAACCACGACGTGGTCAGAACAGTCTGGTGAACTGGGAGATATAGCACACACAAAAGGTTTCCTGAATCATGGGAAGAACCGCATCGTCTCTGTACAGATCTAATCACAGGACACGGTGACCTCCAGCTGAACCACTGAGGATAAAGCAGAATAAACGTCCTCTTCAGTCCGCCAGAGTTCAATAAACTGCACCGATACATCAACATGGCATTTCTCTGCAGTGTGAACACCTGCAGGCCGGGTAAAGGTTCAAAAAGCTCATTTGTGAAAAAGAAAAGAGACTTGCTGAGGTAAAAATAAATAATCAATAAACACTTATAATATAAAGAGTTCTGGGTCTCAAACATGACAGCTTTCTCTCCATGAACATGACACTGATAGAAATACATTTTGAAGAAAACGCAACACCAGACTCTGTTCTTTTTATCAGCATGAGGAAATGTTGTGAATTAATGTATCTGACAAATCTCAAAAACCAAAGATATTCACTGATTTTTATGGTTTTATGGTGTTTAGACCAGAGAAAGATCATCATCTGGTTTAATAGAGATACACATCAGTGATGAAAAGTAATTAAGTACATTTACTCAAGTACTGTACTTAAGTACAGTTTGAGGTACTTGTAGTTCACTTAATTCCATTTCATGCTACTCTATACTTCTACGCCATTACATCTCAGAAACAAATATTGTACTTTGTACTTCACTACATATATTTATGAACACAGAAATGCATCAATAAATATAATCCAATAATATAATATGTATTATTCTGAAATGATCCATTCTGCATAACTTTTACTGTTGGTACTTACAGTATCTTTTTATGCTAATGCTTTACTAAATGTGTCAAATGCATGGACTTTTACTGACAACACAGTATTTTCCCCATGTGGTACTAACCCAACAGAAGATCTTGATATTTCCTCCACCACAGGTACACATACAAATGAACTAACTACAAGTATTTGATATATCCCTGGTATTACACAGCAACAGCACTTCACTGTTTTACACCAGGTTACAAATGAGGGGTGGTTTTTATGTTGCTGACAGACTTGAATCTCATTCACACTCTTCCATACAAATGGTTAAACCTAGTGTCTATAAAAGCCCAAATATGAGAAATTGATATCGACTTCACTTGAGTTTCTTCTGTGTTTTTAAACAATTCGAACAGCTGCCGGGCGTTCAGGACCCGGACGTGTACGAGTGATGTTTTCAGATTGAATGTATTTAACAAACCGTCGACACTCTGTTGCCATCTGCAGGTTTGTGACCCAGAGGACGTTTCCCATCGCTGTCAAACACTATGACAGCTGTCAGGATGTGACAGACTTCAGCGAAGCCGCTAGTATCTGGCAACGAAGCACGACTCGATGCCGACGTGTCATCACATGACTACAACCAAACACCACAGGAGCTGTTGGGCCTTAAAAGTAATTTGGAGGTTTAACGTTAACATGGAGGTGAAGATTTTACAGCAGCACGGACGTGAAAATGAGTCTTGACACCAGCGAGACACTTACAGCTCAGTAACAGACATAACGACTTGTTGTGGTCGTGATTTATGTCTCATGTTGACATGGAGGCGTCTCATGAGCCTGAACACAGCAAACAGCCCCATCACTCAGAGTGACGGCGGTCTTTAGTAGCAGTTCTGACTTACACACTCATCCATCTCCATGATGCAGATGTTTTAAATATTCAGCTTACAGAGGCTGCAGGGTTCATTACAAGCAGATAACATCCTGGTGATTTATGTCCTCTTAAAGTCAGAAGTGGAGATAAAAATGCAAAGTTTGTCCTGAGCGTGGAACAAGAATAAATATATACTGTGCACAGTACATCTTGTTTTTGACCTTAAGTACAAGGGAATGGTCAAAGTTTTGTCCTGATGGTGGCGCTAGAGCATCTTTTCCCAACCTCTGCCTCAGGACCTTACGTAGGTTTACCCGATATGCAAATGCTGTCAGAAATTTCAAAAAAAGGGTTTTAAAGAAGTACATTTTACGTTTATTTGTGTCCAACTGAAAAATCCAGCCCAGTGTTGCCAACTCTTTTTCAATGAAAGTAGCTAGCAGCACTAGCTCCAAAAGTTGCTAAATCTAGCGAGAAAGTTACAAAGTCGCTGTCAAAAGTCAAAAACACTGACAGCCCATCTCTTCAGACCTCCCTCCAAAGCCACTCCCCCCAAAATGATCAATGATAAACAACGAACATGTCTAATATCAATACTGCAGCTGTCAATTATTTTGACAATGCGACTAAAGACCAGGTTGATGCCCAATAACAAGGCACTGGATATTATATTTATCCACCTTTTGCGAGCAGCGGAGCAGAGCAACCATCCGAGCCCGACCTGCAAACTGCCAACTTTATGCATTATTGTAGCACAATTGCCAGCACTGAGTGCCACTGAGAGTCACTTTCTGTCAGTGTTAGTTTGTAATGTGTCTGTTCAGAACATGGTGGCTTATAATGTTGGTAATTGTCATTTTTGTAATTGGTGAGGTGGCTGCTACATTTCTTTAGACCGGTTGCATTTTGCTACGTTGTCACATCATTTCACACAGCAGCCCAACCATCTCATGAGACTCATTAGCAGCTCCTGTTGCGGTGTACCCATGACCCACAACTATCACTGATGATACGCCAGATCTTTAAGTGGATTTATGGACATATGTTCTGGATGGACGTTGGCGATAATGATATCCTGCAGTGCGAGTCACACTAAATGATATCAATTTGTGTTTCATTGCTGTGTTAACATTTCTCTGAGTTGTGACTCTGAGAAGGACTATGATCTTCGACTCAGATACACCTGCTAGGTAGCGCATCCTTTGCGGAGAATGAAAACATGGAGGAACTCAGCAGATAAAAAGTAAAATACACCACACCTGCTCGCTTCAAAAGCTGCGAATCAATCGCTGCAGCGGAAAGCTCATTCCTGCAGCTGAGGAGGAGGAGGAGGAGGAGAATGAGGAGGAGGGCTAGCAGAGTTTAATCTGTTTTGCAGAGAGTCCCCATCCTCAGCTCCTCTCTCCCGTCTCAAAAGGACTGAATGTGAAGGACTGTCCCCCTCCTGTCGGCTTTCATCAAGAGCCAATCCAGCGAAACTGAGAGCTTTGTGGTTGGTATACGCTGAACACAGAGCTCTGTCTCCGCCTTGGGATCAGACAGACGGGTTGCAGTTGGGACTTTGAAGTTTCCGGATGGCTGTTGTCTGCAGCAGAGTGTCCCCGTCTGTTCTCTTATGAGTCAGACGAGACTCAAGCTAAACGCCCTCAGGGGCGGACACGTCTGAGTGCATCAGATCACGTCCTACAGGCGCTCTGGTGAGAGCTCAGTGACACGTTACAGCCTGAGTCATAATCTCAACGTTGTTCCAGGCGAGCGTGATCATTTTTTTGGGGCATTTCTGCTTTATTTGGCACAATTTATGACTCAGCCTTAATGGCAAGTGATCTACCCGGTGAGCCAACAGGGCGCCCCCAAGGACCTGATCTACCCTTCAGTAACATCTTTTTCTTTACAACAGTACTAAACAATATCTTTTGTCTACTAGGTGGCTACTTTGGACCGATTCTGAAGCCCTCTTTTTTTAAAACTTGTCATTTCAAGATAAAATTCAGATGAGATGTATTGGGCTTTCATTTAAACTTTCATTTAAATGCACAAAAGCACAACCATAGAAGCACAACGCGGTGTCGAACACGGTTTGTCGTGGTTCTCATGGTCTTGGTACCATCCATCCTCTACCAACCACCATAAGTGATCTTTTTGGATATCAAATAGGACGTCACTAGCTCTGGCTGTTGCTTTGTCACATGGATGCATTCAATTTTTGTGTCCACCACAAAAAACAGTATCCTAATTGACTTTGCATTGGCAACATTTTTGGCGTGAGCGACACACAAAAAAAAAAAAAAAAAAAAAATCAGACAATTTGTGTCCCTGTACACGGAACCAAGAGGTTGTGAGACTATTTCATGACCTGCCATGAAACTGTGCTGAGATATCTCCGTCGGTTTAATCACAAAACCATCTTGGGTTTTCTCAAGCCTACAAACCAAAACACAGACACAAAGGAGAAAAACCTCTGCACTTTAGTTACAACAACTAATGTTTAACGTCTTCCCAGATCCATATGTTTCGCATACGTTTGCAATAAAGAAGTTATTTTCCCGGCATCAGGATACTTGGCAGTAGCTTCTTCTGTGAGGAGGGATTTTACCTGTTTCTCTGTTTTCAGCTCTCTCTGATTTGTTCTATTCTCGTCTAACACTCCAGTCTCTGCTGCTGCCATGACCCAATTTAAGCACGGGGATCAATACGGTTTCATTTTATCCAATCCAGAGAATCAGAGAAATTGATGGCAGAGAAGTCACAGAGGGGATGAAGACAGTGTCGGTGATGGAGCTCCCGCAGCTCTCTGCCGGCTGAATGAGACACTTTCCCCTCAATCGCCACCGTGTAGAAGGCAGTGAACTCTATTATACTCTAAGAAAAGGAACGTCTGACCACGTAAAAGGAAAACTCTCCTCGTCCTCCTCAGGTCGGCCTCACTGGCTTGTGGATTCACGGTGATGGCAGCAGGTTCGGCAGCATTTTAATTGAAAATAGAATTTCTGCTTAAGAAACACTTCACGTCCGTCTTGTCTCCCTGAACACATCAGTGCCTCCCTGCTGCCTCCACCTGCTTAGAAAAACACTCCCGTCCTGTAACATCAGTGACGGGAGTCAGTGTCTCTCTGGATCCTCATTAAAGAAAATGTGCTGATTTTTCAACCTTACCTCCACCAATCCGAGTAAGGTATATAGTGTGAGAAACGCCTGCAGTTGTTACTGATGCTCTCCGTGTCCCTGTGGCGCAGCTGCAAAATCTGTTGTTCTACCGACGCACTTGGTACGCGGAAAAACCAGCTTTGGTAGCTGCGGAGAGCAACGTCGCTCAAATACTTCCTGGTTCTTGTCGCCTGTGTTGCATTTCAAACAGTGAAAATAGCATGCCAAAATACAAGAGGAAGTTATGGACAAGGATTCTTTTTAACAGTAGTAGATTTGACAGTGTCTTGGCTGACTCGGACACTCGGGTAGAGCACACATCAAGCGGTGGAGCCTTGTGCATATAATTCTGCGGTAATGACCATCAGCGTTTCCCCCGTTTACTCGAGCTCAGGGGTGTCAAACATACGGCCCGCGGGCCGGATCCGGCCCGCCACGTCATTTTATGTGGCCCGCGAATCTGCCAGCAAAAAAAAAAAAAAACGTGAAAATAAATATATCCCCATGGTCGAAATTATGAGATAGAAAGTCGAAGTGATGAGATAGCATGTTTCCAACAAGTGTGATCGTGCCTTTCTCAACATGCGTACTTCTCTGTACTTGTAAACTCGTGGACTTGTGAAACGTCATCAGTCTCAGCCCAAGTACTGTTCCAATTCAAAGTTCACATCGAGCCAAGCACGGTCCTAATGCCCGGATGTGGCTCCGCCCATTTTACCGGGGATGCATCGGAGGTGACTTGTCTGTACTTGGGACAGCCAAATGTGGCCCCAGAGTGAAAATGAGTTTGACACCCCTGCTCTAGCTGAAGACCTTCAGATCCTGAAAATCAACAAAAGAAAAGACAACCAAGACCAAACGAGCGATTTTGGAGCGATTTTAGTCTTTGCATTTATCCAATATTCTGCTCAGCAGGCAGCCGGCCCGGCAGAGAGATACAGCTGCAGAGCCCACACATGTTCACATCTCACTTTGTTAGTTCAGGATTTAATGTCGTCCGTTCTCAAACAATCTTGATCATTTCAGGGTCACAACAATGTTTCCTCTCAAGTGCTTAGATTTGTTTTAGTTTATTCCTTTTATTATGTACGAATGGGATAATAGTTCAGGGCGTGAATGTATCGGCTCAGTACAATCCATACATTCACAATGCACAGCATCTACCTGAGCAGAGAATGACGTCTCTCTCCCTCTCTGTGTGTGTTGTAACCCGGGCTTCTCTGTGCTTTGTTGCTCTGAATGTGCCCCACTGGTTACCTCACGGCTGCTGCTCTGCACTGCTCAGCTGCCGCCGTGTCCAGAGGCAACAGAAATGCTCCCATCTCAAATTCAGCACCATTAATCAGTCATCCGATTCAAATCTTTACGGCAGAAATCTCGCAAAACCGAGTCCGAAGCATTTTATTATTCAAAAATAATTGTGAAAATTTGCAATGCAAGATATAGCTGAATTAATTGCGTAGGTGCAATGATAACGCTTTTCCCAAACGGGGCTAAAGAATTAATGTCAATTCAATCACAAATATAAGTTATTTAGATAAACTGACCACATATTAGGAATCTTAATGGTTACTTTTTCCCATGCAAATATATTGAAACTTAATAAAGTTTATCAACAGCTGAAACAATTTGTTGAGATTTGAAGCCTGAACAATCATTGCAAGTTGCATTTTGCAGTTTCAAGTTTAACTTTTGTACTTAATAGTAAAAAATGAGATCATGTATTCAAAATGTAGAAGATTTTGTATTATTTTGCATTATTTTCAAAACATGATTAAAGTTCATGAAGGAATGATACAAGAGCAGAGTCTCCGCCGTCTGATTGGTCGGCCTACTTTTTTTCAACAGTTTCCCAGCATGCCTTGCAGCCCTACCTGAGCAGGATGAGTTTCACCTTGGGGACGGCGCTCTTAATGATGGCCGAGGCGTTCTGGTGACTCCGCCCATAGAGAACCTGGCTGTTAATCTGACATGAAAACAGAGATATATTGATTATTAACCTCATTTCTGAGAAACATATGATGATAAATTCTTGTTGATCACAAGAAAGCACACACGTCTCAGGCAGAGTGAAATATCATCACATTATTATCGCTGAGGGAGTGAAGGTGATCATTAGTTATTGATTTTGAAAATTAAAGTCAATACACGTTTTTAATATGTATTAATTATCATAAACGGTAAGGAATTACTAATTATAATATTCGTGTCAGAATAACACTCTTATCTGACCACACAGACAATTTTCCTGCAGTAACTCTCCATTTTAACACCTCCAAGGTCAACACACACACACACACACACACGCACACACACACTAAATTGAGATAGGGGGTAATTGAGAGGTCATTGAGCTGTAAGGCCGTAAACTACAGCAAGTTAGAAGCTACAAGCACCTCCACATCTTTATCAATGTCTCATCAATACACGCACATGCCCCTTACAGTATTACAGTGTATGGATTTATGCATTAATGTGCCTTTGAACTACGCAACCATCTCTGTGCTGTAGTGTGTGTTTTAGTGTGTAATTGTCCAGGCTTTCCTCGGCTGAACAACAGTTTTTCATGGAGCCTCTGACACTGCTGTAATGAGGAGGCCGCGCGAGCGAGAGCCAGAGAGCAGGCGAGAGAGAGCGAGAGAGGATCTCTGTGTTTTGCTGTTTAATATTTATAGAAACTAATTGAAACCTCCTCACACGCATGTGATGCAATAAAATGAGAGCAATATGCTGTGGTTACGGCCAAAATATATAATCTTCATTACCATCATCATGACCAACACAAGACTCATTTGTTTTAGGACTTCATGTTGAAGACAAGTCAACAAGAATAAAACATGTACCTGCACCATCGGTAAGGCTGTCATCGTTACCTAAAGTTAAACAATTCACCATCCTAACATGCTCACTACGACAAAGCTAACATGCTGATGTTTATCACGTATAATGTTAACAGTTTAGCGCGTGAGCGTTATAGCATTGCAGTCATGAACCAAAGTGTGCACACATTCAAATGTTGACTTGATGATGGTGCTAAAGGAGCAATCAGAGGATCACTAAAGTTAATGTGATTCATCCTGAGGGGACCAATGAACCACTTTTCATCCCAATCCATCCAATCGTTGTTGACATATTTCACTTTAAAACTAAATCTTAACCTCATGTTGGCGCTGCAGGAAAAGTCAGGGGATCACCAAAGTCAGAGGGATTCATCCTCTGGGGAACATGAATTTCTGTATGAGGTTTTAGGGTGATCCGCCGTATCGATGTTCTCACCTCCAGCAGCTCGTCTCCGACCCGGATGCGTCCGTCTCGAGCCGCCGGCCCCCCTGGATGGAGTCCCACCACGAAGATGCTGAGGCGAGAACGATCCCTGTTTCCTGCCAGGCTGAGACCCAAACCCTGCCGCTCCTTCTCCAGCTCCACGCACAGCAGCTCCCCCTGCAGGTCTCCATAACGCTCACACCAACGCTCTGCAGGAGGAGGAGGAAGAAGAGGCGGGTTAACAGGGAGCAGAAGTGAAGCCGGAACTTCCTGGTTCTGTTTGTGAGGTAAGAAAAAATAACTAATTCATTGTCAGTTTGACATTTTTAATAATGCAAATAATAAAAATACAGCCTTGGATCAAAATCGTACTCAGCATTATGTTATGCCGTTTATAGGGATCCATAATAGGGATGCACCACATTTTTTAATTCCGATACAGATACCAATGTTGAACCCGATTAATATATTCATCAATTTCCTGCATTTCTGCATTTTACAACTGTATTTTATTTCTTACACTGTTTTTTTCTTAATTGTTTTTAAATCTCCTTTTCTTTTGCCTTATGTTTTGATGCTTTTAATGGTTTTATGTGAAGCACTTTGAATTACCTTGTTGTTGAAATGTGCTATACAAATAAACTTGCCTTGCCTTGGGTATCAACCGATACATTAGACTTAACTTAAACATTGCTTTCTTACCTTTGTAAAACAAAATATGACAAATAAATACATATGAATGTACTGCATCAAATAATGAATCCTTCAAGTAAATTGGTAAACAATATTCAGAATTTACATTATTACAGTTCAAGTGTAAACATTTTAAATGCAGCGACAAATTGTTGAATTGAAGGAAAGTCAAAAGAAAATTCAAATTTTGTATCACTATATAGTTCTAGATAAAGAGATAGTTATATTGTCAGTGGACAGCACATTTAATCCTCCCACAACGAACACTGTAATCCTACAAACATCTTGAGTTGACTGAAAGGAGATGAGAGAGATAATGGAGGAAAGAGGAAGAAGAGGAGGATTCAAGAGGCGAAGAAGAGGTGAGGAAGTAATTGCAGAAGAGAGAGAACAGAGAGAGAAGAGGGAGGGAGGACGAAGAGAGCAAATAGAGGAGAGGAAGATGAGACTCAGCGGGAGAAGAGGAGACAAGCGTCTAATTTATTTTGGTGCCAAACTAAATGCAGCTTAACAGTCCGTGAAATAAACAAACAAAGTGAGAAACGTGAGCGAAATATAAAGAGCGAGATTTAAAACATCATTCGGTCCGATAGAGGCTTTCCGTCGTTCTGTCTGAGAACACATCTAGTCAAACTCAAACACGGCGAAGATGAATGCCGAACTCAAACCTTTGCGTATTCAATTGAGAGATCACATGGCTTCTGACCTTTTCCTAAAAGTAAAACAGCTGACGCTGGGGCGACGTCTCTTTGTTCCTGGACAGCTGCTGCTCTGAAGATAAGAAGGGTTTTGTCTTTTGTAACTGTACATCAGGGACTTAAAGGTCAGTGCCGTTATATGGACACACCCAGGACAGAGATAACCCAGTTTAGTGGCAGGATGAAGTAAATCACCTCAAACTGAAGGAGGAGGGAACAAACAGCCGAGAGCTGCTTCGATGTAAACCACTCAACAGTCTCACTTACAGCATTTATATGGAGATATGGTTTTAATGTACATCTATAAATGTAAATAGCTCTACGGGGCCAGCAGACTTTAGAGAGCAGATGAATGATGGAGCAGGAAGTTGTTTCGTGTTCAGCAGTGGTGGAGGAACTTTTCAGATCCTCTATTCAAAGGGGACATATCTTGCTCGTGTTCAGGTTCATACTTGTATTTAAGGTTTCAAGTTGAACATGTTTACATGCTGGAATAGAACTGTATGCTGTGATTGGATTGCGAGAAAAATATGGTGCACCTTTTGTAAAAGTAGTTCTCAAGCTGTGGGCGGAGATACTCTGATGGAGGGACGGTATATTCTAATTAGTCAAAAAGGCTTCAGTGATACAATGAGAATACAATCTACTTCATTTTCATATGTTTTTATGCCAAATGCATTTCAGTTGAGTGTGTTCTCTGCTGAGTGACTATGTGCAATACAAAAAGCTTTTGAAGTAGTTTTAATGCAATCTGTCTGCTAAGTTATCAATATGTGATGTACGTATTAGACTATCCAGGTGGAACACAGCAAGTTGCATTTTAAGCTCTATTTTTACATTTTCATGAAGAAAAAAAAGGAATGGCACTATATTGCAATATGTATCGTAACGTAACGCAATAGGTATCGCGAGGTGCTTGCCAATACACAGCCCTAAAAGATACTATTTTACAAGCAAAAGTCCTGCATTGAAAATGTAATAAACACATATCAGGACAACGTACTTAAAGTATTAACAGTAAAAGTACTCAGAGCAGAGACAAGGCCCCTGTTTTCACTTTCCGATTCATGAAATACGGTGGAGACATGAAATGGCGCTGATAAACCTCTGATGATGTACTTATAATGCTGCTTATAATGAGACATAAGGAAAATATATATATATATATAGTAGGGGTGTAACGGTTCACAAAACCCACGGTTGGGTTCGGTACGATACAGTGGAGCCACGGTTCGGTACAGTAGTAAACTATAAATGCCAGAGAAATGTACTTGATTTTAAAATATATTTATTCATTACAACTAACATCATAAAGTTATTCTTTGACTTTGAACAATGATGGAACTATACCTGAGTGACCCATCTTCTGGGGTGTCTTCTTAGCAACACATAAGCATAAAAAACAAAAACATCTGGCAAAAGAGATTTTTAATCTCAATGGGACTACCTGGTTAAATAAAGGTTTTAAAAAAAAAAAAAAATTATTTATATTTTTTTTATTCAAACGTATTCGGTTCGTCATGCGTACCGAACCGTGAGCCTCGTACCGAACGATTCAATACGAATATACGTATTGTTATACCCCTAATATATATATATATATATATATATATATATATATATATATATATATATATATATATATATATATATATATATATATATATATATATATATATATATATATATATATATACATATATACTGTATATATAATGGATTTTATTGAACTTCTAATGCACATGACAATCAAAACACTAAAAACGTATTTCACATCATGTTAACATCAGCACAGTAAAGATCTTTTTCAGTGAACATTTTTAGTATTTGTTCTTCAGAATGAGAGGAGGAGGAGAAGATGAGATGTCGTGTTAGGTGAGATGATGAAGATGCAGAGAGAGATAATGATGACAAATGTAAAGCGAGCGATGGAGCGAGCCACAGTGAACCCAGTGAGATTAATGGACACACACACACACACACACACACACACACACACACACACACACACACACACACACACACACACACACACACACACACACACACACACACACACACACACA
The DNA here is from genome assembly GCA_028022725.1 of Lycodopsis pacificus. NCBI lineage: Eukaryota > Metazoa > Chordata > Actinopteri > Perciformes > Zoarcidae > Lycodopsis > Lycodopsis pacificus. The sequence continues at coordinate 5,337,229 of CM051694.1, read as the reverse complement.
CCGCCTCATCAGATCCAATCATCGAGAGTCAGGGTTGAGTGTTCCATTCCATTGAGCAAGGCACTGACTGACACATGGTTCATTGTGGTGTGTTTTCAGTCTCCACGTTTTCAAGTGTTTTGCATATCTGTGTAATTTAGAAAGAAACTGAAGCTGCACAACGAATCCTGCATGACGATACGTTGCTATGGTGAAATATATTGAATACAATTATTTTGTGGTTACTATATCATCTAATTATTCTAGTAACGCTTGTAGCTGTAAAATACAGCTTCCTGCTAATATTCTATTGCAAACTTAAAGCTAGGGTTGGTAATATTAGAAACTAGCAAGAGCACGCTAGATTTGAAAAACAGATATCCACCTGAAAGAGCCAGCCCAGTGTTGCCAACTCTCTGCCACTGAAAGCGGCAATAGTTCCAAAAGTTGCTACATTTTGCAAAAAGGTTTTGCCTGAAGTGCCTCTACCTCGGAAATTCCTGCCACTAGCTAACAAATAATAAAACTAAGTAACACTGAATCGAACAAATATCTAAAACAGACTATGTTGAACTACGAGCTAAAGCTAAACCACAGGAATCCACCGAACAACAGTCAAAAATCACAAACTATCCTACGAACTACTATAAACAGCCAACTAACTATAAGGTTACACTGAAATAATGTTTGCTAATAGTACAATAAAAACCTCTCTTCACAGTCTGCTGAGTCGGGAGACGTTGGTTATGAAGGAGGGGGATTGGTGATAAAACGGACCAGATCAGCCAATAGCTAAATCTAATTGCAATAGCTGTGTTTCAACCAGTAGAGTGCAGTTGCTATGTATATTTATAGCACAATATGTAGAATTTAAATACGTTGCAGTAAAATGTCTAGATTAGGACCTGAATCAGGTTTAGTCGACTCTTTAAGAGAGCTTCAGTCAGAGCTCAAATGATGGAAAACCATGTGGAGAAGATGATGGAAATATGACATTACTGTTTGTCTCATGTATCGATGTGAGGAAGGTTAGTCTCTCTATCGCTCCACACAGATCTGATGTCGTCAGCACTTCACTTTAAGTTACATGTAACATGTGTGAACATCATCATTTATTGTAGTCGGACCTCAGACTTCCGCTATATAGAACTGAACATTTTGGGTTTTTGTCCCATCGCACAGAGTTACGTCTTTGGTTTTCCAAGAACAGGATCACAAATATTTACTGCTACCTGCTTGGTTTTGTGCAAGCATCAAACTTACTATTGACGTATATTAATCAAGCTTTAAATTGAATGACTTGTGTTAAATCAACGTTAACATAAACTGCAACACGTATCGATCAAAGGACCTCATCTGTGATTGTCCCCGGGAGGGAAAAAAAAATCTAATTCTAAAACACAGAAGTGAAGTCAACAGGATTCAAAGATGAATCAATGACATAAAACATGCTAAATTAGTAGTATTCATTGTAATTGAATTTAATTTCAACAGTCTTGTTGTTTTCTGTTGTAAACAAGTTAGTTTGAGGTGTTCAACCTTCGCACACAGACACTTTCTGCTTAATTTAATGAAAGCGTAATAGTTTTAGCGGCACAGAAAGCAAACGTGTGCGTGCATTTACAGCTTAATGGGCTATTAACTGTTTAGCCGGTGTTAATGTGTCTCAGGAGGGAGGACAACTGAATGAAGGTGGACGAAGGACACATCAGCAGCACTGATGAAGGACGTGTGTCACATTTATCATGTAGAGTTTAATGTTTGTAATTATAGATGAAGCGGAGATTCATTCCACTCTGACAGGATATTATTTTACCTTTTCTCTATCCGAAAACAAACCCACTAAAGAGAATAAAAGCAATAATGAATGTGTTGCAGTCTGTGTAGCAGAAGGCTGGTGGAGCTCCTATTCTCCTGCGGAGCACAACTGCGAGTCCAAAATCTATTAAAAGCCATTCTGCTGCACCGATGCCGAGTGTAAAGTAATACGCCTGGAGGAACAACGGTGAGCTGCTCAAAACACTTGGTTAACAACGCTGATTTAATTTGCCAATTAATTTCGATCAATTCTCAACTCAGTGTCTTCCCCTGGAGGCCTGGGTATAAGAAAATGTGAAAGTATGTTTTACACACAAAACATATGAATATATAAATAAGATTTTTTTTTATTATTAAACGCTAAGTTGATTCGTCGATTGATATAAAATGTATTGTCTGGTAACTGATTGCTTGGCTAACTTCACTTTCCAAGTAGCGTGCCATACACTGATTGTAATGTTTTAGTGATTTTAACTGCCATGATTATTATTTGTCATTATTTAATATGCTTGTTTTCTTACATTAAGATTTTGTTTGGATTTACACTGGATAGGAACTATGTTTGCCTCCTATGTTGTGCTGGGGCACATTTAGTCGTGGCAACCTCCTAAAAGAAGACGTGTGAAGCAGCAGAAGTGTCTGTACTCCGCTCAAAGATTTAACTTTAAAGTGATATTAAATTGCCCTTTTCTAGAGGTGAATGTTTTTCATCTTTCCATGCAATCATTTTTACATAAAAGTAAATTTCATCACTTTTGTTTTTCAAAATCCAATCATTTGCTTGCGTAAGCTAATAGCAACCAACTTCAACCAATAACATCATGACATCCATCCATCAATCAATCTGAAACTTCAACTAGGGAGGCATTCTATACCCGCCCACATTTTTAGCGGTGGTCAGCCTTTTTCATAATGACAAAAGTTAGCTGAAGTTGCGAGTGGGCAAAATGCTACTTCAGTCCCCAGAAAGAGAATTTTGTCTTTGAAACTTGCACTACTGTCTGTTCAAAATAAATGAAGAGAAACAGATCCTTGTGCATTTGTTGGTTTTTATGGCTGCACCAAACTCACCCCGAACCAGGACTCCCGAGTACCGTTACACCCAAACTCACCGACACATCCAATATAAAACAGGGAACATGTTAAATAAGGCAGTTTGGAGTCTTCACTGCCCCTCAGTCTGCAGTGAATGGACTGTTTGTGCTGAGTATACTCAGTATACTGCTAAACAACACAGAAATCTGTCAGAAAGGAACAGGACTTAAAACATCAGAGTCGAGAGCTTTCCAAAGGGAAACAGCCCGTTTGGAGGTTATCAGCTAGAATAACGTTATTCAACTAGACAGTACACAGTCCTGTTTTCAAGACCTTTTGGGGACATTACATTGACTTACATTCATTTCCTGGAGCCTTTGCCTAACCAAAACCATAACCTCGACCAATCTGTACATAACCTTACCCTAAACCTAATCGTAGCCTGCACCTTAGTCTTCACCCTAAACTCTCATTATTTGTTTTATGGGTTCGTACATTTTGTTCCCGTTTTGTCCCAAAAAAGGGAGGAGGTGTAAAGCACGTCCGCGCACACACACACTCCCTGCAGTGTGTTTGACTGCAGTGCTGTCTGTCACACATTCATGAACACATGAACAGTCATTCTGAAATATCCTGCAGGGGGTTAACTGTTGCACACACGCACGCACGCGCACGCACACGCACACGCACACACACACGCCCTGAAATTTGAAACCATGCTAGTGTGTTGCTGTGCTCCTAGCAAGGTGACCTGTCACAGTAAATCAGCACACACACGCACACACCTGCTGAATTCGGCTCATTGTGAATACAGCATAGCTTCCCTCCAGCTATACTGTGTGTGTGTATAGCTTCCAGACTGTTCCCTCCTAAAGATCCAATGTTTCTGTATAACCAGGGTTGTAAATACGAGGAGCTATGTGGAGCTTGGCTCCTCTAGACAGGTTTTTGGTGGCGCTGGTTTTTTTTCTGTATCAATGTTAATTTAGTTTTCTGAATTAAACAAAAGGCAAATAGAAAAGCACCAAAAATCTACGTTGGATTTGGATCATCAGTATTATGAAATAAACAGGATGTATAAATGTGTTGTTTAATGTGAATAACCGTCAACAGTAAGCATTTTGTTCCAAAGGTGACAGTGAATAGTCCAACACCTGGTTTTAATGTTAATTCTAGAGGCAGGTTTAGTAAAGAAAACGTTAAGGTGTACGAGGACCATCTTTGAGGGTCCTCACAAATACAGTGATACAAACACGTGTGTGTGTGTGTCAAATGATGTCTCTGCACAGAGGAACAAGGTGAGGACAAGGTGAGAGCAGCGACGCTTATTAGATTCACTTCTCACAAAAACACACACACTGAAGGACACACTAACATGAATCTTTCAGCAGTTTAGACGCTCTGCTCTTTCTATTTTTGACCTGTTCAATTTAACTTCAACAATTATTTTTAGCCTTTAAAACAACTATTATTGGACAGATTGTGATGAAATGTGCACACACATTCATCTTCCCCTCAAGATGAATTGTAATAACTTAAATAATCCTCTGACTTTTCTTCTAGCGTCATCATCAGGTCAACATTTAAATGTGTCCAATACTTTGGTTTATGAACCAAACACCTGCAGATCTAATGACGTTCCCATCAGCCTCAGCTGTACGTTGTGTTTACAGCTAATTTAGCTAGTTTACAGCTAAGCTAAGATGATGAACATGCTAAAGATTATACCTGCAAAACATTAGCATGTTAGCATTGTCATATATCTGTTTTATGTTGTATGCTCACAGTACAGAAACAAAAGGATAAGTCACTCAGAATAAATCATCGTATCGTAAAGGCTCGACTACAAGTCTTTTCCAAAACCCGTTTTTGTAAGAGACCTTTTGAAGATAAAACACATTTTTCAGATTCACAAATATAAAGATATTGCGCAAATGATTTTACAGCGCAAACAACCCATAATGTTTCGTAGCCGAGTAAAACTTGCCCCCTTTTTTGCGTGTGATTGCAATCAGCCATGTGGATGTGTGTATGAATGTCACCTTTGCGCTCAAGAACACAGTAAACACAACAAGCTAAAGGTCCTGACTTACTGCTGTAGCTGTTCAAGGTCGTGCAGATTTGAACCCCTTCATATGCTGTTGGGTAATCTAATCTACAGCAATGCATCCTATTCTATAAGCTCATCATTTGTTTGTAGTACTGCATTTCAAACTATGGAGGCTCAACTCTACCTGGAGCTGCTGAGGACACTGAACACCTGGGGGGTACAAACTGGCAAAAGCAGAGATGCATGGAAACAAAAGCTATCAGCTGATTCATTCCAACAAGGGACGGACAGACAGACAGACAGTGTTTCTCCTAATTTAATATTCAGTGCTAGGACATCTGGCACACGCACGCTTAGAGTGCGTTTGTGCTGCTAATGTAACTGGCAGTAATAGTAATGTTCTGTGGAGGATGAAATAGGACAGAAGCACACATGGGTTACCCATGTGTGTGCTTTTGTGTGTGTGTGTGAGTGTGTGCTTTTGTGTGTGTGTGAGTGTGTGCTTTTGTGTGTGTGTGTGTGTGTGTAGGATTGAAGCCTAAACTCAAGTGGAAAAGCTTCAGGAAATGAAACATCAGCACAAACCATTGACTCTTCTGTTCCTGCTGCTTCTCTCGAACATCCCTCTGTGGGGTTATCTACTTTAAATGACTGAATCTCTGCAGGAGTTTGTGTGTGTTGCTACAATCTAATTGATGTGTAGACACAATAACACAAGCTACAATTTGGACGCTGAAAACAATCACTGTGTCGGGCTATATCGGGCTGAATAAAGGCTTTTAATAAACCTTCTCCCCACGCTCCAAGTCACAGTGACAGATAACTGTTTTGCTCATTTCTGCAGGTGAAACTGATCGGACGCTTATTCAAGGGATTTTACAGTTTGGAAATTGAGAGGGGAAACTGTGTCAGTGACCTACAGAAAATATCAGCTTTTGGTGTTTTTTTGGTGTGCAAGGGAGGAGGGAAGGATGCAAGCAAGGACGCAAGGAAAGAAAGAAAGAAAAGGCTGTATAGAGAGGGTAGTCTCTGTTATCCTCTGACAGTGCTGCAGTAACTCGTGGAGGTCACTGCAATGCAACAGTAGCTTAGCCTGCTGCTGCTGCTGCTGCCACACACACACACACACACACACACACACACACACACACACACACACACACACACACACACACACACACACACACACACACACACACACACACACACACACACACACACACACACACACACACACGGTCCCCGAGGAGGTGGCATTAATCTACACCCCGCACTGCCTCGACTAGTCGAGTGTAGGTTGTTAGCAACAACAGACTGAAGGCAGCAGAGTTTCTGAGCTGAGAAAGACACAGCGTACCAGCAGCAGTGCTATTTTAGTACCAGTGTTGCTTCCAGGATAAGTTAAGGGGCTGGCTGTCTCCACTGCCCTTTCATGTCACCATCTAGAGCCAAGTGACATATAGAAAGTTCTCCCAGCTAACCAACAGAATACATTCATTGTGTGTGTGTTTTCTGATCTGTTCCTTCAACAGCTGAACCAGGTCCATGTGGATAATGGGTCAACTAAACATCGGACTTCAACACAAGAGATCTCCGTTCGTTTCCTGTTCCCGAGAGAGTTAGCGTTGGTTTCTTTCCATGAACCGTACCGTGACCTCGATCGTTCCCTAACCGTCAACAGATTATTCCTTTTAACCGAAACCCTGATGTTTCCCAAAACAAACTAAACCTCAACCATAATGTTGTCGCATCATACAACATATTGATCATTAAATCATTGTACAGCTGATCTTTGGAAGGCTGATTGTCAGATCAGAAAACACTTCGATGCAGGGCCTAAAATCAGTACTCGCCACTAGTCGAATGCAAGTACAAATCCACTTTGGCGAGTAAAATAAATGGTCAGTTTGCTGAAATAGGCCTACTTCACTGTAAACTCATCACTATAACTCACAAGTCTATTGACCACGTTTCCTTTTGCAGCAACTCTTCACTCAGTCCGTCAATAACTCTCGCCATTCACTGACCGACCTCGCTGTCCACCATAGCTACGGCTACTCTTATTTTATCTTGCTAGTGCAACAGCTCACGGTTCGAATTGTATCACTGTTATGAGTCACGGATCAGCAGGAAAGACAATGCAACGTTTAGAGCCGCCCCGATCCCGTTCTGTTGCCGCTACCGACTGTCGACGAGTCATATCCGTCGATGCAGATGGTTCTTGTTGTAGTTTTGTTGCTGCCAACGTTACTAGTTCTCCTCCTGCCTTACACCAGTACTAGGGGAGAAGGAGCCCTGCATGTGTAGAGTTACATGGCAGATGACTGGGGACACCCCAATGTTTAAAGGATGTTTGAGGCACACAATAGACCTCTATGAAACAAGGCATTTTTTACTTTTTTTTAATAGCAGGAAGAGCACAGGTGAAACCAACTTCATCAAATATGGCTCACTTCCGTTAAGTGTCCCAGTAAGCCGTGCCAGTCAAACAGCATACACAATGCCAGGACCCTGGAATTACCTCATATACTGTAAATGGGACACAAGCAGTTTTACTGTTATCAAATCACACCTGAGCCAAAATGTCTGCTGAGAAAAAAAGGAGTCTGTGGAGTACATGCTGTGACAATGATTGGCTGGATTGATGTATGAGGTTGTGGAAAAGAACACCAACAGCACTGCAGTCGCTGATTGATGTTCCCTGTTGTCTATCGAGATCAAAACGTCGAAATCTTACTCTGATTCAGGTTCATGACGCCCTGAGACCCTGACACCTGAGTCGGCTCTACGCGCCAAATGAAGACAGTGAAATGCAAACGACGGCTTATTTTTGAAAGATAAAGTATATTATTACTCCCAAAGGTCAGGAATTTACTTTCATGCGCAAAACACAATTGTTTCTACTGAAGCGAGAGAATAAAAAACAGGACATTTTGAAATGAGGCTTCGGGGGTACACACCAAACATTCAGAATAAACGGGGGAAATGATATTCCTTTAAGAAAGTTTATGTACACTTTGTCTTTTGTATACATTAAAATTATTTTACTCCTCTCTGAAAAATAATTTTTTAAACGGAAGAAAAAACTGAATATATATATATATATATATTCAATTAAAATTTTCTATTACTTGTCATTACACTACATTTACTAAATTCCTGTTTAAATGACTGAATCATTCTATGAGAATGGATGTCAGTTATTTTCAATAATGTAAATGAGTAATACTTTACTTGACAGAAACAAGAAGACTTACAGAGAAAGACGTGCAACATGTATGTGTGTGAATGAGTGATGCAGCGTCACCTGAGGGGGGCCGCCAAGTCTTTCTGCACCAGTCATCACAAGCGACACACATGTGCACACACACACGCACACACTTTGACCTGCACAGATGAATGAATCATGACATGCTGTCTCACTGCACAAACACCCCCACACACACACACAGCAGCATGAAAAGTGTGTACCCACCTGTTTCTGTGTGTTGCAGTGAGGCATGCAGACAGGTTAAAGGTGACCTCTACCTGGACTCAATATACAGACAGGAACATGGTGAACGTGAACACACACACACGCACAGCCATCTCAAAACTCAGCTGTTCTTCAAAGCCGCGACAGACACATCATGGCTTTGAAATATCACACTCTCACTCACACACACACACACACACACACACACACACACACACACACACACACACACACACACACACACACACACACACACACACACACACACAGTCAGAGAGCGTACTAACCCGTCGGCAACATCGTCCATACTTCAGTCTTCACACACACCAAGATAAATCCACATGTAGGGCTGAGTGAGTGAGTGAGTGTGTGTGTGTGTGTGTCGTCTTCAGGTTTCGCTGCTTTGATATCCAGAAATCGAGATGTCTGTGTGGTGTGTGTGTCTGTGTGTGAGAGTCGGCTGCTGTTAGAAGACGGTCAGCGACGAACAGCTCCGTTACACACTCCAACCTCGATTACTCTCTCTATCACCCCGACTCTCTCTCTCGCTCGCTCTCTCTCTTCTCCTCTAGTACTCCCTGCCTCTCTCTCGCATCATCAGCTTACTCTCTCTCCTTACCCTCCTCCTCCTGCTCCCCCTTTCTCTCTGTTTCCCTCTCTCTCTCTCTCTCTCTCTCTCTCTATCCATCCAAATCCGTTTCCTCCTCGCTCTAAGCGAAGCCCCCCTCTGGAATGGAAACTTACAGATTTATTACTGCCTCGTAAAGAGGGATAAATCTACAAATGCAATTTGTTTTCATCAATGAACACTTACTTGACCTCAAAGGATGATTCTGTGTCATGACGAATTTGGTCTTCTGGAGTTCCAACCATTCTTTCTAGTCGTAATAATAACACTGCACTCACACAGCTAATCTCTAAGATCTGGGAGCACAGCCAGTGGTGGATAATGCAAGTACTGTGCTTAAGTACAAATTCAAGGTACTTGTACTTTTGTCTGACAGCTGTATTTACTTTCCATATAGTTATTCATCCCCTTCCTGTCCAGGGAAACCCTGTGTTGAATGTTTGTGAAAAAATGAATGTTGAAGTGTTCCTGTATGTGTTTCTTTAGCTAAATAAAGTATCAGCTGGAAAATGCATCGTCACAAAGCTGAAAACAGCAGTTTCTCTTTGTAGAGATACGAGGTTCTCACAGGACAGAGACGTCACAAACATATATGAGGATCTGATAGAATATGATGCATTGCTGTCGATTAAACCGGCCAACAGGGTATGAAGGCGTTGTAATTAGCACAACCGTAATCTTACTTAAAAAGTAAAATGCAACATACACGTTAATGCAACAACAATATTAATCCAGAATCATCATGTATTATAAATAGAGTGACAGTCTAAAGTCAGAATTCGTGCTTTGTTAGGTCTGTCCGCTAGACGACACACAAACAACTTTGAAATTGATTGTTTTCTGAATGAGTTCGGATCCACTGGTGCTAGGCAATGCTAACATTGTAGCTGCTCCATCAACACAAAATGAAACGTCATCTAGTCTCTATACCAGGGGTGCCCAATACGTCGATCGCGATCGACCGGTCGATCGCGGAGGTAGTGCGGGTAGATCGCATGCCATTCAAAAAAAATGAGATGTCCGCATGGCATTTGCCGCTTGATTTTCTAACACACGCGTCACCACGTATGCGCGGTCAACCGCGCAAGCTACTGCAAAACTCCGGCGAGCTAATTAGTTAGCCTTCCAATTTATTTCTACTAAAGAAGCTAAAGCTGCAGCGCCATGATTTGGGAAACGTCCAAAACCTCGCGTCAGAACTGGAGACTCAGCGGAAGGCGTGTGCGTAACGTGACAGTGCGCGCTACACAGAGCAGGTTGACAAGTGTCTGTCAGTTTGACAAACGCTTTCCAGACTTTGCTTTACTCGAGCCAGTTGCTTCACTTACGTGCTGCACATTTCGGGAAGATATTGAGGTTGATTTACTCGCATCAAAAATGTCAACGCTGTTTCACCTGAACTCGTCTGGAGTGGAGGATGAGATCCTGACACTGCAAGCTGACATTCAGCTGAAGTCCAGAGCTCATGGATAGTTTCCTCACAGAGGAAAAGTACCCAAACATGAGGACATGTGATACCTTCCTGACTGCATTATTGGGCTCTACTCATTTAAGTGAGTCAGCCTTTTCCCACATGAAGAACATTAAGTCCAAACACCGTTCCACCATGACTGATGATCATTTGAAGTCTGCTTGAGGCGGATACCAGCAGCTACTGACCGGACTATGCAACTCTGGCCAATCCCATTCAGTGCAAGTCAGAGTAAGGTAATGACCAAAAAGGTACAGAATTGTATTGTGCCATAAAGGTTCATGCAGTTATGCAAGGTACGCCAACATATATTGTAAATATAAAGTATACTCAGTATATAGATAGATAGATAGATAGATAGATGGATATAGATATTCAGCATTTTTAATGTAGGTAGATCATTTTGACTTGGTCATTTTAAAAGTAGCTCGCAAGCTGAAAAAGTGTGGGCACCCCTGCTCTATACTGATGGGAGGTATTATCGTAGAGCTCTCAGCTGCAATATGTTTTTGAACTCGTGCGAAGGACATTGACTTTGTAGGTAATCGTGCCATGCAAAAAGTTTGCTTTGCATTTAGTGTGAACACATCTTTAGAACCACCTCACGAGTAGCAGAGGGGCCCTACTGGGACCCCTGTAGGGTTTATTGCTGAAAGCTCATTCAGGACAACCTCAAACATCTTCAAGGATTCCTGTGGCCTTGTCAAAGATGTATGCATCCTCCTCACAGCCCCTTCAACCTCCTCAAGAATGATTGGACCCAAGAACCTCCTGAAATGTCACCTGCACCCCCTCAAGGACTGCTGGAGCTTCTGAAAGACCATGGGTCTCTGCTTTAAACGCTATTGCTTTAAAGATTTGCATTGTCAGACCACTCAACAATCTCAAGGATGTCTGCAAGCTCCCTTAACACCTATGTCCCCCCTTAAACTTTCATTACATCCTTAGAACCACCAAAGGAGTAATAGGGGGACCCTTGTGGAACATCTGGATCCTCCTCAAACCATGAACATCTTTAGTTATATCTGAAACCTCCATTTGGACAACCTGGAACCTCTTACAGAAATGCCGGTGGCCTTGTCCAAGACTTATGAATCCTCCTCATAGCCCCCTTCAACCTCCTCAAGAAGGAATGGACCTCCTGAACCTCCTGGTCCCTCAGGGACTCCTGTAGCTCCTGAAAGTTCCAATCCTCTCAAGGAGGCCCACAACGTCCTTAAACACCTCTATTATACCCCTCAAAACTTTAGTATACCGTTAGAACCACCTCATGAGTAACAGGGGGTCCCTTCTGGGACCTCTGGATGATGGAACCCGTCATAAACCTTTAACACCTTTAGTTATCTCTGAAACATCCTTCAACACAACCTAGAACCCCTTCAAGGATGCCTGCGACCTCGTCCGAGACCCCTCAAGAATGATTGTTGACCCCTGTAAGGACTCCAAGAACCTCCTGGAATTTCCACAGAACCCACTCAAGGACCAGGAACATGGGTCCTTGCTTTAAAAACCATTGCTTTGAAGATTTGCATATTCAGCACACGAAAGCTATAAACGAGCGACTCAATACAGACATGTTGACTGTGTGTGTGTGTGCGCATGGATGTTGCAGCAATCAAAGAGGAGGGTGGAGGATAAATGAGGACAGGAAACAGAGATGAAGGCTAATCTGCATCAACACACACGCACACACATTAATTCAGAACAGTGTGTTGTGCTCTGACAGTCTATGGGGAGCTGTTGCAGGCAGCCAACTGTTCTGTTATGATAGCTTATTGATCCAACAGGCACAACAAACACGCACACACAAAATAAGACATGCCTGTGTGAATTTGCAAGACACACACACACCCTGCATGGATATCAACACGTGCACACACACACACAGACTGGAATTAGTACACTCAATCTAGAGTTAGAACGTGCGTGCACACCCACACACACAGACAGGCATACGGCAATTCAGCTCGTCCTCATCAATATTCAGACCAGCACGTCTCCCCTCTGCCTTGACATGACTCACAAATCCAAACCATCACAGCATCTGAGGAGACCAGGCAGCCTCAATTAAGATAATTCACTCACTCTCACACACACACACACACACACACACACACACACACACACACACACACACACACACACACACAATAATCTCCTGCTGTAGTTTGGGGAGCCGGATGGAAGTCGGTCTGTGATGATCTGGTTTCCGGCAGCAGTGGGCAGAGCGACAGACTGGGCTTTTCTCCATTAATTGAATTTAGATTCACTGAAATCTGTCCAAGCAGACCAGGTTACAGCGCAGCACTTGAACTGAGAGGTCACAATTAAGAAGGGTGTCATTTAAAAGGTAACATCGGCAGACCTTTCCTCTATCTTTCTGAGGTAGGGATATAGTGTGGAAAACCCCTGCAGTTCTTGCCAATGCTCTCTGCATCTCTGTGGGCGCGCAGCTGCTAAATCTGTTGTTCCACCTTCATCCAGTGACCTGACAGTGACGTCATTGGAGGCAAGGAAGAGCTACAGAGTGCTACTTCAGCTTTGGTAGCTGTGGGGCGCAAACTACTTGGTTAAGTGAGAGAAAGAAAGTGGTCATGGTTAAAGGAAACCAATGTTGACCGCTGGTGAGAGACAGGAAATGAACTGTGGTCTACTGGAACCTCCTTGGGTATAACAGGGATATCCATAGGACTCCAGGACCCTCCTCAAAAACCTCTAGACTCCTACAGCATCTTTAGCTATCGCTTCAACTTTGTTAAAGGCTGCAGGTACCCATCAAGAACAATGAATAACCTCTCTTCAAGGATTCCTGCAACCTTTTCCTTCAAGCCATGGACATTTAGGACATCATCAACCCTTACAACGATACAAAGCAGCTCCTTAAGATACCCTAGACTCCTGGAGGAGGATGTCTGGAACCTCCTTCTAAAGTATCTATATTTTTGCCCTTTACGTCCTGATGTGTCCAGAGACCCTCTTCATTAAGGCCCCCCTCATTCATATCTATGGAGCGCTCTTAAGGACTAAAGGTACCCGTCAACGATCCAAGGATCCTCCAACCACCTCGTACCAGACCAAGACCCATCCACCCACTTTAAGCTCATATCTTCAGAGGTTTTTGTGGCGCAATAACAACGTCAGGCTACTTCTTGCTTTGCAACTGACAGAGAACATTATCATTATTCACACAGTCACTGAGAGGTCACTTGTAAGGAAAACGTAATCATACATTTGTTTAAAGAGGACATAAAAAGTGCACTGACAAATCTGAATTATAACAAAGTTGTTAAAACCACAGATATGACTAAATTATTTAGGTAATCTCTACCCAGCTGTCTAGCTAGAGAGACCACAAGTCCCACAACTCTGCTTCACAGACTCTCATGCAATGCTTTGAGATCTGCATCATGTTCAGCCTGGTTTCGGGGATTTAATGGAGTTCGTCACGGTTAAACGTTGTGCAATAGTGATACCCGGAGAGGTTGAAATGAGATACGTTTCTAAAATGTTACGTTTTACATAAATACCTGCGACGCTAACATTAGCAGAGTGGTGGTTCACTTTTACACTGTGATCTGTAGCTTTAGCTTCTGTCTTTATCTTTTGAACCTGTTTTCACTGCTGGATCAGCTTGACATCCTGGATGTATCTGTCTGCCTCTCTCTCAAATCACTATTTCCAAAAATTTGATCAATTCAGGTAGTGCAGTTAGTGACAGTGTAGGCGTCGTGGGGGGCGGGGCTTAGCGAAGGGTCAATTCTGAAAAAAGAACATTGTAGGCAGGTATTCAGTGAGTTAATATCCAGCTCCAGCTGAAGAAATACAACCAACTAAAAGAGAAAATGTGTCACTTCACCTTTACTATTAATGCCCTGCAGCCTAAGGACCAATCAGGTAAACAGTGCTGGATTGAAATTGGACTGTTTAATGCTTACTGTGCACTTTTATACAATGTGCTGGTGTTGGCAGAAAGCGGAGCTGCGGTGCATGATTTCCCGCAGAAGAGGATAAAACACATAACTGTTGCCCTGATGGGTGCTCGCTGAGTAGAAAATGAAGCTTTTTGTGTTGATCTTATTGGAGGCTCTGAAGATAAGACTGACGACGAGAATATGGGAAAAACTGCATTAACATGTAAAATATGAGGCAGATGTGACTCTGAATATAAATACATTTTCAGAATGGAAGCTGAAACCTGCAGCTCGACGGTTTTACGGAGAGATACTGCAGATAAAACACTGCAGTTAAAAACAGAGAGGGGGGGGACACCGGAGCGAGGGGAGGTGGGGAGAAGTTGTGGAGAAAAACAGAAGAAGAGGAAAAAAGGAGTCTGAGGAATAAAAGGCGGTCTCATGCTGTAGCAGCAGCAACACTGAGTGTGTGTGTGAGAAGTTTGGTTCAAAAAATGCTAATCTGTCTGGTAGTAATTAAAAAATAAGATATATAAAGATGCTTCACTTAAACGTCACTCATTCGCGTGTCAATCTGAAGACAGCAGAATAAAAAAACAGCTTTGTGGAACGTTAAAAAGTGGAACTATTTTACTATTAATGATTCCGGTCAGTTAAGGTGAAGGACATTTACTCAATCGTTTTACCTCTCCTCCATGTAAATGAGTACAGATGGCTGGAATGGACCCAGAAATGATTCAGAGACATTGGAGTAGACATTAGCAGCGTCGATCTGCCCTTGAACACAACTTTTGATCACCAAACAGCAAGGGTACAAGACGTGATTTATGGTTACGGCTGTATAAAGTGAGGTTCATTTCTTCTCTTCCTCGGCAGCTAGTTCAAAGAGTTTTGGTTGTAATGTAAGACTTAATCCGTTGGAATCTGTGTTTTTGCCGTGTGCTCATTTAGCTGCTTGGTGTTGGAAACGTGTTTTGTTTAGTTAAAAAGGGTTTTCGTGAGCTTTAAGCTGAGTGTCTTCCCATTCTTTGGAGGATGCAGGACTCATATGTTGCTACATGTTTAACATCTCGTGTTTGCACGACTGCCACCGGTACCGGATACACTGCGGTTCAGTTAATCAACTAATCAATGCTATGGCGCTGGTTGCTATGATAAGAAACCGTGTCATTTTCCAGATGATCCAAGATGCTTTCAAATAGTTTATTGAGGCCCTGTCTAGACTCTGAGAAGGTGGGGAACCAGTTTCCTCACGCAAAACACATGGTCAATATTGTTGCCATGTTTAACGAGTGTTACCTAATTAGCAGTAAACACAACGTAGAGCTGAGTCTGATGACAGTGTCATTACTTGTGCATGGGGGGGACGGGGGACATGAATGTGTCAACCTCATTTCATCACAATCTATCCAAAATAGACGCTTCAGTCTGAACCAAAGTGCTGGACAGACGGCTCCATCTTAATCCTGTGATTAAACTACATGATGTCTGGAGTCAGATTAGTCGATCACAGTTATTAACTCTTGCTGTGATTGGCTCAGGGACATGACACGCTGTGAGTTGGACCTCGGCCAATCAGAGCCGACTGTCTTTCACAGCTTGTACAGAGGTGATGTGCTCCACCTGATGGCACCAACATTAGTTAACCTTCTCTTCTCAAGACCGTCCGGTCAAAGTACTGTGGGGTAGTAGACTCGGGACGCCGCAGTGGACACGGCAGAGTGGTGTTGCTGTGCTTCAAGCTCCGTCAGTGGTCGTGAAGGAGCATCGTGGTTTACCTCAGGTCTGTTTCACTGATCTTCACTGGTTGTTGTTGACGTGAAACAATCTGTTACGTTAAGACGTCATGGTTTCCCAAATGCTTCCGTATATACCTGTATGTCCACACAGATACAAAGTAACCAAAGTTCTAAAAAATCAACACCGTTTTTAAATATATCCGTTTCAGCCTAAAACACCGTTTGCGTGTTGACGAAGGGAAAAATCGTAGAGGAAGATATCAGTTTTACAAAATATCCGTAGAAGTGTCTGAAGAGGAGGAGAATTTTCTCAGCCCAAAAAGGAAAACCTCATCCTTCAATTTATCACAAACATCAACACATCTGGAGATCTGTGGTTTTCACTTGACAGGAAGAGGATGAAAACCTGTAATCTGAGGAAAAAACTGAAGCTGACATACAAATGAAATGTAGTGGAGTAAAAGTGTAAAGTTGTTTCAAATGGAAATACTCAAGTAAAGTACCTCAAATGTGTACTTGAGTTCAGTACTTAAGAACAGAACAGTTTTTTTATATCCATCTTCCTCCCTACATGTACAGTCACAGTTGTATTAGAATCTGTATGTGATGTTTGTGACTCTGTTTCTGCTCAGAGTCTATTTTTATGCTGTTTGTCTCTTTGTGTCCCGTCACTGTCTTCTGCTGCTGGGACGACCCAGTTTCCCCAAAGGCTCCATTAAGTGTCATCTGATTTAATTCACTTTGTAATGACTGTGTTTTAGATTCATATTCTTACGGTTCTAAAAAGTGGACTGACATTGAAGATTAAAGAAGTCACCAATTTAAGCCTCAATACATTAGAAAATGTATGTTAAAGACCTTCTGATTTATCTTTTCTTAGAGCAATGCCAGAAGTGAAGCTGAACTTGTAAAGATTGTCCTGAGGGTGGTGCTAAAGTACAGATCAAGGCGTCATTAAAATATATCAGGTGTACCCTCTGAGGAGCAGGAATAAAATCAGGAAGTTTCGTGGAAATCTGGGCATTAATATATTCCATATCTTATTGTACATTTCAAATATGTTTCTATTTGCACTGTGCTGACTGTTTTTGATAGTTAAATGTTATTTTGATAGTTAAATGTTATTGTTTATTGTTGAATGTTATGCACCTTCCACCACGACAAATTCCTTGCAGGTGAAAACTTGCTTGGCAATAAACGGTTCTGATTCTGATTCTGATTAAATAATGAGATGTAAGTATGAATTACGGTGAAGGGATCATCCTCTGAGGACTTTTACATCAGACACTGTGGTTCAAGTTGAGTAATAATATTTACCAAGTTCACCATCTTAGCTTCAGGTTTAAGCATGCAAGTGTTAGTTAGCAGTAAACACAACGTAGAGCTGAGGCTGATGACAGGCTGTCATTACTTGTGCATGGGGGGGGGGGGGACGACATGAATGTGTCAACCTCATTTCATCACAATCTATCCAAAGTAGATGCTTCAGTCTGGATACAGGTGCTGGACAGACGTCTCCATCTTAATCCTGTGATTAAACTACATGATGGCGACAGAGTCAGATTCACAGTCATTAACTCTTGCTGTGATTGGCTCAGGGACATGACACGCTGCGAGTTGGACCTCGGCCAATCAGAGCTGACCGTCTTTCACAGCTTGTACAGAGGTGATGTGCTCCACCTGATGGCACCAACATTATTCAACCTGCCGCAACGTATTTGCCCTGTCAAATATATGGCTGACTTATAACCGTTATGAAGAAAACTAAACTGTAACAGACTCAAGTCAACCAACTTCTAGAGTGGTCCAGTCAGCATTTTGCACTTCCGGTTCCTTCGTCTCAAAGTAAACGGGTTCTTTTGTGTTTATTTTCAGTTAGATGCCTGAAATAAGGTCTGTGGTTAACACAAGCTGAAGAGATGTTAATGAGTTGTTCAACATTATGAAACATGTCAATGAACACCTCTTTTGTGAATTTTAAAGCTTGTAAATGTCTCACAAAAGGCAGTTGCTAACAAGTGGCTTTATGAAACTAAAAAACAGCATCACGCCGACTAGTCCGCCTTTACGAAGATTATCAAAACATGTAAGTACCATAAACTTGTTTCTGCCAGAGAGCTTATTTCTTTCTGCAATAAGCCAAAATCCAATGGAAATGAAAACGAAAACATATTTTGGTGCAGAATTCCGGGGTCGGCCTGCAAAAATACATCATCGAGCAGCAGCACTGTTGGAAATGCTGAGCTGCTGATGGCGCTAGACGAGAAGCCAGTGGATCACCACGTTGTTGAGCCATTTCACTCCCAAAGGAAACTTCAGGGGATCAATTAGGTCAGTTGGATTCATCCTCTGGGGAACGTGAGCATCTAATCCAAATTTCATTTGAGATATTTCAGGATCCAACAGACAGACACCGACATCCAAACACTTCTACCAAGCTAATCTTGTTGCCGGTACGTCGGGACACATTCCAGATGCTGTAACCGCTGTCCGAAAGGAAGATTAAAAAGCTGTGCGACTGTCAGGTGGAGGCCTTTAACAGGCTGATATCATGCAGTCTGATCCGGACTCTGGTGGAGCCTGAGGATGGCACGGAAACAAGTACAGTACAAACTGCAGAAAACAAGGCCAGAGAGAGAACGGAAAGAGAGATTCATCCTCTTCTCAAGGACAGCTGTATCACCTGAGGGAGGAGACGTCTGCCATCTCAATACACTTCAAAAGAGACTCTATGCGTGTGTGTGTGTGTGTGTGTGCGCGCGCGTGTGTGAGAATAACAAGGATACAGGACTCTCTCTCTCTCTCTCCATCACAGGTGGATGTGTGTGTGTTGATGTCTAAAGACGGCCATGCAATCAGATCAAGGACAGTGCAGCTGACAGTGCAGTGTGTGTGTTGTACACAACACACACCAGATTGTCACAGTAGATGCGGGTGTGTGAGAGCGTGCATGTGTTGATCAGGATACTGATGCATTTGTTGCACTAAGTCGTACAGCAGCTTTGATAGGATGGAGCACCCTTAAATGTTTAATATTAAATACATACTGTAAGTCAGACTTTGTGAAATACATAATCAGTGTATAAATTATTATATTATAATGTAAACATTTATAAATCAACTCAATAACTGAGTTAGGTTTTAAAAGAAGGTGGTCATATGGTTCCTCCTCTGGGGAGCAGAAAAGTGTTCAAAGGTAACTGAAGTCTGGTCAGAAGCTGAGGTGTCTGTCTCTGGAGGCAAAGTGTCCTTCTAATAAACGTTTATGTCGGGGTTAGAAGATGATTAATAAAATGGAAAATACATATTTCTGAAAACAGAAAAACCTTTTCTCAAATGTGTTTGTCGCCCCACAGTAAACTCCTAAATCCGCCTGAGTTTTAATGTCTTTGCTCATCATCTGTGCCGTGACAACATCTGATTTCTCTGTGTTCTCCGTTTCCACCTCGGTGGAGTTGCGTTTGACTCAGTCTCTTTTTGTCAGGTTCAAATCCTCTGTGTACAATGATGCAGCTGAAAAAGGAAGTGCAGTAGCTCGACCGACAAAACAAACGAGCTGATTCCGGCTCTTCTCGACAGACGACTCCAGTCATCGTGACTGCATCGTTTCATGAAGACGTTTCCACAATATTGATCAAATTAAGCCAAAGATCCCATTCATGAACCAGCGAAAGAGCAGATTGGATCCATCCATCAATCTGACTGGAGCTCTGGAGGCAGAAACAGACTGAGATGAAGTCGTTCACCTCAACTGACACCACCCAGAAGAGAGAGAGAGAGAGAGAGAGAGAGAGAGAGAGAGAGAGAGAGAGAGAGAGAGAGAGAGAGAGAGAGAGAGAGAGAGAGAGAGAGAGAGAGAGAGAGAGAGAGAGAGAGAGAGAGAGAGAGAGAGAGAGAGAGAGAGAGAGAGAGAGAGAGAGAGAGAGAGAGAGACAAGTCTGTTTTTGCTTATTCACTCTCTTCCTCTTTCTTTAAAATCATCTTGTTCTCTCCTTCAGTGAGTTGTCAATCATCCGTCAACGTTTCTCCTGAAAACACACACACACTGCTGATTCTTTAGGAAAATCAAACGACACGAACACACACTCGCACGGTAACACACCACCTTGTTATCAGCCTGCCTGTGTGTCGTCTACCTGCAACGCACAGGTGAATACTGTAAATACTTCTGTTCTCATTCATCATTCAGTCCCTTTAAGCACTGCTGGTGCTCTGGGACACAGCCTGCATGCTAACAAATCCTGTGTTAGCATTAAAGCTAACACAGAATAGAATAATACATATACTTTTTGTTTTTACTTAAACCTTTTAACTGCATCCATTTTTCACATCTTACTGCAATCTGCACATTTGAATGTATGCACCTGCTTAAATATCTTTTTACATAAGAAATACATACAAATCAATCAATCAATCAATCAATCAATCCATCTATCCATTAACTGAGGTAGTAAATCAAGAGAGAAGTAGAGTCATTTTCTCATAGACTTCTATACACCCACACTTCTTTTTGCAACCAGAGGAGTCGCCCCCTGCTGGCCATTAGAACGAATGAAAGTTTAAGACATTAACGCATTGGCTTCACTTTTCAGACCTGGAGGTTGCCGCCTGGTTTTGACTTATAAACTCTATTCCAGTTAACACACAAGCAATGGTTTCAGTAACTCAGAGCAGTTACTGAACATTTGATATATTAATGAAAGTAATATGACGATTTAAAAGTCTTTATTTTTGTAACTTGACTTACACCAACCTGTGCAGCTGCAGGCACGTCCTCCACACATGTACTTTTGTTATGAACAGATTCTGCATTCCCATGTAGAATCTGTAGGCAACGGGACAAGCCTTTGGTATCGGAAGCGTTCTGGTTTCCGTTTGTAGTCTGAGCAGTATTGACCAATCACGTTAGGGCAGTCTTTGGTCTAATACATGTAACAACAGTTGTGGAGAGCAAAGGAGGCAGAAAGCATTGGGCAAAACTCAATCAGGGATCCCATCAGCTCTCGTCCTTTTGAATAGTTTCACATTAGCTCGTAAACTGGCTACTTGTGAAGCGAAACAGTCGTACACGTCGTCTCTCAACTCCCAACTCCAGTCTTGCATCTCCAGTTGGTAATCCGACTGTCAACAATGAGCCGCACACGGGAAAGGAGATCATGGCTCGGATAGCAGCTGGCTTCACCGGGACCCCATGAATATAGTCCCTTGCCTCCAGAGGCTTATCCGGCATCAGACTGAAAGCCGATGGGTTCTGAGATTGCCACGATTGTAACTTGAGCACTCTGTTCACAGCAAAAGGTACGACTGAGATGATGACACGACAAGTCCAGCTTGGACTGATGAAGTTGAACCAGTTGAAGTCTGACTACATTTAGTCTAAAATAGCCTCCATGACAACCGGACAGGTCATCTGGCGTCATGCTTAGGACAAACCTTTGACATTATTCATGAGCCATAATCTCTGTAGGAACTACAATTATTATTCGTTTACATCCATGTCCATCCAAAATGTCATCACGTCATCGTTTTATCCTTTTAGACATTGTTGTAAAATTGTCATAATTAGCATTTTAATTCTTGAGCTGTGGCCAAAAAACATGTTTCTTGAGGTCACAGTGACCTTTCACCACCAAATGATTTCTTATTTTGATACAAACTTTGTCACGGCAAATATATATGGTACAATGCTGAAAGATATGTTAACACTGTGTTACAGTATCTAGTTCACAAGCTGTGCGTGGTGTACAGTATACAACCTATATTTGACAGACAGAGACAGACTGTCTCCAGGCTGGAGTGATGTTGGATATTTGCTCTGCTGCTGTTTCGGCTCTGAGAAAAACAACCTGAAACAGCATTTGAAATTGAATTGAATCATTTATTGCTGCTACAGCAGCCAATATCATTTTTCACCAGGAACATAAATAAGTCAACAAGACGAAAGAGAAAAACAGGCAGCAGGACGGAAGACATTCATGAAATATGAGAAGTGACTCCTCATATATCACATCCCACACAACAAAAACATCACATGTGTTTATGTCAAACTCTCATGAGACTGCAGTAATACAAACAGCCTCAGACCAATCACAAACCAACAACACTGTATCTCTATTACAGTCTCAAACATTTCATAAATATGTTTGCTGGCAACTAAAAGATCAGATCATAAAAATCAGACAGCTGGCAGAAAACACGAGCCATAAAAATGTGTTTTTGGCGCAAACCTTCAGACAGATGTTCCATCGCTGTCAATGCCAAACATGATGTGTTTGGCAGGAGTTTTATGAGCTGTGATTCAGTCAAATCATCTGCGTTAAACTCTTAACAAAGTCAATCAAAAAGCTGGAGACGAGCATTAGTTTGTCCATACCTCAGCAATCATCAGGCTTTTAACGAGGAGGACGCGCCATGAGGGATCACGTTTCCCCATTTCACTCGACCACACTGTATTTGTTTTAGGATCAGTCTTAAAATTCTACTGCCACCAGTTACTGTCTACGGAGTCTAAGGTGTCCCCAAAGTCAGGCTAAGGTCGAGAGGGGATTTAGCACTAGTTGTCCCAGAGTCCGAGCTAAAGTCTTAGCTGTCCAAAGATTCAGATTAAAGACCAGGGTGGACTGAGCCATACTTGTCCAGAGTCCAGGCTAAAGACTATGAAGCACTGAACCTTTGTTGTTCAAACGTTAGGCTGAAGGCTTGGGGCAAACAAAACTTAGATGTCTCAAATTCCAGGCAAAAGCCAACAGAGGACGGAGCATTACATGTCCCAGATTCCAGGTGAAAGACCAGTGGAGGTGAGTCTTAGTTATCCCGGACTCCAGGCTAAAGACAACGGAGGAGCGAGCCTCGATTGTCCACAGGTCCAGACTAAAGACAGGAAGGCTGAGCCTCAGCTGTCCAGAGTCCAGACTAAAGACAGGAAGGCTGAGCCTCAGCTGTCCAGAGTCCAGACTAAAGACAGGAAGGCTGAGCCTCAGCTGTCCAGAGTCCAGACTAAAGACAGGAAGGCTGAGCCTCAGCTGTCCAGAGTCCAGACTAAAGACAGGAAGGCTGAGCCTCAGCTGTCCAGAGTCCAGACTAAAGACAGGAAGGCTGAGCCTCAGCTGTCCAGAGTCCAGACTAAAGACAGGAAGGCTGAGCCTCAGCTGTCCAGAGTCCAGACTAAAGACAGGAAGGCTGAGCCTCAGCTGTCCAGAGTCCAGACTAAAGACAGGAAGGCTGAGCCTCAGCTGTCCAGAGTCCAGACTAAAGACAGGAAGGCTGAGCCTTAGCTGTCCAGAGTCCAGACTAAAGACAGGGAGGCTGAGCCTCAGCTGTCCAGGGTCCAGACTAAAGACAGGAAGGCTGAGCCTCAGCTGTCCAGAGTCCAGACTAAAGACAGGAAGGCTGAGCCTCAGCTGTCCAGAGTCCAGACTAAAGACAGGGAGGCTGAGCCTCAGCTGTCCAGGGTCCAGACTAAAGACAGGGAGGCTGAGCCTCAGCTGTCCAGGGTCCAGACTAAAGACAGGGAGGCTGAGCCTCAGCTGTCCAGAGTCCAGACTAAAGACAGGAAGGCTGAGCCTTAGCTGTCCAGAGTCCAGACTAAAGACAGGGAGGATGAGCCTCAGCTGTCCAGAGTCCAGACTAAAGACAGGGAGGCTGAGCCTCAGCTGTCCAGGGTCCAGACTAAAGACAGGAAGGCTGAGCCTTAGCTGTCCAGAGTCCAGACTAAAGACAAGGAGGCTGAAGAATTAATCTGATGGAGACTTTAATTCATGTTGGTTTTAAAAGAAAGTTTTATTTAAAAAAAAAAAACAAGTTTTTTATATGTATATTGGCACTTTTACCACATCTGATTTAATTAACAGTCAAATATTACAAACTAAAATAAACAACAAATTCAAATAAATGCAGCTCCGGAATAACAAAGATATCACAATATTTAGTCTTAATTTCAAACGGCCTATTTCAGACCTTGCTGGTAATTAATCTTTTAAACATTTGAAGTATTTACACATTTGTAATCTCTACATTTGAACATTTCTAACACCAATGAGCCATTACGTTAGACCATATTTCACCCAAACCCATATTTACCATGATTCCACAGACTTTCTACAGCATCAAATTCAGCTCCTCCGGTCAGTGGTTTTGCTGTTCTGTTTTTATAAATACATTATTGGGATTTGGTGAGTAAGTCTGACAGAAATACAGAGTTTTCTTTTGGCTGCATGAAAGACAGTTATGGAGGATAAAGTCCTAAATCACAAGCTAATATATTTACAGTATGCTTCACACCAACTCTAAGTCGCTAGTGTACAAATGCGCTATTCCAGTTTATAGGTGCTATGTAAAAGTTCTCCAAATTATTTCCATCTATCAAATTAGAATGAAAAAAGAAAAAAAAATATTTGGTAAAGAAATCCAGACAACAAAAGCCATTCCTACCTGGGTACTTTCAGAATAAAAGTACATCAGATTTCAGAGGAACATCTTTCACCAAACAGCTCATTCAGGTCCCTGCCCCAAAAAAACCAAACCAGCATTAAAACCAGCAGCAAGCTCCTTCAACCAGCAGCTAAAGCCTCCAACCAGCAGCCAGGAAAGAAATAAACAACCCTCACAGCCCCGTCCGCCCGCTTCGGACGCACCAAACCAAACGCACCGGGATCAGAGGGAGGAAGAGGCGGCGAGAAAAAGCCCCAAAACCGGAGAGAGAAAGACCGAAGAGAGCCGAGAGGAATAAAAGTAAATAAAGACGTCCCTCCACTCTGTGCTGTAACAAGGACGGGACTGCTGGTTCAAACAAGCCCTGCAAAGACAGAAACACACACATTAACACACTGATCGCCTGTCTGCTGACCAAGAGTCCAACACCAACACATAGCAGGACGAACGGAGACTCTGAGAAACCTCCAGATACTTAAAGAAACACAGAGATAGTCTGAGGTACTCCGACACATTTTGAGAGAATATGAGATACTCTGAAGTAAACTGACCCAAACTATTGCAATACCTTGAGATACTTTTACAGAAACATACATGTATACTCCGAAAATAAAGATACTGGTAGATACAATGAGATGAGACAAGATATTAAGAAACACTGAGACAAACGGAGTTACATTAAAAGATACAGTGAGACACACTGACAAAGTACTTCAAGATCAAGTGAGACGCGGAAATACTTCAAGGAAAACTAAGATGCATACAAAAAACCTTAAGGTAGACTGGTATACACCAACATACTTTGACAAAAACGTTGAGATACTCTGAGATACCAAGACATACATTGAGATAGAGTGAGACATGTATAAACTCTTGAGATGTATTGAGACATTCTGAGAAACTTTAAAATACACTGATGTACCCTGTTGTACGCTGATGTACCCTGTTGTACGCTGAGAAACTCACAGAAACCCTTTACGCCTTACTTTAAAATGCGTCGTATATCCAGACTACCACCCAAAATGCAATTTAATGCAAGGTGCAAAGGGGGTCACAAATACTATGGGACACATTAAAATACTTGAGATAAACTGACATGTTATGGCATAAACAGATACTCTGAGACACAGATATTCTGAAATACACAGCAATCGACTAAATACAGGAGTTAGAAAGTCCTATTTGTATTTGTGTGTGACAGTTTGTGTGTGAGCCTGTTGAGACATGCAGCGACCCACTTAAAAGCTGTTTGAGGGGTAAAACCAGAAAACCAACAGCTGAGCCCTGCAGACGACGCTGATGCTAACCCAGATAGCATACAGGCCGTCTCAAGGACAAGATGCATGACAACATACCGCCAGTACTGCATTGTCTGCTTCAGCTCTAGGCCCATTGGTTCACACAAAAGATAGTTTATTTAAAACAGTTAGTCTCTGTATTTATTAAACCAAACAAACATTTGTTGGGGACTAGTTTCAGGGGCGAATTTATCCGCATTTGGTACCGTAGTGAGTATTTGTGGCAGCAGGACGGTGATTGTGGGATTGTGTGTTCATGGTGATGAAGGAACACGTCACAGTGACACAGGGGGGCTCATTGATTTGTTTTTAGTAGTTGGAGCTCTGTGGCACAAAGGAAGAATTTTATTGAGATATTTGGAGGTTTAATAGACTTTTTAAATTTACGTACCTCTATATATATATATATAGATATATGGAGGGAGACAGAGCTTGGTCAGAGCTGACGCTAATTGTGGAGTCAGTGACTGCTATATGGCAGGAGACCACTGAACACACACACACATGAGAAAACAGCTTGTGTGTGTGTGTTTAATCACCAACAAACAGACCTCTCTCTCTCGCTCTCTCTTCCAAAATGGCAGATGGTTACTTTTAGAAGTTGTACGAGTTAGCTCTGAGCCACCGCCACACACACGCACACACGCGCGCGCGCACGCACGCACGCGCACGCGCGCACGCACACACGCACACAGTAAGGCAGAGTGCATTCACCAAAGAGACCCACAACCGAGACACATCTTAAGAAAAGCTCAGTATCCTAACAGTTTCCACTCCATTGATTCCTGTGTAACCAATGGAATACATAGTAACCAATGTTTGACCACATATGGGATATACACCTGTCTCTCAGCTGGCTTGCAAACCCCCTCCGCTCCATTGTGTGTAATCATTCTCTAAAATGTTGAAAGTGCTGAAGTCTAGCCGTAGGACAGGGGCCCCAGGCGACAGGTAGGTCACAGGGGAGGAGTGTACCACCGTCCGTCCATGGGCCCTCGGTTAGATGCTAATATTTCTCTAGAAAGAAAGATCATACGTACCGATATTACTGATGATAACAATTACTGTTGTTCGTGATATTAAAAAGCTGTATTCAGTGGTTAAATACAATAGGTAGGTACTTGTTCTCACTCAACCCCCGGTGCTCTCCTGCATTGTGTAAATCCAACCTAGCAGGTAGGCAGGGAGGTAGCGTAGCAGTCCTAGTAATTCAACCCACAAGGAGGTCCTTGTGAATGGATGAATAACAATTACGAAACTACTGGCATAAGCTCCTAAACTGTGCTCAGATTGATACTTGATGTGTTCGATTTTGGAGCCCATCCGAATCAGCTCACATAGCTCCCGAACAGGGACCCCAGTAATGGTCAAAAGAGCAACCTCGTGTCAGGCCCATCCGCATTAAAACCCTTTTGGCCAAGCTACAGGGTTACTTTGATCAAAAGACATCACTAACGTCATAAAATTAAAGGGTAAAAACTGATTAAACTGACATTCCTAAAACTGAGATGTCATTAAAGAGCTCTGCGTAAAGACGAAATAGTTGCATTCGACACAGTAGCTTACTCAAGCCAAGGACGACAGAGAATGTGCACTGTAACTCTAAAGAGATGGCAGGTCTTTTCACTCAGGAGTAGCATGCAGCTTTAGCTTGGAGGAGGTGATGACAATCAAGAGAATTCAAATAAAGACGGAAGCCCCTTGAGACCTAGTGGATTTTAGAGCCTAGTGAAAACAAAGATGGGCTAATGTGAAGGTGTACAGCCTAGCTGCGTAACCGATACCCCCTCTGTTGTGAGTGACGCACTGGAAGACGTCTTGTTCATTAACCTCTGACCTAGGTAACAAACGCACCTCCCAAAATCTACACGCAAGACCGTCTTAGTCTGCGTAAGGAGGCGAAAACCAGGATAACTTAGTAACACCAGCCACTGCCGTATCACTTATTTCAGGCAAAAAAAACATCGGCCTTCCCGACTGCAAAATACAAACCGGTTTTATTTGTTTCTTGAAAAAATTAAAAGGTAAAAGATCACAAAAATTAATATCAAAAAATGATGTAAAACTTAATACAAAATGTCAAGAGCATGAACCCTCAGAAGTCATGAAGAGCCTCGATCCTTTGTTGTCTCCTCCTATAGAAACGCTTCTGCAACCTCCGGGTCCATATAAGGTAGACAACAGATCGTTGTTAAATCATTGGACCAAACAGCTCTCATCGTCTTATCGCTTCTGACAGACCTATTGTTTAGGTTAAACTCACCCCCCCCCCCCCCCTTGGTGGAAGGTGTGTAATGGAAAATATCTATTGAGTATTTATTTCTACTTAAGTATATTGTGTAAATGCTGAAGTGCTCTGTTGACCATTCACCCTTGGTGTTAGCGTACACGCTCAAATGAATCTTACAGTTTACAGGAAATTTGGATATTCTTATGTGTATTTTATATTCTTATAGAATAGAACTGTTTTATAACTTGCTGTACAACAGACCATCATAAGCTTGCATCATAACTTGTGATCCATGCAGCTAACTGCCTGCACACATACCCTCTTCTTCTGTGACTTGGACAGAACTTATTGTATATTCACATGTTCTATGCACAGATGTTACACAGATAAAGCACTCTTTAGTCAGTCAACACTATAAGCACGTATGATTATTTGTTTGATAAATGATAGAAAGTCACACATTAAAGCAAAATCATCATTGAACCATCCCTAAGCAATATGGGATTACATGTAACGAGTATATTGATATCTGAAAGTACAACACTCTTAACTCGATAATAAACAATAGATCGTAACTCATCATAGACAATGGAAAGTAAAAATAGGATAAACAACTTGCATAAAATACAAATAACACCGTAAGATAGGACCTCCTGTCTGGCTCGAGGTCACAGGGGCCATGTTTCATATATGCCCGCTAGGTGTGATTCTACAACACGCCTAGAAGACTTCATAGTGTAAGAGTCAGCCAGATGTTCAAACCACAGGATGCTGCATTGACGCTTTTTGGGGTCTCGCCTCTCGCAGAGAGGTGTCAGAGAGCATCAAAGTTCATCTACATATATGTGCTTGAGAGTATCAAAGTTCATCTGCAGTATGCAGCAAAACTACAGCTTCCACCTTGTTGCACGTATTTGTTTAATCCATAATTTCAATAAGTCGATTAATCAATTGGTGTATCAATTATTTTAATAGCAAAATAGAAAGACGGTTTCTAGGGTGTAGTGTGTCTCGGACATTCTTGGTGGATACCTCAACACTATTGAAAAGAATTAACCAAACCAATGGTTCAATATTGGCTGTGGCCTCATTGGGAAATCCAATTGGAGAACTGGAGAACACCATTAGTAATACTGTAATCATGGGATTGGCAAACCTGGACTATGGTCCACAATCGCTCTAATCAAGAGATCCTGATCAATGCCTCACGCACTGTCAGGAATTAAGAGAACAGAAAATGGAAATCATCCATTATTGAGCCAATGGTTTCAAGTCAGTCCCTATCGACCCCGCATCCACCCAAAATCTAGCATTCACGTGGAAAGGACAGTACTATGTCTTGGACACGCCTCCCACAAGGATGCCAATGTGTTTTCATCTAAAAGACCTCCCAATCCAAATTCACATGGAGGACGTCTACTTCACACACCATGACGAGGAAGGAACCCCGTGACCAACTGGAAGGAGTTATGAAGCGACTCACCAAGCAGGATTCAAAATAGGCCTAAAAAGATGTGAACTTGCAGTCCATGAATTAAAATTCCTAGGATCTGGTCCCCCAGAAAACGTAAACATTTGAAAAGTACATTGCTAACCACTTCCAGGTTAGCCCTACACTACCTTTAAAGGGAATAATATAAAGGTTTCTACACTTTCCAAATTACTTTATTTATTTATTATATGCTGATAGTCAAACGAGTCGCTTCACAGCTGCAGAGTAGTGACTGAGTGGGCCATGTCGGAGCTTCCAATGTGAAAGAGGAAAACGGATTTACACATAACTCAATCGAACATAAATATTTTATCATTATATTGTGGAAGATTTTAATGTGAACATTTTTCCGATTTTTTTATCAAGCCATGGCAGATATCGCCAGGCAAAGGTGGGATATCTCCTATAACAGACAGGAAAGAAAGGAAATGTACACACAAATATATATATACTATCAGGTTGCATCATGCACATAAAGAGAAACTCTCCAGATGTTCTTCTCTCTGATGTCAAAGATGCACACACCAGGTCAGAGTTCAGCTCCTGTTATGATTCCCAGGGCACAAGCAACCATCCAGAGATACCCGACATTACGGGGAAAAGATTATTATGTGTCCACAATATATTACACACTAAAAATGCTCCACCACCAGGGAGAAAATGGAACATGCACATGTGGGAAGGTTCCCATCAGGACTCCCCGTGGTCCATGAAGGGGGGAGGGAACATTTAGAGGGTGCTACAGTAACAAGGCTCCCTACACTTTATCCCACGATACATACGTCATAGGTAAGGCCCAATGGCAGAGAAACACCTGGGGCCAATTAGGAGGTGTTAAGGAAAAATAATTAAAGTATGGATTCTATATAAAGTAACAATAAAATAAAATAAAAAAATTGTAGGTAATTGTATAATATTTAGTTGATCCGTGCAAAAATGAACTGAAAGATCAAATAACAATAGGCCGGGTATGGCAGTGAGCTGACCAATCAGAGCTATTCAAATTCAGAGCAAAGAAGAAGAGCCGCTCCACCTGAAGACACCAGAGAAGACAATGGCAGCACACGCTAGCAGCAACCAAACCCATGAGGAGGCTGCCGAGGTCCACAGTGCATTTGCTTTCTTTTGTTCCCCCCCCCCCCCCGGGCCATCAAAGAAATACACCTGCAGTTCAGCGAGCTTGGAAGAAAGAGAGGGTGTTTTTAGAGACAGTCTTCTTGCTCTTTTTGTCTTTTCGCATGTGTTTGTATCAGCCTCATTGCAGACATAAGTTTGGCTTTTACTTTTCTTTTCATTCGTTTTGAATACCTGCAACCATTTATCATTTTTATTGAATAAAACCAAGTATCATTGTGGTTATTGAAAGACAGCAGCCTGCTCTGTTTCTGGATGTCTTCCAGCGAACACTCTGGTGAGGCCCAGTGCATTCCGATTGTTCTCTGAGATGTTGGAAGTGGACTCGCATTAGAGGTGTGAGGACAGGAGCCTCTGGTCAATAGTGAAGGAACGTTGAGACGCCTGACTCCTAATGCAGAGCTGCTCATTTATCAAATACATCTTCAATTTGTCATACTTATTTAAATGTACTGGAAATGTTCATATTAAGAAAAATAGAAATTTGGAATCACACAAAGTCAATTGACTTTCTGGGGGGGAAAAGTATCTTGTATAAAAAGGAAAACATTAAAAACATTACTAACATAACTAATGAAGAGCTTAAGGTAATGCAGGGAAGGAGAAGATGAATCAGACTGCATTATGACGGGTACAGATACATCAAACTATAATTGGTTATAGTGTGTATATATATGTGTGTGTGTCAGTATGTTTTAACTAATGAGTTGAATGCCAGAAACTCCAGTTCCATTCACCTGATGCTCATTTCCTGCCGAGTTCATCCGGCAGAGAAGAAGCTGATCATTCATCATCATAACATCACAGTTATGATATGACAGGGGACATGACTGCATGAATGAATTTGTATGCATTATTAATTCCAGACATATTTCTACACCTTTATGTCCTAAGTCAAACACACAGTAGGCACTGGTTTTATTTTAGTCTGATTGTTGCCTCTGCTTTTTGTTCATTTATAACATGATGAGATATTTATCTTAAGCGCAGTGCTGGATGAATATTTTTTATAATAATCAATATTAGATTAGTCACCCTGCGAATATGACCCTCTGGATTAAAAGAAAACCTCAAATAAACACAATTTCTATTATATTAATGAATATAGCTGGGCGGAGTTACAGGAAGGTCTTCCTGTTTCCTCTAAATCAGCGGTACCCGATCGTCAGGTCTGTCAGCCATCGGAACAGGCCGCGGGGCAGATCACAGAAAAATAATAAAGACTCGAGTTTGGCAAAGACATGTTGATGAGAAACGTATTTGTAATACGTCAAACACAAACGTAATCAGGGAGAAAATACGTTCAGAGAATTGAGAATGCATTTTAGTTTTGGGGGAACGTCATTTTTAGGAGACAGGACTGCACTGCCATTACATTTTCCTCTCGCGCACCCCCTAGAGCAGGGGTCTCTAACTGGCGGACCGCGGTCCGGATCTG
This sequence comes from Lycodopsis pacificus, assembly GCA_028022725.1. NCBI lineage: Eukaryota > Metazoa > Chordata > Actinopteri > Perciformes > Zoarcidae > Lycodopsis > Lycodopsis pacificus. The sequence continues at coordinate 5,305,101 of CM051694.1, read as the reverse complement.
GACCCAGACGCAGTTGCATCCGGACCCAGGACCTAAAATCGATATTTCGGAATCATAGATTAGGCAGCAAGTTTTTACTTTTAAGCGGCGCATCTTATACAGCCGTTACGGTACTTGTTCAGCGGTGCAGGAGACACCGAGCAATGCGTTGTAAAGCTCAGCCAATCAAATGTGAGTATTCTGACAAGTTTCCTGACTGAGCGAGGTTTACGTACACCGTGACAGACGGGGAGAGACGAGGAAATAGAAACAAGAGCAGGAAAATTGCGCTAACCAAAGAAATTATCTCACATGATGTTCTCCAAAAAGAGAAACGTGTTCAGAGAGAATATCATTTACAAGCATGAATGAACAGACTCTTCTATGTTAATTCTTCCCACAGGCAGTGTGTCATATGTTCAGAAACCGTAACTATTGGTAAAAGCTGCAAATGAAGCTCACTACAAGGCAAAGCACAACTCCTTTGAACAAACGTACCCACTCACATCTAAATGAAGACAGAAAATAAACCTAAGAGCCCAAAATGATCAGAATCCTAACACATGAATTCACTGTCCCAACAATGATGTTACAGAGAGAATAGAGCTGAAACAAGTGTTAATAACCACAGATAAAGTCCATGCTCACTGATTTATCTTTTTAGAAGACAAAAATATTATATTGTGACTTTTTTATTGACATCACTTCACACCTGAATGAACTGAATTTAAAGCTGCAGGACAATTCAGTGAAATTAATGTTTCTAAAATGAATTACTTTATTTTAAGATGCACATTTTTCAAAAACTTTCTGTTATGTCAGTTATTCTTTAATCCAGCCCTTATTGTACTTGAAATGAGAAGAACATTTATTTATGTATTTCTATGTATTATTTATAATCCATCCAGTTAAATTAGCGCGAGTTAAATATTATTGTAATGTTCCGGACCTTTGCCCGAGGAGATTTTCTCAATCTGGACCTTTTGGAATTTTAGTTGAAGACCCCTGCCCTAGAGGCAGCTCGCGCACCCCCAGGGGAATCCCTGCTCTAAATGATTATCAGCATGGTTACTGCACCCTAATGCTGCTCACACACCAGGCGCGTTGATTTTTTGACGCGCGTCGAGATTACATACAAAGTCTATGCACAGACGCGATGAGACTAAAATCGCGGCACGCCAGTCTCATCGCGTCTGTGCATAGACTTTGTAATCTCGACGCGCGTCAAAAAAAAAACGCGCCCGGTGTGTCCGCAGCATAAGAGCAGACCTTTTTCACATAAACGTGTGTGTACTGACCTTTGGCCAGCTGCAGGTCCAAATTCGACCCCTGTTCTGATTGGTTGGGCGGTCTGTAGGGCGGAGGTTGTCTCATAGGGGGCGGGGCTGCACCTGGTGTCTGCAGAGGAAACAACAAATAAACTTGGTCACTTGCTCTGTGTCCCAACTATTTGATGGAAAATATACACAGAGTTATGAGTCCAGTGTGCTGAGGCTGTGCCGCCCTCTGCTGGACTGGACTGGACAGTTTTATGTCATTAAAAAGACGAGACACAAAGAAAGAACGTTACACTGACATGGTTTTGTTTGTGAATAATTTAAAGATGAAGACAGAAGAGACTACAGGGAATATTGTGACATTTCACCCGTTTCTCCACAAAGCTGATGGAGCTGTTTATTTAATTGTAAACGTTGGAAGTGTCCTCCAAAAACCCCAAAACACACCAACATAGACTCCGTTGCATGAAACCGAACGTGAGGATTAGTTCCTGCTCTTACCGGAGACTCTGTCCTCTTTGATTTGTGTATATTGAAGCTGGGAGCGGTAAGAGACACAGGCTGAAACATACACACACACACATAGTGTGAGACTTGAGTGCGCACCACGTTATGCGTTTGTAACCTGTGTGAACAGTGCGTGTGTGTTCGTCTGTTAAACCCACACTGGATTAATGTCTATAGGGGGAGGCGGGGTGATTTTCAGCAGTGACCTCCTGTTTGTCTCCGATATCCTGTCTGGAGGGACGTCCTTGTGCTTTATTGTGAAGATGGAGGAAGTCAAAAAATGTTGGGTTTTTTTCCTAATCTGATAGATGCTAAAATACTAACGATAACATTTAGGCATATTTGCAAACAAATATGGCAACAGAAAAAAAAAAGTACGCTGAATTAGCTTTTAGCTGCTCCCGTTTGCAGTGAGCCCCAGATTACTTTGATACGCAAGAAAACTGAAAAACAGGATTATTGTCAGTTCTAAAGAATTTTTATGCGTTTTCCAAGTGGATTTATAAACCTTTTATTCTGGAGGGACATCAGAGATAATGATATCCTCTAGACGTGCAAGTCAGACTGATGCAATATGTGTTTGATATCTGTGTGTTCATGTTTCAGTGAGTTATGACTCAAACTTTGACTCTAATTCCCCTCACGCGACTCTTTTGTCTCTCACTTATGTCTTTCTCCTGCTTAACGTCCATGTTCATTACAGACCACAACATCTGTAATGTCACCGGTAAAAACGTCCTGAACGATTCAATTACAGGCGAGTGTAAAAAGGATTATATCCCGCCGCCTCCTCCTGTAATACTCATCCTGTCTGACAGCGGTTTACGGTGTGTGTGTGTGTGTGTGTGTGTGTGTTCGTTAGTACCCGTGGAGTCGCCGACAGGCTCTGGACGATGAAGACGACGGGGCTCGGGGCTGATTTGATGGCATTGACCGCCTCCTCGTGACTGGCCACTCGTAGGTCCACGCCTGACACCTACACACGGGGGGAATAAAGTGTTTGGGTTCATATCTCAACGTTGTCCGACGTCCATCTCAGGTGTTAAAACTGTAGACCCAGGTATTGGACCTGGCCCTACCTCCAGGATCTTGTCTCCGGTCTTCAGGCACTGCGTTTTGGCGGCAGGGCTGCTCCTTAAAACCTGTTTGATGAAGATTCCTTTCAGCTCCTCACCGTTCCTCAGACGCTTGATGACATGTTGACCTCCCACGATGCTCAGACCCAAAGACTGGCCCTCTTCAGGCCACACCTCCACCCTGCAGGGGCAGCGGAAACTCTTAATTACCCAGAAATACCTCCCCCGGATGGTCAGAGAGGCACATAGAAGCACTAAAAACACCAAATGTGGAACAGATAAACAGCAACAAAGGGAGAATGTTTTTGAATGCTTGTAATGCTGTCGTCCCAGCGGTGGGATGAAAGTCAAAAAGGCCTTTGCTACAAGACTTTATTGGTATTGGAAATTCTGTTTGTTTTACTAAGTAAGCGTTAATCAGCGTTCAATATTTAATTTCTACATTTATAAAGGAATGAAACAGAGTGATGCTTGAAGAACACAATTCACCACACATGCATACCAGTATACACCAGTATACTGTGACACAGGTGACCAGAAGAGGGCGACACAGGACTGCAAAACAACCAGGGACAGAGGAGGTGATGGAGGAGAGAGGAGGAGGAGGTGATGCGGGAAAAGTTAAAAGGAAGAGACAGAGGAGGAGAGAAATGGAGGAAAAAGGAGGTGATGGTGGATGTGGCGCTCCGGTGGATAGTCTATAACTGACAGAGTGAGTCTTTATTAAGCGTCTGTGTTGATGACAGGCTAAACGCTCGGGACCCAAACGCGTGTTACAATTCTCCCTCTGCGGTTTGGCTCCGTTGGAGAGATGGACCTCAGTGACTGGACACGAGTCACAACTGAACATTTGAGCTGTGATTAAAATGTTCAAGTAGACTCCTCTCAGAGGAGGTAAAACACACAGCTATCAAACAAGGCAGGTGAGGAGGCCAAGGCTATGAAAACAGTAATGAATAGAGCCATATCTCAGTGGGACAGTCTGCTGTGTGTTATATCTAAAGACTCAACAACAGAAGATTTAAGAAGCAGTTTAAAGAGAGGCCTGGAAAATAAAGCCCAAAACTATTGTTTTGCATAATGGATGTTTAGATGAACTGAGATTATTGAAGTTTGTCTGTTCAATGATTTTAATTGTTCTAATTAGTTTTTTAATGTTTTGCATATGAAGGGGTTTTGATGTTATTGTACTCTTTACCATATGTAAAAATGTTGACTCTTTTTGCATATTTTAAAATGTGGATTCTGGGAAAAGTCAAACAATAAACAACTCAGTTCTGTGTTTATGCCTCCAAACGGCTGTGAATACGCGTGTACAAGAAAAGCCCCAAAATGTTTGGTCGCATCATTCAAGCTGTAATAAAACAAACATAAAAACGCCACGCTGGCGTGTTACCTGCGGGGGGGTCCCCAGTGACTGAAGGCCGGCGTTTCCTCTCCCTCGCCCTCCTCTCTTTCAGGAAGATCGCTGTGAACGCACACAAAGAGTTAGCTACAGGGATTCTGCGGGCTCATTCTAACTGGAGGTGCTGCAGATGAAGCAGGTCTCCTCACCCGTGGTCTCCTCTGATTGGTAGAAAGGCTCCTCCCTGGCTCCGCCTCTTCCTTCTTTCAGTGTCAACCGTCCTGACGGACCTCCACGGCGAGAGAGAAGACAAGAAAAAACATTTTTCACCCGTTGACCATTGGTGGGATTTCTGTCTTATAATCAGTTACGGAGATGCTGAAATTGGGAGCATATCGAGCATAATAAGCCGGGAAATAGAATTTAGAAAAGTAGGTTTGTCTTTATTAACATCTCACTGGAACCTGCATCAGTCATCATGCTGTGCAGCTCAAACTCATAGAGCTGGTGGAAGTCCCAAAGTATGTAATCTGTCATGCTGAATGTTATGATGACAGGTCTAAAATGACGCACAACACGTAGCATATATTGCCATCAGATAGATTTGTGCAGCCATAACAATATGGCAAAGACAAATGTGGATAAACCTTCAAATTTGATAATTAAATACGATCATTTCACGTCTGTTGTAATATCATATCTCGAGATATCATGATAGACAATTACTGCGTCTAAACTGATAATAACAAACGTATACTAACTCAAATCTCTGACATTCTGATGTGAAATATTCTGAGGGAACATCTTTCACACATTGCAGGTTTGGTTTTTACATCACCACTCAGTTCAATGCGATTCACTATGTGCATAAATAGAAATGAGAAATGTATTTATATCAATTTGAATTTTACTTGAAACTGTTACGACCATTGACCCTTTAAAATCACCAGATGACCAGATAAGTCATTTGAGAACCAGTTCTCCTTTACAATGAAGTTCACAATAGGATTCACCGTGTGTTACTTCATGAAGACTATTTATTGATCTAGCAGAAAACATCCTAAAATAAAACGGCATATATTTATGGCTCATCCCCCACTTGAAATGAAAGATAATAAATAAAGATGTCTGTTATGCCGTGTTCACACCAAACGACTGGCGGGGGATCATTTGTGGTCATTCGCGTGATTCGTGCCATCTGTGCTAGATGCACCAGAGAGGGGGCGTGGCTTATCGCCCTGAAAGCCGTCATCAACTTTGCTCCATCAACACTCAAAATAACGTCATCTCGGCGTAAATACGGCAGTGTCTTTTTCATTGTTTGTACCATATGGTTTACACACACACATGTATACACATAGTTTGGTCCGGTCTCTGTTGATATGAGGTATCGTAGAGCTCTGGGTGAACACAGACGGCTACAGGATTTGTTTCCTGATTCGGCAGGAAGTCAGTGATGACAGGGGGAGCAACTCAATGCTGATAGGCTATCGCGCCACAGCGTCACGCAATTTTTTTGTCATTCGCGGCGCGTAAATGCGAATATACGTCACTCCAGTCTCATTGTCTCTGTGTATAGACTTTGTATGTAATCTACTCGTGCAAATTATTCGCACAGCGTTTGGTGTGAACACGGCATAAGTAATAAGACTTCAATAAGAAAATGGTTCAGTGATGTTTGATTTATATGATTCTCAAGGAAAAATCGGATTGACGAGAACAAACTAGATGCTCAGTGTGACACACATACAGTATACACCAGTTTACCATGACATGTGTAACCACAAGGAGACACAGAGACAACAGAGGAGGAGACGGAGAGGAGGTGGAGGAGTAAGAGGAGATGACAGAGGAGATAATCAGGGGAGGAGACAAAAAAGGTGATGGAGGGAAAGCAAGGGGGAAGAGACAGAGAAGGACAAGTAGGAGGTGACTGAGGGACAGCAAGGGGAAGAGACAGAGGAGGACAAGTAGGAGGTGACTTATGGACAGCAAAGGGAAGAGAGAGAGGACAAGTAGGAAGTGACTTATTGAAAGCAAGGGGAAGAGAGAGAGGACAAAGAGGAGGTGCCTGAGGGACAGCAAGGGGAAGAGACACAGGAGGACAAAGAGGAGGTGACTGAGGGACAGCAAGGGGAGGACAAAGAAGAGGTGATGGAGGGAAAGAAACAGGACAAGACAGAGGAGGACAATAATTAGGTGACTTATGGACAACAAGGGGAAGAGAGAGGACAAAGAGGAGGTGACTTATTGAAAGCAAGGGGAAGAGACAGAGGAGAACAAAGAGGAGGTGACTGAGGGACAGCAAGAGGACAAGACAAGGAGGATAAATAGGTGACTTATTGAAAGCAAGGGGAAGAGAGAGAGGAGAGGGTGGATGGGGAGGTGCAGTAGATACTGACTCTGTGTCGGTGTCTGTCAGCGTGAGTTCAGAGTCTGCTTCACTGTCTCTGGATTCTGAAATACCTGCACACACACACACACACACACACACACACACACACACACACACACACACACACACACACACACACACACACACACACACACACACACACACACAATATTAGTAAAGTCAGATCAGCAGGATGTCAAACACACACCCTCTCTACCTCTGCCGCATGTTTCCATCTATATTATTGCAAATTCCAATCACCGTTACAAAAATATCTGCAAAATAAAAAGAATGAATGATTTGATCGAATGCTTGTTTCTGCCCACTAGTGTGATGTGAATATAAGTTGAATGTGTTGATGGAGATAAAGAGCTGCTGGAGCTAATTAAAGCACTGCAGAAGAAGAACTAAAAGAGTCAAATGAAGGAAAACCAGCTGGACAACATGATTTCTGTTTGTTTCACGTATCGATGTGAGGACGGTTACAGTCTCCTCATGGCTCCACACAGATCTGATCTGTCAGCTCTTCACTGGAAGTTAATGCTATTTGGACATCATCGTTTATTCACCAAACTACTTTTATCAACACAAACAACTTGCGTCTTTTTCCATGCAGCTGTTTTTTATGGAAAAAAATGAAAATGTGCATTAAAAAAAAACAGCTGGATGCCATCGCCCCTTTTCTTTCTCTCCTCTCTTTTATTTTGAAAGTTCGATGCACACTTGCAGCACTGTGTGGCGTCGCAGCATTGGACACCACATATCAGGTGCACCACACAAATGCAATTACAGTGACATCTGAACTTGTTATCTATCACACTCATGTCATAATCTATAACGCTTTGTTGTCTTGTGATCTCAACACAACAGGCGGTCTTCTTCTCTGATCAAATCATTCTGCGGTAACAAAATAAAAACTCTGACACTTTATGGTAGAAAGCTTAGGGTTATGTATTCGGTAATGTCTTTTCAAAGTCGACTCAATTAACGGTTTTACTGTAGTTTTAGTTGTAGATTTGATCTGTATATATCCTACACTATAGAATCAATGTTCTTTGGTTTGGATATTTAAAGTCTATAGACTTGCAGGTATGTTCTTTATGTATGCATCTTAAAATCAATTGGAGTCGCAAACAAAACTTTTGCAAAGAATATCACCTTCATGCAGCGGCTCTACGGCCTTCTGGAACAAACATCTTTGTGTATGATGTAAAATTCTCTTTCTCACCAACAATGAGGTTTCCTATGGACACAATGCTGTCGTGGTCTGATCTCAGCTGGTCTTCCTCCTCCTCTTCTCTCTCGCTGAGCTCTTCCTGCTTCTGAAAACACAAACAATGAATACAAATCATTTGTAAAAAATGTCACATTAAATTGCAATATCAGAAAGGAAGGATCAATATACCAATGAGAAATTGGGGCATGTTACTCCAAAATGTGTGCGGAAACACTGATGTGTAAATGAAGTAATTTCTCAAATAAAGTAAAAATATAAAGAATGTAGTAAAATGTGCTAAATGTCAAAGTGCAACAACAGAGTCATGTCGACAAACACTATTTTCTGTCACTTACTAATTCCTGTCACTACTTTGACCTTTTTTGATTGCAATGCACGGTCACTTAAGCTTAATGTTTCCTGCAAGTGTTTCAAAGTAAAAGATAAAACGGGACAATTTCAGAGAGACCTGTGTACAAGAAACGTATACCGGTAAACAATATCAAGCAGACAAAACAAATACAGTTTAAAACACAACATGCAGAACAGATAAATGACATTCATACCAATTGCAAGTTTGTAATGTTTTGAGATCTTCAAATGGAAGGAGATGCAGCGTTCTGGTGACTTATGAGCATTTTGATAAAACCACAACGTTCCTGGTTTTATTCCACTCAGACGTCTTTGTTTTGCATGTCATTCCCATTTCTACATCCCCTGTATTTCCTACCTGACACATCATGTTTCTCTTCTCCGCAGAAGGTCTTTCAAAATAAAAGATCTTGATGCCATCGAGACAACTTGTTTGTACTTACATTCCTGACTTATAATTTGAAACATTTGCAGGAAACGTGAAGCTTCGGTTCGGCTTCAATTATAAAACGGGGAAGTGACGTCCCTAACTCAGCGCAGAATAAATATTTACGTGCATCATCGCTCCACACCCTCACCTCCTCTGCTCTACTGGACAAGCTGGAGGTGAGCTTCCACTCCTCCCAAGACGGAGGAGGTCTCTTTGGGAGGGAGCCCACACTCTCCTCCACTGTCTCCTGCGTCTGCGTCTTCACCTCCTCCTCCTCCTCTTCCTCCAAATCCTCGTCCACAGCCATCTCCCTGCCCTCCTCCACAGGCAGGAGATCAGAGGCCAGAGAGACGGAGGAGTAGCGAGGCAGACCCCCGTCCAGGATAAGTTCTGGCTCCTCGTCTTCCTCCTCCTCCTCCTCCTCCTCCTGACGAAGGTCTTCTGGCAGGATGGAGCCGTCGCCGAAACCCTGAAACACAAAGAAAGAGTTTAACAACAACAACAAAAATCCACAAGAGAAAGGTCAAAGGTCACAGCAGAAGGATGGTGTCTGAATGAGTAAGAGGTCACCTGGAGGACAGAAAGTAAAAACACTTCACACACCAAGTCATCCGTTGGAAGACAATGAATACAGAGACTTGTCAACTCTCACCAGTTTCTTCTTCTTCCCAATACTTTAAATGGACTTTAGAACACATGAAGAACATCACTCTGAGACGGTGCCCGAGGAAATTTGAGCGCTAATTTGGGAAAAGTCCGAAGACAAAAACCATCTCTCATCCAAACAGCTCCATCAGTCCACTGGAGCTTGTTTTTCAGTTTGTTTGTATATCTAGGACAACCTGGATGTCAGGTAAATGAAAGCACTCCCTGAATGAGTCAGACTGTAGGACCCAGAAGCTTGGAGCCGTCTCCTCAGTGAAGGAACTAAACTGAAAAAAAGGCAGCCCGACACTAAATCTAAAACTTGACTTACTTTGAACATTAGCCTTCATCTCTGAACACATAAAGGTTTTCTCCAACTCCCCAAAGAGCCTTCCTCAGCAGATACTGAAGGGATATCCTGTTCTTAACATTACGATGCAGACATTAGCCCGCGCGCCGGGAAATATTAATGACAACACTTAGGCTAATTTCCATCGACGAGGCCACATCGCCAAGGACTCTTTTCCTCTTCTTTTAATTTGGGCCTGGGAAGCCGGCCCATCACGGCCGTATAATGGAGGTGAGGAGCAGACGGCAGCAGCGGCAGAGAGCTCATAACGCTAACAGGATGTTCTGCAGACTGATGTGTATTGGCCGTGACTGCCTGGCCTCATATTCATAAGATTAAAAGATGTTGTCATTTAATATCTCTGCCATTAGACGATGAGGACAGTTGAGATGACGAGTCGGTCGCTTCAGACTCTCTGCAGCATTTCGGCGAGGCGGTGTGCTGCTGGATGCTGGGATCTGGACTCGTTTTACTGCAGTGGTCATCTATGGGCCATTCAAATGGTGGGGATTAGCTCCTGTGCCTGGTTGTGTTGTAGACACAATCTCCACCTGGTATTAACCTGATCTAGATCTTGAAAAACTTCTAGTTAAACCACAATCTTGAGGTGTAAATGGCATCTGTAATAATGCTAATTTACCTTATTA